>CM053592.1:75991703-76017187 GCA_028646515.1 Pseudochirops corinnae | reverse complement strand
CGAGCTGACTTTAGTGGGAAGTATCTTTGTGTGCGTTTTGGAGTTCTAGGATTGGTTTAGAGTCCTATTTTATGGGTATTTTGGGGTGGCTATGTGAGAGCTGTGATATGTTGCTGCTGCTACGCTGCCATCTTGGTTCTGCCCCCCATAAATTGGTTTTTAAAAATAGTTTGATAAATGTATTTCAATATAATTAATTTCTTTTGTAATCCAATGAATTTTATTTTATGCATTTAAATAACATTCTGAGAAGGGTCCATAGTTTTCTCAAGTAGACCACAACGCATACAAAACATTAAGAACCCCTAATCTAATTTAATTCCCTCCTTTGACATAAGAAGAAACTAAGACCCTAAAAGATACATGAATTATTGACCTCTAGTTCTGCCTAAGCTGTTAGTTGAGTTTACTCACTGATAACAAACTAGCCTTTTTTGCTACCAGCAAAATTTTTCTGTTTCTCATGACCAAATTCTTCAAACGTATAAATTTATGTGAACTGTGAGCCAGTATGGTTTTGAAAATGTGAAAAAAAAAAATCTGTGTTTGGGTTCATACCCATGATATTTGGAAACTATTGCTATGTAGGTCAATCATACCCTTGTACAGTATCTCTCATTGTCATTTTCAAAAACAAGTTTACTGGGCAGGATAGACCATGGATGGCCCATGGATTGACATGTTTCTGTATTTGTACTATTGTGATGTTACATGTAATTCTAGGCCATGGCAAAAAGAAATTGAATAGCAATTTTTTTGTCTTTAAACTTATTGTCAATGACAAGGCACTAATCATTAATAATATAATTGGATGACAATATTTTGTTGGGATCATACTAGATTTGATTCTGAAAATTTATATTGATAAAATGTAGCAATTTTTTTTTGTCTTTGTGGAGGGGGGAAGGCAGGGCAATTGGGTTAAATGACTTGCCCAAGGTCACATGGCTGGTAAGTGTTAAGTGTCTGAGACTGGAATTGAATTCAAGTCCTCCCGAGTCCAGAGCCAGTGCTCTATTTACTGCACCATCTAGCTGCCCCCAAATTTAGTAATTTCAGTGTAGGTGTTGGGGATCTTTAGAAACTTTTCATGAACAACAGATGGTGAAATTTTGTTGGAATAACTTTTTAAAAGTTAAGAAGAGATCTTGTTTTGAGTTTTTGAAATGTCTTCTTGGTATCGTGCTTTGAACTTAGAAGAAAGAGATCTAAGAAAATTCTAACTGATGAAGTAACCATCCATATAAATAAATAAAGCCAGCATTGAAACTCTCACCAACAGACAAATGCTTCCTGTGTTTGTTTGCCTTTGCTTCTTCTTTCTTGCCATTTAAAAATATACTGTAAAGTTTTCCTTTTTTATATTGGTAATTCATTTCAAATGTACCCACATTTTTAAAGTACGTAATATATGTTAGATATTGGAGGGAGGAAGGCAGGGCAATTGCTAGGAGTTGGAGATATAAGAATAATGAAAAAATTCCTACTCTCAAGGAGTTTACATTCTAATGGGGAAGATAAGTGACAATATATAAGCATATACAGAATAAATACAGAGAGAATAAAGGAAGTTTGGGAGGGAGGGCATATCAGTTGAAGCATTAGGAAAGTATTTGGTGATCAAACTGCATTTTGAAGGAAGAGAGGCAATCTCTGGGGAGGTGAGGAAGGAGGGCATTGCAGACATGAAGGATTGCCATTATTCAAGAAAAGGTGGCACCTGGGTTGAGCCTTGAAATAAGATGAGGATTTTAAAAAGTGCAACTTTTATTTTACTTCACATTCTCCCCAATTAATGTGTATCTATTTTCTTTCCCTTCTGCTCCGCCCCCTATTGAGAGAAAAAAAAGCTAATACAAAACTCTTGTAACAAATAGATTCAAGTAAAACAAACCCCTTCACTGACCATTTCCAAAATTGTATGTCTCATTCTGCAACTTGAGTCTATCACTTCTCCATCAAGAAAGCTATTAACGATACTTAGATACTTAAATTGCTAGATAAGTGACTGATTAAGTTAATCTGTAATTGCCCCATGAGTGGAAGATTGATTATTGTATTGTGAGATGACTGCATGACTGATTGAGGTAAACCTCCTTAGAGAAACCAGATGATTATTCTTTTGTTCTTTGTTCTAAACACTGTGACCACTTTGGTGAAAACTGTGTGGCCATTCTAATGTTAAGCTGTTGTGAACACTCTATTGTGATTTTCTGTGATAAGATGTAATGTTGTGTATATCATATTGTGATTTGTTGTGAATGTTTGCCTTGATTTGTTATGGAATAAATGGAGTGTTCACTATACTGTGTAATCCAAACCTTAAAAGCTATTCATAGTGGCATTCTTTGGGAAGCTGCTCCTGCATGGTGTTACAGTTAGCATGCTTGATTGTCAATTTCTGGAATTATACTTAATCATTGTGCTGATAAACATTCTTAAGTTTTTCAAAGTTGTTAGTGTTTATAATAGTATCGTATAACTTGTTCTCTTGATTCTGTTCACTTTACTCTATGAGTCAATACAATCAGGTTTCTCGGAAACTATCTCTTTCTATCATTTCTTAGGGTACAGTAACATTCCATTACATTCATTTAACATAATTTGTTTATCTATTTCTCAACTGAAGGATATTTCCTTAGTTTTTCCTTTTCTTTGATCTCTTTGGAATATAGGCCTTGTAGTGGGATTGTCGAGTTAAAGAGTAAGCACAGTTTGATGACTTTTGGAGCATCGTTCAAGATTACTTTCAAGAATGGCCAGAACTCAAGCACTGGGATAATTTTCCTGTTTTTCTACAGTTCCTTCAAATTTTATTTTCCTTCTTTGGCATCTTTGTCAGGATAATGAGTGTGAGGTAGAACATCAGAGTTGCTTTAATTTGCATTTTTCTAATTATTAGTGATTTTAATCAATCAATAAACACATTAAATAAACGCTAGGGAAATAAAAAGAGGCAGAATGCATTCCCTGCTCTCAAGGAGCTCACAGCCTAATGGAGTTGGAACATTTTTTTTTATCCAGTTGTGAATTGCTTGGATTTTTTCCTTTGAAAATTGCCTGTTTATAGCCTTTGACCAATTATCAATTGGAGAAAGTTTCTTATTTTTATATACTTGAATCACTTCCACATATATCTTGGAAATGAGACCACTATAAAGGAACTTTAAGCAAAAAAACTTTCCCAGCTACATATTTCCCTTCTAGTTTTAGCTACTTTGGATTTATTTGTGGAAATTATTTTTACATAATCAGGATTTTTTATTTTGTCTTCTGTGATGCTCTCTATTTTTTTTTTTTGGTCATAAATTATTCTGTAGAAATGAAGGTAGTTTCATTCTCATTTCTATAATTTGTTCATAATATTACCTTTTGTATTTAAATCTTGTATCTAGTTGGACTTATTGTGGTATATGCAGTGAGGTGTTAGTCTAAATCTAATATTTGCCATACGTCTTTCTAATTTTCTTAGCAGTTTTATTGCTTAGTGAGGCCTTACTTCAGTTGCTAGGGTAAGTCAATGATTCTGAGATTTGGATTCCATGAAGGAACATTTTCTAGGCTATGATTGTACAAATGCATGGAAGCCAGAGTTGGAGCACTAATTGGGGGATGGCCAGTAGTCTAGTTTGTCTGAAATGTAGAGTTGCTAAGAAGAGTGGTTTTGATATAATAATTACAAATAAATAATTCCCTTGACTCCCTTAGTGTCTTTCTTTTTTCTTTTTGGAGGAGGGAAGGCATGGCAATTGGGGTTAAGTGACTTGCCCAAGGCCACACAGCTAGTAAGTGTTTAGTGTCTGAGGCTGTATTTGAACTCAAGGTCCTCCTGACTCCGGGGTCATTGCTCTATTCACCGTGTCACCTAGCCACCCTAGTATCTTTCTTTAAAGAAAAAAAGAGAGAAAGTCATCTAATATTCCCTTTGCTTTTTAAATAATGTTTTTGGACAAAACATTATTGGCTCATAATTTAGTTCATAATCAAATATGGGATAAAAAGGATCATAGGAAACAAAACAAACATTTTGATTACATAAAATTTAAAAGTTTTGTTCACACATAAGCAATACAGCTAAAATTTGAAGGGAAACAAATTACATGGAGAGTGGCATCATATTGTCTTATGCAGAGTGATGTAAGCAGAACCACAGAAATAATCTATGCACTGTCTGCAATAGTATAAAGAAAAATGACTGAATGATAATACTGTCTTCAATGCAGTGGCATTGATGTATTTCAAAGTATCTGATAACTGGTATTATCTCCTATGCTTTCACATCTTAACCAACCCATACTTCTTCATCCTTTGAGATTTTTGTCCATATCACCCAATAAAACATCTATATTTAGACGATATGTCCAATATCCTAGAAGATGTCTTATAGTTTTTTTTGGAAATTATGATTATTATTTTATTATTTAATAAACAGATTGTGACTGTGTAGGACATTGTAACATGTGAAGAGCTTATCATTATTGGAAGATATTCAAGTTGAGCCCATAATTTTGCATATTTTAATGAATCATAGAAACAGAATATTAGAACTGGAAGGAACTTTAGACATCTCATAGTCTGCCTCATCTCACAAATAATGAAACTGAAGTGAAGGAAGTGAATTGTCTAAGGTGACACAGCTTATAAGTGAGAGAATTGGATTTAAACTGTGGTCTTTGATTCCAAGGTCAGTGCTCTTTGTACTCCATGCCATTCATTTTTTATTACACTTTTGTATGCTTGCAGCTGCGTATGATTTTTGCTAGTGTTGTGTTTTTTGGATGCTTCTCTAGCCTGTGTCCAAAGTCTATTTATTTTCTCTTCTCTCACATGCTTTTCTTTTTAAAAAAATCCCTTCTTCCTCACACTTTTGTCATTTTTGACCATGGAATCCACCAAACACTTACAAAGTAAGAAACCAAATAGGTCAGGGTCCTCCTTTTCTTTGAATATACAATTTGCTTAATTGGAAATTTCAAAGTAAAGCCCAAAATGGTTCATACAGCTTTCACTGCCTGTTACAGAGAGTGAGGGAACCTCCATCCCACATCACAGATTTCAGTGTCTCTATGATTTGAACTGATATCTAATATGTTCATTTTTACTTAAAAAAACTTTTTTTTTTTTTTTACAAATTTGTTACTGTTGCTTATTTCCTTTTTACATGTTCCTTTCCAATGATTCCACTTTTAATTAAACCTTCTGTTATAAAAAGGAAGTTGAGCTAAGTTAAATAAACCAACACAGTGGCCATGTCTGGAAATGAATGCCTTGGTCCACACCTATGTCCACCACCTCTTGGCTAAGAAAAGGGAAGTACATATGCCTCACTGTTAGTCTTCTGGAATCAAAATCAGTCACTGCATCAATGACAGTATTATCTTTCAGTTATTTTTCTTTATATTTTTATAGGCATTATACAGATTGTTTTTGTGGTTCTGCTTACTTTACTCTGCATATGTCGTATAGGTCTTCTTAAGTTTGATGAATTCTTCACATTTGTTTTTTCTTATGATGTAATAATATTTCATTGCATTCTTACTACGTCATTTATTTAACCATTCCACAATTGTTAGGCAGCCACATAATTTCTTGTCCTTTATTTCAATGAAAAGTGCTAATATAAATATTCTTTGTCCATAGAGCAGTGGTTCTCAATCTTCCTAATGCTGCAACCCATTAATACAGTTCCTCATGTTATGGTGACCCCCAACCATAAAATTATTTTTGTTGCTACTTCATAACTGTAATTTTGCTACTGTTATGAATCTATCTGAAACACAGGATGTATTTTCATTGTTACAAATTGAACATAACCCACAGGTTGAGAACCGCTGCCATAGAGGATCTTTCCCTCCATCTCTGATTTCTGTGGACTGAATTCCCTCTACATCTTATTCTTACTTAACCAACCTTTTTTTACCTTAAAAATATTTTTACCTTTTCTTATTACAATATAAAGTGAAAAAATAGAATTACTTTCAATTCAGTCATATATTATATATTTATATACACCAATAATGCTTTCTATTCCAGAAATAGTAGGTTATATTCACGATAAGAGTTGTTTTAATGTTTATTAAGCACTTGCTGTATACAAAGCACTGTGCTATGTGACAAGAATGGAAAGGAGGGGAAAGTTCCTGCCCTCAAGGAGCTTGTAATCTACTGAGGGCATACAACATGTACATAGATGAGTACATATAAAGTAATAAAAATTAATTTAAAGAAGGAGAGACTGTTACCGACTAGGGGATTAGGAAAGGTCCTTGAAATAGGTGGTTTCTGAGCTACTTGTTTAGGTTCTCACATGGAGCTCATTAAAGGAAGCTTCCTTAGGGGAAGCCTGCTTGTGGGAAGGCTTTCACACCTTGTGCTAATTTCTAATTAGGCACTGAATCATGTGGGTTGTGATGCCTTCTGGCTCTCAGAAGTATATACATACTCTGAGTTGGTATTTTGCTTTGGGGGTTCATTTATGAGAAGGATGTTGTAATTCCCTGGTCAAGATTCTGAGTTATTGTATGTTCAGAGCTCCCCTACTGCTCAGATGTAAAGGCTCTCTCAATCCAGGGATGTATGTAAAATATGGTGGATTCAGGCAGTCAGAGCCCTGTCTGTTGGTCTTTATTTCTCTGTATTCTCTCTGAAGTTTAGGGTGCTGACTTTTCCCCTGAACTAGTGAATATAATTTAAAAAGATTGTTGACCCTTTAAACAGCTATTTTTCCTAAAATAGATCTAAAAACCTATGCTGGCAGCCACCCTGTGCATGCCAGTGTGGTTGTCACTACAACTTTCCATTCTGGAGCATTGAAAGGTTGGTATAATAATAATACTGGCAGCTAGACAGCACAGTGAATAGAGCACTGGACTTGGAGTCAGGAGGACCTGAGTTCAAATATGACTTTGGACATTGACTATCTGTGTGAACCTGGAGAAATCACTTAACCCATGTTTGCTTCAGTTTCTTCATTTGTTAAATAGGAATAATAATACTTTCCAGAGTTGTTGTGAGAATTAAATGAGATAATATATGTAAAGTGCTTTGCAAACATTAAATGTTAGATATTAATGATATCTACAATAATCCTCCAAGTCAGGTTATAGTTGGGTTGGATCTTCCAGGTGCCCAAATGTGATTTCATACTTGTTGGATATTTCCAGTGAAAAAGCTCTCCTTCCGTGATACAGATTGACATCTCCTCTTTAATTCAAAGCATTAGTTGCTTAGGGCATCGAGAGGTGCCTGTGAATACACCACCACTAGGTGTCAGGGACAATCTTGGATCTAGCTCTTCTTGCTTTTGAGGCCAGCTCTCCTTCTATCACACCATGGTTACCTACCAAGGCAAAATATATATGTATTATTCTTTTTAATCACACACATAAAACACACACACACACACACATGCATACACACGCACACACACACACACACACACACACACACACCTAAGACTAAGAGTGAAATGATTTCACAAAAATGACTGCACAAAAAGTATCAGAACTGGGATTTGAACCAGATCTTCTCATTCCAAGTCCTTTTCTCTTAACACTTTGCTACATATCTAAAATAATGTTCCTAAAGCATCACTTGTTTATCCCAGCTTTACCCTGCTGCTAAGAAAGGACTTGCTGTTTGTCTTTGTTCTTCCCAGAGAAGCAGAACCTAGCATTAGAAATGAATAGAAAACTAGAAATTCCTTTGTACTAGAATGAAAAATATATTAAAACTTAGATCTATCAGGGACTGGCCCAATTTAAAATCCTAACCCTGGGTGTTATAGGTGGAGATGTGCATATCAGTATGTACAAAGAATCCAGGATTTTCTCTGAAATATAACTAGCTCTGTGGTATAGCAGGGTACTTTAAAATGGAGCCTTTCTATTCTTGTGTAACTGGGCTTCCAACCACACCTGGAGCATTCTGCATGCTGCTAGGGATGCAGAAGGAGACATGACTTCTAATTGGTGGAGGGAAAGTGTAGGTGATGTTCTATACCAGGTGCAATTAATGGGAAAGCTTCTTGAGAGAGAAGCACAAGTGGTTTGAGAGACTTTCCCTTAGAAACACATAGTAAGAAATCAGGGACATTTTGAGGAGTTGGCTTCTCCTATGTGCCTATAGCTTCCAAAGTCTTTCCATGTGGATCCCTTAAGAGTTTCTTTCACTCTCTTTTCCTAAGAAGTTCTTATACCAACTCTGCCCTTACACAAATATTCATCACTGCCTTAGCATTCTCTCCCCCAATTATCAGGTATGTCTCCTTCTGTATCTCCAGCAGCATCCAACAAACTGTAGGCTTTGTTGGAAACCCAGTTACACTTGGTAAAAACGCTAACTGGAGCTGTGCAGAAAGAGAGGTGAGTAGGATTTAGAGGTGGGTCTCTACTTAATTATAAAGGACATAAAATTTAAAACTGACCATTTAAGATACACTCCTACACTCACTTCTATGAAAAATAACGAATTATAGCTTGCTAAATATGTAGTAAGTGCAGCTAGGTGGCACAGTGGCTGGAGTGCTGGGCCTGAAGTCTCATCTTCCAGAGTTCCAATCTGGCCTTAGACACTTACTAGCTGTGTGACCCTCAGCAAGTCGCTTAACCCTGTTTGCTTTAATTTCCTCACCTGTAAAATGATCTGGAGAAGGAAATGGCAAAGCACTCAAGTGTCCTTGCCAAGAAAACTCCAAATGGGGTCATGAAGAGTTGGACATGACTGTAAACAATTGAACAACAAGTGTGTACTGCCATATAGTTGAAACTACACAGAATTTAGTAAAAGGATCTGGCTTTGAATCCTAGTTTCTGGCATTTATTTTCTGTATGATCTAGGTCAAGTTACTTCCCCTCATGAGACCTCAGTGTTTTCATCCATAAAAGGGAGATTTTGAACTAGGTGATCACTAAAACCCATTTTAGCTAGAAACCTTAGGAATGCACAAGGTTTTAGTGAGTATCATGTTTTAGGGTTCTGTGTTTTTGTGGGTGTAGACATTCCCTCCACCTGTGCAGATTGTAGCCTCTATGTAATGTAGCAAATGATCTTCAAGGGTTGCTGTGGCCCAAATATTTATCACTTAGAGAGGGAACACCATATAATTAGCTTCTTGCAACTTAAATAGGTTTCCTTCAGCAAGCAGTCCCTGGGACCATCCTCAAAAATCTTTCTACTTAGTTTAGTAGGAGTGAGTAGAGTATATATGAGCCTGGCATAGCTTTCATGAACCCAGAGTTACTTCTGTACCTGAGCATTGCTGTAAGGCTTCAGCAGATAGGAGAGGCTGCAAATGAGTCTTAATCTTTTGCTTCTCCAAGTTCATTGAACTCTTGGCAATATTAATTTCCTGTTTTTTTGGAGAGACAAAGCTGGATTGACTCCTAGAACATTAGGTGGTTCTGTTAATTTTTTTTCCTGCTTTTACACATGTCCCTAAGTTAATCAGAAACATTTACATTGAAGTTTTCCTAAAATAAACACATGTGAAAATGAAAAGAAGAGGAGTGATGAGGAAAATGCATTTAGAGTTTTCATCACAAGTGAGGCTTAAATGGAGTTCAGGATGTTTATGGACCAAAATTATCGCCAACTTTGGTTTTCCTGCCTTCTATGTACTGTGTGTGTGCTGACAAGTCATGGGATTCTGGGATTGAGAGAGAGCTTTGAGAGAGGGGTTTTGAAGGAAGGCCAATTATCTGTCTTGTTAATATGTTGATTTGGTTGCATACATGTGAAATCACTAGCCAATACCATAATCCATTCTGTCAAGGCCATATATATTAAGATGAGGGCAAGCTGGCAGAAGTATAGAGGGAAATATGTGATGCCAACATAGGATAAATCAAGGTTATTCACTTTCTTTTTTTAAAAAAAATCTGCATTTGAAAAAATGAGCAGTTAATAAAATAAATCTGCTTAATTTCCTTTCAATTAACAATTATCTCCTTCTTACTTCTCCATCACAATAAAACAAGAGAAAAGCAAGACCTTTGTAGCAAATATATATAATTAAGCAAAACAAATTCCCATGTTGGCCATGTACAAAAATGTGTGTCATTCTGCATCTTGAGTCTCTAACCTGTCTCTCAGGAGATGAGTAATATTTTTCAACATTAGTCCTCTGAATTGAGGTTGGCCATTTCATCGATCATTGTTCCTAAGGTTTTCAGTTATTTATTTATTTTACCATGTTGTTATTGTTAAGAAGGATACTTGATATTATTAAGAAAGATACCTAAAGAGAGGACCATGGCTCTATGCTTTGATAGTATGGTACGCACTAATGGCTTGAGTCACACTATAGGCAGCAAACAAGAAAGGCTTTCTCTCAACTGAGATTACTTTCATGGTTTTATTCAATTCAATGAATAGATATGTATGAAGCCCCTGCTATGAGCAAGGGATTGTGTGAAGTGCTGGGAACACAAAGACTGAAAGAAAATGATTCTTGTCCTCTAGGTGTTTGCCTTATACTAGAAGAACTTTCTTGAAAACAGGACAAATGCTTTCTACAGAATTTGAGGTGGAGCCCAGAGAAAGTGAATCAAGGTTTTGTTTTTTTTTTATATTTGCTCATTGGTGGTGTTAACCAGTGCTAAGGGACCCTCTCTCTTTTTTTTTTAAACAACAATGTACACCTGTTGTTCTTGTATGATTGTGATTCACAGAATACAAGGAGGTTTGAAGAAGTGAAACTGAAAATCACCCAAAGAGCAAGGGAGAGGCTTATGGTGGATAGGAGTATGTTGTAACACGTTATAAAGGAAGAACTATGGAGAAGCAGAGTAAAACAATGTATGAGGGGGAAAGAAGATGGTCTAGTTACATGCTGAGAGTGAACAGTAGCCTATAAAGCTTGAGTATTTCACTGGGGTCATCTTGTCACATTTTTGGTGAATTTATCAGAAGGCATGGATAAAAATCATAGGTTGGGGACCTGGAAGGGTTGTTTTGCATGGCTGGAGGGCTAATCCACATTAATGGAATCTCAGGTCCTTTAAAGCAGAGATTTTTAAACTGGGTTCTTTGAAGTTGGTTAGAAAAATTTTTTGATAGCTATTTCATTTTTTATTTCATGTTTTATTTTACGCAGGGATTTATTGATTTCTCCAGGCTGCCACAAGGAATCCATGACACAGACAAAAGGTCAAGAATCCATGAATTATTGCATTTGGGCACAAGTTTAAGAGGAGTGTACTATGGATATCTAGTGGATAGTGTGCTAGACTTTGAGTCAAGAAGGCTTGGGTCCAAGTCTCGTCTCTCACATTTAATTGCTGTGTGACTACCATGAAAGTTACTTAAAGTCTTTGAGCACCCCATGGAAATACCTAGACCCAAACTAATTCTAAGACTTATCTACTAAATTGTAGGGAAATTCCTGTCTTTTTCAATGGAGGGAGTTTCTACACAACAAAGTTACAGATTGTATGCCCTATTAAAAAATTTAGGTATCTTTTATTTTGTTTTATTACGATCATCCCTTTTAATGACAAATTTTCAAAAATAAGGAGAGATCTTTTTTCACATATTTTGTGATTCCAAGCTCGGTCATCATTATTTCACATAATTCATTTTCTATTGTTAATATGTTTGTCCTTTCATTTACAACACTATCTTAATCATTGGGTATATTGTTTTTCCAGTTTCACTAATTTCGCTTTTCATCAGTTCATACAAATATTTCCATGCTTCTTTGTATTCAACATGTTTGTTATTTTTTATAGTAAGTATTTTTCATTCCATTCACTGATCACGACTTCCATTCCTCAACCAGAGGGGTACTGCCTTGTTTTTTTAATGTAGCATTATATTTGTCCTAGATTTTAAACTTCTAAACCTGACTCCATTTCAAGAGAGAGGGAGTGTTAAGAACTGAGATCAGGATGGCTTACCTAGGAGATAGCATTGGAGTGGAGCTGTAATGAAAGTTTGGGATTCTTCAAGGTCTCCATGTCTCAGGAAGGAAACAAAACTGTGGAATACCCAACTGATGATAGTGTGGACAATTACAAATTGCAATTGTCCTGATCCTTAGCACCACAAAGCACAGGCAAGTGGATGCTGGTTCCCTATTAGGATCTGCTTATCAGGGTTGCTATTTAAACCAAGCAAATGTTCTCTGGCCCCATTCAGTCCAGGCACCTTGGATTTTTAAAGTACTCTTCTACGAATGGCAATCTAGATCAGAGGTTCTTAGCCTTTTTGTGTGTCATAGACATCTTTGTCAATATGGTGAAACTTATGAATCCCTTCTTGAAAAAACTATTTTTAAATGCACAAAATAAAATACACAGGATTGCAAAAGAAACCAATGTATTGAAAAATGGTTATCACATACAGTTATTTTTGAATTTTTTCTTTTTTTTCCAATGGGGTGAGGACCTTGTGTCCTAAGGTCCAGAGTCTCTTCTTAAGGTCTCTCTTCTTAAGGTCTCTCTTCCCTTCCTCATCTCAAAAACTTGATGTTGTTTTTCTCCAAGTATGCTTTGTGGTGCTCATTCCAAGCATTAGGATTTCTGGTTAGGGTTTTGTGTTGACAATCATTTTGCTATGAGCAGCTGTTTCTCCATTAGGTTTTAAGTCACTTCAGACTTTACTTAAAAGCAGACAGAATACTGCACAACCTCAAGCATAGCTTTCTCCTGTGATGGCTAAGGCAAGGAAGGTATGAGGGGCTTAGACTCTGGCTAGTGAACAATAGCTAATGGTTCAAAAAGCATCCTGTGCCAATCCAACTCAGTCTGTGAGAAAAAGCATTGGAAAGCACAGGCTTTATTCCACCGCCTGGTGCGGCATGGTTAGTGTTCTTTATAAAATGCATTTTAATGATAATCCCCTTCCAAGAATGTGTGCTGGGCAAAGTTGGAGGTTAGCATTAGGAAACCCTCAGTCAGGAAATTGAATTTGGTGCCCATTGCAATGAGACATTGTAATTTCAGGTCGAGCCATGTGGTCTAGAGCTGGTGTAAGCAGTTGCTTCAGCGTGAGCCAAACCCGACCCTGGTTTGGGATTGGGGTGGTTGGGTTGAATTTGGGTAATGACTTCCTCATGCATGTGGTTTTGGTGAGCCTTGTAGTGTCTACAAAAAAGAAATGTGATTTCACCTGGAAATAGGACTCAAGACTGACTCACCAGGAGATAAAGACCAAGAAGGAAATGGAAAGAGATATGGAAGAGATAATGAGATAAAGATAGAGACAAGAATACTGCTGCTGGTTGGTCTAAAATGGTTCATCCATTCAATTCCAGACTTAGGCTGTTTGTTTTCCTCCCAGGACAATCTTGCTGTTATTTTAAATTTGAAGCACATGCAGCTCATTTTTAGGCGTTTCCTGGAAGAAAGGTTTGTTTTTTTCCCTCCTACTCTAACCCACCCTTTTGCCACCTACTAAATGTTTTTAATCTAACCTCCAGAACTTTTAGAAAAGTTCTTGGGTAGTTTTCTTATTAAGTGGGTCACCAGAAAGGGCATTTCAAGGGGACACTTTTGCAGCATCTTCCTTTGAGTTGTCAGAGTACTATGAGGATGCCCTATTCTTCTCTTACCATTTTAAATGTCCACATTGCAGTAATTATTATCCAAATCTGAATGCTACATAATCAGTTGTCATAGCTTTTCTGAAGGGATGTTGGACTCCCTCATGGAAACTACAGGAACCAATGGAAATCCCAGATCTTTAAGGTAATAGATGGGAATGCACAATGAACATTCAATTTTATTTTGTGCCCAGAGCAGGTGTTAGAATCTCCGGTACCTTGAATTGGGCATCAAGTTAGTAAACTTTTATACACAGTACCATCCTAATTGGTCCATCTCTTCTTGAGATGGTATACCATACTATGGGCCTTTCACGCTACTCATCAAAACTTCCTCATCCTATACCCTATCTTGTTGGGGTCCTTCTAGTTCATAGTATCATGGATTTAGAATCAGGAAAGACTTAGATCAAACCCATCTTCTTCATTTTAGAGGCATTGAGGTGATACAGTAAATAGAGTCTTGGATTTGCACATAGGAAGAGCTGAATTCAAATCTGGATTTGAATATTTTTTAAATATTTGAAATTCAGACAGTAGTTGTGTGAACAGACATACAAACCTTTTAATTTGATAAAATGGAAGTCTTTAAGAGTCTACTTAACAATGTCAATATTCTGCACACAAGAAGTACTTAATAAGTGTTTTTTAAAAATTACTTGACTAATGTGTAAATTTTCATTTCTGTTGCCTAACTCTAGGCCACACCACTGGGCATTCTTACTTCAGTTCTTTCGGGAGAGCAGGGAAGAGACAGTAGACACTCCCACTTCATAGAAGGAATTCCATTTTTATCTTGATGATTAAAAAATCCTTTTAAAAAAGATGACTTTGCCAGGAAAATGACTTTATTCTACAGGAGTTAGAATAAGGATTAACATGGGAAAGTGTAACAGGATTTAAGAATAAATTATGGATCTTTATCATTGGAAAGAGAACTAACAGAATAAATTGAACCCAAATGGCCCAGTATCTTAACATGATGTGAGAGTGATGACAGCTGATCTTTATACATCATATTAAAGTTTGAAATTAAAAACATTTTTGTCCCATTTGATCCTCACAAAAACACCATGATTAGATGTTATCCCTGTTTTAAAGATGAAGAGACTAAGACTCAGAGAGATTAAGAACTCTAAAGCTTCCCTTGTTTGTTATTGACTGGATAGGCAATTTGTTTTACTTTGGAAGGTGGGAAATACTAGTGGATGTGAGATTCCCTAATTTTGTTTTTCTTTGTCTCCTTTTTAACTCTTTCTTCTCATAACTGCCTCATAGGTGAACTTGAAGATTCAATTCTCAGAATATATACAGAATATTCAGGTAGATAGTTATTTGAGCCATTGTCTATTCAGTGTTATGATGGTTTGTGGAAGTTAATTCAATATTTGAAGACTATATATCTTATTTCTTACTCTGATGCATTCACATTGGGGAAGAGCATTTCCATTTTAGGTAAGAACTAGAAGATTTCTGTTTTATCAGATCAAAGTGGTCACATACCATTTGTCTGAGTCATATAAATTTTGTGATTGGCTCAGAGTACTGGTAAGTAGGATTAAGGTTGTATACCCAAGTCATAGTTCTTTATCTTTGTTGATAACTGGTTGGTTGAAATAATTGTTTCAGTGCCCAGATTAAGAATGAAATGCACTGATCTAATTCAGAGCTGAGACCTCCTGGGCAAGAAGAGATGATTTAAAAAAAAATTTTTCCCCATCTTTTAACTCATAACCCCATTTTTTAAATTACGAAAGCTGCTAAAGTATACGTCTTGTCATATCTATCTTATCCATAAAACAAAACCCTTATACCAAAACAAAGACTTCATACTAGAATTCAACTCATGCTTTTCCATAGAAGATTATTGAACTAGAAGTCATTGACAGGGAAATGGGATTCTTGTGAGAAAGGCATCCTGGTTAATCCAGACACATTAAGGTGAGATGTCTTATAAATGTATTGGTTGCAACACTAGGGTTGGGTTGGTCCTAAGCCAAGACTTATAGCCTAGGGAGATGGCTTAATGATTGCAAATAGCAAAAGCATTCTCTTCATCTCTTTGATGGGCTTTAGAAAGATTTGGATTCTTTCTTTCCTCTCTTTTTCCCTTTTTCTTTCTCTTTTTGCTTTTCCTATTCCTCCCTTGCTCCCTCTTTTCCTCCCTTCATTCTTTCCTTCCTCCCTTATCCCCCTTTTTTTCTTTCTTTGCCTTGTGAGGAATCTGCTGGAATATAGTAACTTGGTTCTTGCTGCCGCACCTTCTTAGGAATCTTTTTACACAACCATAACAAATCTGACCCATATTCAGGGAAACCTTGGTGGGCATGAGAGGGACAGGGACAGTGGAGAAGTTGATAGACCGAGAGAACAAGCTTCATTCTGGCATTCTTCTGTTTGGCTACATACGCCTCTGGTACCATCTCTTCAACTTTCTGTGTCTCAAGTTTTCTCTTGAGTTAAATCAAGTTAATAATACGCTTATTTTTTTCACAGGGTAGTTGAGAATAGCTCAGGAAGCCCTTTGAAAACGTTTTCTTTAAAAGTACTGGAGACATGTTGACATAATGACAGCCCAGTTATTTACTCATGGGTTGAGGAACCAGGGTCAAATGCTTGGACCACAAGCTTTAAGAGGTTTGGCTGAGAGAGAGAGGAAGATAATAAGAGTGGCCAAGGCAGCACAGTTACTGCTCAGTTTAATTTCAAAGGTATGCTCAGAGAAAGAGAGCTCAGGCAGGAATTCATGACTCGGTCAGAGGCGAAGTTGAGAGCTTTCACCTGCTTCAAGGAGGACAGCCAGCCTTGGATGAGTTCATATATATGCATGGCACACTGCTGCAGTCTAACTTTATGACTTTTAATGACTCAGACCACCTAATCACTTGTGAAAGGCTGTGCCGGAGTTTGCCTTCACTCAGCT
Source organism: Pseudochirops corinnae (assembly GCA_028646515.1). Classification (NCBI taxonomy): domain Eukaryota; kingdom Metazoa; phylum Chordata; class Mammalia; order Diprotodontia; family Pseudocheiridae; genus Pseudochirops; species Pseudochirops corinnae. The sequence goes on along the minus strand of CM053592.1, from coordinate 76,000,721 downwards.
TGACAAGGTGATGGGAGGCATATATCTTCCTTACATGAAAACACTTGTCAATTGCATCATATTTGGTAAGACAAGCACCAATGTCACCTTGGGGGGAAAGAAAAGGAACTCAGCTGACACCCAATGCATATGAGTTCCCAATATGCTGCAACATAGCCTAATTTCAAGTGATATATGCAAATACACCCTATTTTGTCTGTAGTTTTTATTTTCCTGATGCTCTCTCTAAGTGCCACATCTTCAGCTGATGGAAACATTGTGTAACTTCTTCTGAGCTGATGCATATTTAAATAAGCGAGGAGGAAGGCTTCTCAGCCTCAGAGTGAAGGTAACACAGCAAACCGAATGCAAATCTCACAGTCACCTGTTCTTGGTTTGTTTGTTTTTATTTTATTTTAGGGGTTTGGGCTGCACTCACAACTAGTCAGCTTTAGTTCAAAGGGATGAAGTTGAGATTTTCAGTGGGGAGTTGGATGGGTAGGGTGAAGTCAGAACTCATTAGAGCTTTGGGCCATCTTATATAGGCAGGAGTGGGATTACTATAAGTATGTGCTGGGGTAATGAGGGGTGGATGAATTCGAACCCTCACCCTCTCTCAGAAATGCTTTTGGCTCAACTTTTTTTGAAGCTTGGAAAAGTAGTGCATATGTGTATGTATGTGTGCTCATGCATTCAAATATATATTGATTTAGTTTTAGTTCCCACGCTATTTTTATGCTCGGCCAACTCATTTTCTCAAAAAAAAAAAAAAAAAGAGTTTACCTGTTAATGTATCCCAATGACTCCATGAGGTTTGTTTGTTAGTTGGGTGACTGGTCTTTTGAGTTTTGAATGGTAAATTCCTGTCCCCTCAGGGAAGGAAAGGGCAAGGGACAGCCATTCAGGTTGAAAACAGGTCTGCTTTCCAAAACTATAAATAGAACACAGGAGGACCAAGATAACAAAACAAAACCATAAAAAGTCTGAGGCATTCTAGTGTAATTGTAACATAGGTCATTCTCATGGCTAGGCAATGACTGTCTCACCAACACCATGAAAAACCCTTGGAAACTTTGTGGCTCTTCCTAAAATATATATTATATAGATAGATGGGGGTGGGATGACAGAGTATTTTTTAAAATTGCTTTTCAACTTAGAGTTGTAAGGTTTCTGGGAACTCTCTTTGAGAGCTGAAGTTGATATGTCCTATGTAGGAGTAAATCGTTCCAGGTCATTTTCTTGTTTTATCTTTTTTTTTTTTTTTTGCCAGAGGTAGTGTCCTATTACAACATGCCAGTCTATCACAGATAGGGAGTGGAGGTTAGAAGAAATAAAATCTCTCTGTTAAGATCTCATTGAGGGTTCCAGAACTACTACAGAGGGCAATCTATGTCTTGAAAGATGGCTCATCATATTTCTTAGGGATGAGCCTCTGGCACTGACATGAATGTTCAGTGAGATTCTCCTTCTTTGGGAGGGAAAAATTGTTTTTAATTGTCTGTGTGTTTGAGCAAACACAGACTTTGTTTTCAATTTGTTACAACTTTATTTGGATTTCACTGTTCTGCATCATGGAGGAATGGGGCCAGTAAATATTCTGAGCCAACTTATTTCCCTACCCAAGGAATAAAACAAAACATCAATTGTCGGAATCTTACACTTCATCTATTAAGACTATTCACACCTGTTGGAAATAGTCAATGAAAGTCTCTAATAGTTTTTCAGAAGATCAGGGAATCAATGGTCTAGTGCTTAATGATTCTTCCCGTAAGAATCCTGAGCTAGATAGTTAGATTGTCAGCAAAAACAATTACCACCCTCCTGAAAAAAGTGATGAAACTTTCCATAGTTAAAAATCAAACTTGAACTAGCAAGACATAAACTCCAATCAAAATGGTAACATCATCAGGTGGCACCCATTAGAGAATGGGTAAATGAAGTTCCCAAGAGGCAAAGAGATTCTAGATTTCTGTTGGAGGCTCAATCAACAGAACGTGTTTCCTTGTTAAGTACCAGTAATAAGACTCAGTGCCCAGAGGGACACACATTGATAGTGTTTTTCATAGACCCTAGTGTGTCACATTGGAATTTTTTTCCATCTAAAGTAAACTCTGATTTTATTTCCTTTAAGGTTCAGATCTTTTTTTTTCTTGCTAAAATGTAACAATCACATCTACATTTTGTTTTGATTCTGTACTTAAAAAAAGTAATAATCAAAGACATGTGTGTTTTTGTGGCCAAGAAATTTTGAGTGTTTTTATTTTGGAAAAATGAGAAACCAAGATAGTATGGAGTAAGCACTGTTATTAATCCATAATGAGCAAGTCAGCAAGCAGAAACAGGAGCTCATATTCCAACTGTCTGAATTAGGATGGTCAGGAAAAATGATCTACCTCAAGGTTTATTAGGATGCAGTTACTTCTATGTGTGGCCTACATGGTGAGCTTTATTCCAGCCCTTGGTATTGTTAACCTGCAGAGGAGGCAAACAAAAGAAACTTACTGGGTTGTCACATGACTGTTTTTGGGGAGTCATGAGCAACAGTTTTCTTCTTGTGTGAAACAATAACATTTAAATTTTGTGGTTATGTATCATGAGTTCCTGACAGCAGAAACCATCATGATTGGCAGGCAGTAGATTAAATTTATGGGTTTTAGGCTTTTTTTTTTTTCTTAATAAGGATACCTTGAGAAAGTCCACGGGAAATGAAAGTCAGTTTTGTCATCTAGCAAAGATTTCAAAGGCAGGGGGCTACACCAGGGCTTGAAAGGTCTATGTTATACTGCTGCTGTCTAGCCATACTTGACAATGAGACATACTGTATTTGCTCACGGTGCTGGAGTTTATCATGCAAGAAGAGTAATTATATTTGAATTGTGTCAGCCAGCCACCCTAAAATGAAGGAACGTCAACGAATGTTGCTCCAAGGAGAAGGAGATGATTAGTTATAATTATACTCAGTGTCCAAGAAAAATGCTTCATTCCCTGATTCTATTGCAAAGGGAAGGAAAAAAAAAAACCCAACAAAATTTGTTCAATACTTCTCACTATTTTTTAAAACTTTTAAGGTGGCCATTTATTGTAGAAATCTCAGATAAGCTTTCTCTAGTATGGCCATTTAAATATCTGGGGACTTACTTGGGTTCTGCATACTTTAGTAGTCATTTAAAAATGTATTACAGCTCATCTCCCTGAATCCATTTCCCTGCCCCCATCCCCACATTTGAAGATGCTTTCCTAACAGGGAAATTGTAGACAATGGGAGGAAGTTTCTTAATCATTTTAATTGGGATTTATTCTGCCTAGTTTTCAAGAATAAAACCTAGGGGTTTACAGTCATTTATAGTTTCGGTGATTTGATGGCCAAACAAACCGGAAGAGGTGGACGTCACATTGTTTTTATTCACTGAATCACAAGTAGCATTAATTTGGGGAAAATACATATTTTGAAACTTCCATAGTTACTCTTTGACCAATTGATTTGATACTTTTTACATACATTGTTTCTTGTAACGTGATCTCCATAACATCGCTGAAATGGGAAGTTTCCTTGGGTCTTCATTTGTCTGATGACTCATCGGCTATTTTCCTCTGATAAAAGAATGAGTCTCTATGGTGGCAATATTTTCTAAGCAAATCTTTTTAAGAAAATAATTTATTTCCACAGTTTTTCTACTATGGTTTGGTTTCATGTTAGATTAGTTTAGCTCATCTCTTTAAATTATGATTGTCCTTAGAGCTCCATTTCTGACAAATTTAGCAAATTTGTCTAGATGCTTTCTGTGATAATAGTAAGGTTTCTAGAGAATTCCTAGAACATTTAATGTATGAAACCAGTATTATATGGAACTAAAAGTTGGAAACAGAGGTGGAGTCTTTTGAAAAGGGTCACTCATCATCAGAGTTTTGTTAAGTAAGAGCTACTGACTAATTTTAAAGTAGGTCATCCAGTGATAAATTTTTAATATTGGTTTCTAAGTAATATTGTCTTCAGTATTATGACCATGATAGTATTTACAATAGACAAGGAGTACCTCTCATCTTGAAAAATGACAAATGTATCTGGGGAAAGGGAATGGTGCTACCAGCTATAGCTATGGAGTGTATAGAAACACATGAGTTTCTGCATTTGTCTTTTAGCTGAATAAATATGGCAGACAAAAATGGACATTTTGGAGTACATTCTTTTACTGAAAATATCAGGCATTTCAGGACAATTGGTAAATTTGGTTAAGCCATGAATCTTGTAGCTATGGCTATGCATTTAAATGTGGTGAATTAATATAATTACTTTAAATGTTGATGCACCAAACTCCTGTCATCTGAAATTACCAGTAACTGGTAGTAAATGGTTTCTTTATTTTGAAAGATTCAAATAATGCCTTTCCTTCTAAACCTCACAGCCCATGTAAAGTATTTAACAAAGCAAATAGGTTCGGGTATAGCCAAAATCATTACAAGGCAGCACTCACATGTGAATTGCCATATGGTTGACTTATCATATTGATATCACCCCACCCCTCTATATACAAGAGTAATCTGCATACAGTTTCCTCAACAAATGTCTTTGCCTAAGAATGTGATTAATGTATCTTGACCAGACCAAGTTATGAAATCTTACTGTCACATTGTGGGACTGATTATCTATCCTATTGGTACTAATGATTCCCATAAGGTCATTTCTCCTAACGCATTTTTGGAGACTCAGTTAACCATACTGGGCAAGATATTCTTGTACAATATAAAGCCAGAATTATGCTTCATATTTTCCCACAACCTACTATCCTGATGGCAAATATCTCTTAGAATTATGTTATCCGTGGTTTTGATAACCCAAAAGGCATTTATTGTTGTTATCAGACATTATATTTCTGTTTGAGTCATAACCATTGAAACTCCCTTGTGTAATGAGCAATGAGATATGAAATATTTAATCAAAAATTTAGTGCTCTATATCCTAATATACAATAAAAAATTCCTTAACTTCTACTAATTTCATGATTTTTTTCCTCCTGAGTGATTATTAGGCTTAGGGTCAGAAGGCTCTGTATTCAAATCCCCCCTCTAACCTTTACTAGGTTTGTGACCATTGGCAAATCATTTAGCATCTATGTGACTTAGCCAACTCTCCAGGTCTTTTTGATAAAGTCATGGGCAGTTTGCAATCTGCATTGATGGAAGGAGTTCCCATAAATAGGATTTCTCATACCAATGAAATAATAGATTTGAAACAGCCCTAATCAATCTTTTTTTTTTTAAATAAGCCATAGGCAATTTTCCAGAAAGTAAGTTGATGATATTTAGAAATTACATATGGAGTACTTTGTTCAAGCACTACTGAAAACTTTAAAACTAAATTTCTGCCTAAAATGCCCAATCCACTGAACTGTTGAACCTAGTTAAATCAATTTTACACAATGTTCTTGGAGTCTTGAATATATGGAATTTTCTTTCTCACATCAGTTTCTTTCTTTGATAGAAGAGCAATCAATATTGCCAAGAAGGCTAAACTGATGACCTTTAATGAAGTTGATTTATTCCCTTTGTTAAAAATTTATGAATTATTTCCAATACCATAACACTTGATAGCCATTCTCTTTCTAGCTGCTTTGCATTCTCAGTATTTACCAGTATATATGTATACACACACATAAAGAAGACTAAGAGAAACCTCAACATAAATGACTTGAATATAGTACTGGTGGTCATATTTTTCAGCAACATAGTATTGTTTTCCCCCTTTTGTAACAGAACCAAAAAAATATGATCTCTAATGTCCATTCTGACATCTCTGAAAGATAATGGAGTCTGTAAATGGTCTTCCTTTCCAACTCTCAACAGAGAACAGAAAGAGTCAATGATCTCTTTTTGTACTTCTATTATCACTTTCTGGTAGCAGTGTTTATTTTGGAAATCAAATGTTCTACTTTTTGTACAATCATTGAAACATCTTTGTGTAGTAACATAAGGAATGTTAAAGATTTAACCAAAAATGCTCTATCTCTTAATGAATATATGTGTGTGTGTATACATATATATATATATATGTATACATACATACATACATATATATATATATATATATATATATATATTATATATACATATATATATATATGTATGTAAACCCTCAATTACTCCATGAGAAAGTCCTTCTGTGATGTGGGGAAAGAGAAGGGGACAGGAATGACTATTAGTTTAGTAGGTAATGGTAGAACCATTTGCTAGGCTTGCTTACTTTCTTTGGTTCCTGGGATCCATGGTGAAAGAGAAGGAGGGGTAGTGGGGGATAGATAGTGAAGGGAAGAGGGAGACAAAGAGACAAAGCCTGAGAGGGAGTCGATGACATTAGAGGTGACACATAGCTATCATGAGCTTCCTCAGAATGAGGGGAAGAATAATAAATGGTTTTACCTGCCTCCTACAGCCCGAGGACAGCCCTATGGCCACAGAACCTTTTCTAATCCCATTTTCTGTGTGTTACATGTCATAATCTGTAAGGCACTGGTTCCAAGTGAAAACACTGAATCCAAACAGTGACTGGGTCTTGTATTTATTTGCACTTTAAAACTTCTATGTGTGGGGAAATTTACTCCTTAAAAAAAAGGCAGCAGTACAAATGCCATACCATGAACAAGTTGACATTAAAGTGGAATCACTGGGGCAAGCAAATCTTCAATGGCTTCAATTTAAATTAGTAATAGATCTATGAGACAAAATTTGCATGGTCACTTCAAGAAAAATGTAATTTTTTTCCTCTGGGTACTCCCTTTGGTCCTCTCAAATTTAATGCTCTGGTTGGTTAAAAAAAATCAGTAGTTTCTCTTGTATCTGACTATCCCCCAAAACATCTTCAGTCAAGGCCTCAGGAATAGCAGGGTAGAATTCTTCTGGTTCTGACTGATGGGGGAAAATGATGACTGTTTTGCTAGATTCAGAAATGTGAAAGCACAGTGTAAAGCAACATGAGTACATCCTTTGTTTCCTTTTATGCAGGAAATCATCAAGTAGAAACCAAATCCCCATGATATATTATGAAGTATACTGTGAACTATAAGTGTGCCAATAGCCATTGAGGTAGTCATTTACCTACTTGTCTAAACTGAGGGTGAGTCACAAAGTTGATGATTTAATAATTTGTACTTTTGTTTTGGGAAAAAAAACCCTAAGAATCTAAATGTACATGTTGTGGGAAGAAAATATCTGAATCCATATATATGTATGTATGTATATATATGTGTGTGTGTGTGCATATATATATGATCATAGAGTTTAAATATACGTGTATTATATGAATCTGTATCTGTATAGACATATATATTTTTCTGAGTTTTTTTTAGGAGCCAGACTGAAGAAGACCTCATGACAAGAAGAAGCATTAGCACAAGTAATGGAAGGCACAGAAATATTTGGTGGATAGCATAGGAGTGCTGAATGGGGATAGTATGATGAACTGGTAACATGAGATGGTGACTATGAATGAATTTTCTTATCCACTGGGCAAGGATCAGGCTAATCATATGGCAGAGAGAGAGACAGAGACAGAGAAGAGACAGAGACAGAGACTTAGAGAAGAGGCTATTGTACCTATCTAAATAATCACTGATTAATTATTTTACTTAAAAACAATGGTTTCTATAACACCATTTTATAGAATATACTTGGCTGGGAATAAATTAGTTGTTATAGCATGTTAGAAGTTATGTGCAACCATTTTGTTTCATCTCACAAAGACAATTTGCCATTGTATGGGCACATGATATTTTTATGATGATTTTTTTTTTTGTTGTGAAATGTTAGCAATATATGCAAGAATAAAGAAAAAGAGTCATGATAGGCATGGCTCTTGTTATTTTTGGGCTAGTTTTGCTTCATTAAAAAGAATTTGGCAAAGGATTAGTCAATAATGTCACCCACTACTTTTCAGGAAAAAAAAAAAGGTCAAAAGAGCTTTTCTTTAAAAAAAAAAAGGCATTCAGTTTTATCTTCATCTACTCCCTTTATCTTTTTGAACTCTATGCATATTTTTGTTGCCAAGTGGGGAGATACCTGATTTCTTTGTTGATTGACTTTTGTAACATTCTAATTCATTGTATTCATCTCTTAAAAAAGTAAAAGGTCTAGATTTTTTAAAACTTTTTTTTATTCTTTCCAATTTATTTATAGTTTTCAGCATTCATTTCCATAAGATTTTGAGTTACAGATTTTTCTCCCCATCTTTCCTCTACCCCCACTCCAAGATAGCAAGCCTACTGAATACCCCTTACTCCAATCTATTCTCTCTTATATCCTCCCTCATCCTCCGCCCCCACCCCCCACTTTCTAGTAGCGAAAGATGGATTTCTATATCCCAGTGCCTGTATATCTTATTTCCCAGTTGCATGTAAAAAGCAATTTTTTTTTAAACATTTGTTTTTAAAACTTTGAGTTCCAGGTTTTTTCACTTCTTCCCTCCTCACCCATCCCCACTGGAAAGATAAGCAATTCAATATAGGTTGTACATGTGTAGTTACCCAAATCATTTCGATAGTAGTTATATTGTGAAAGACTAAATATAATTCCCTCCATCCTATCCTGCCTCCCACTTATTCTATTTTCTCCTTTAACCCTGTACCTTTTCAAAAGTGTTTTCTTCTAACTACCCTCTCCCCCAATCTGCCCTCCTTTCTATCATCCTCCCTTTTATCCCCTTCCTCCCTATTTTCCTGTAGGATAAGATACCCAATTAAGCGTGTATGTTATTCCCTCCTTAAGCTAAATTCAATGAGAGTAAGGCTGACCCCTTCCCTTTCACCTTCCTGCTCTTCCCCTCCATTGTAACAGTTTTCTCTTGCCTCTTTTATATGAGATAATTTATCATAATCTATCTCTCCCTTTCTCCTTCTCCCAATATATTCCTCTCTCACCTCTTAATTTTATTTTTTAGATATCTTCCCTTCATATTCAACTCATCCTGTGCCCTCTGTCTATGTATACATGTACACACATATGCACACAAGCACATATATATTTATACTCACATACAACCCTCCTATACAT
>CM053592.1:75971333-75991203 GCA_028646515.1 Pseudochirops corinnae | reverse complement strand
GGCGCACAGTCTTTATGTAGACAAGCAACTCTGGTGGGATTCCTGTCCCCACCCCGAGCCCACAGCAAAAAGCTCCCGTCTGGTCTACTTCCAGCCCATCCTAAACAAAAGTTCTGATTTGCATTCTAATACTGCCTTTGGAGAATCTCAACTTTAAAGGCTTCCCATTCAGAAGCAACAAAAAAAATCACTGAAGCATATTTTTTCATGCACAGGCAAGAACAGAAGGAAGGTTAGACAAAAAAGACAGCTTTGAAAGTTACATAAATATATACATATATGTTGTATATATGTATGTATATATGCATGCATGTATGCATATAGGTATTATGGCAAGTTATAACTAATGGAAATTCAAAGTTACTGGGACCCTCTGTATATTGTATAAGCACATCATATCTTACTATAAATCCTCTGTCCTTGACAACAGTACTTATATTAGTGCTCACTAAACAAGGTGGTATCCTTATTCTCTAATCCCCAAACACTGAAAGATAATAATAATGGTAATTAATAATAATAATAATAATAACTGACATTTTATAACACTTTAAGATGTATAATACACTAGCCATGATTTTTACCCACAATCATCACAACAACCCTGTGAAGTACATACTACAGGCATTATTATCCCCATTTTCAGGATAAGGAAACTGAAGCTCAAATGCATTAAATGACTTTCCCCTGGTTTCATACAGTTGACAAGTGACAGAGGCAGGATTCAAAATCAGATCTCCCTATAAACTCTGCATTTTTCCCACTCCCCTGGGCTACCCCCTACATGGTTCCCTGGATCTTGAGTTTTATAATGAAAGCTAAATATATTAGTTTAGGGAATTCAAGAATTACAGTAAGAAAGTTTTAAGGAAAATGCCTAACAAAAGTCACAGTAACAATTTGATAGACAGGACATAAAGTTAAGTGATACAACTTAATGTCAGCAGATCCAACTGACAAAACAACCCACGTGAGTCACATATGGAAAACTTTACTGTGGAACAACAGGTCCAGAAATCCATGAGTATGCAGGAATATAAGAAACTGTGGAGGATGAGAAATCAAATGAATTAAATCCAGGGCCCAAGATAATCAGAGAAACCAACAACTCATTTGCTTATCGAGGTCATATAATCTCTATAGTGATTAGCAGTTGGAAACATTTGGAGGAACTGGGTTTTTTTTCTTTAATAAATCATGCACTGAGATATGTTCTTCTGAGAATCACCACAAAGCAAATAGAAATTTGGCCTCACAAGATCCCAGTCATGTTAGCTCTCTAACCTTACCAGAAACCTACTAGCTTCATTTCCTCTCCTCCTTAGGGACCACAATACTAATGTCCAGATAGAAGTGGAAAAGTTCTTCTGCCTGAAATAACAAAGTCCTCTTAGTATGAATTGCCAATGTCTCCTTTTCAGAAGTATAAATATGAGGAGGGGGGAGACGAAAGTTCCCAACTCTGCTTTTCTTGAGCCAGGGAACCACAGCTATTTTGTCTCTACTTTGAGAAGTAACACAGAAGAATGGATAGAGTGCTAGACTTGGAATCAAAAAGACCTGGGTTTAAATACTGCCTCTGTTATTTGTCAGCTGTGTGACCATGGGCAAGTCACTTAACCCCCCTGTGCTTCAGTTTCCTCATCTAAAAAATGGGAATAATATTATCTATGGCATCTACTTCACAGGATTGTTTTCATCTGACTTTTAAACTCAAATTTTAAAGTGCACATGAATACAGGGTATTCCATTAAGTCTTATTGATTTCTGAGACACCCTAGATACATGCCCTACTCGTTGATTTTTCTACAACATGTGTCCCATGAAGTACTTGAAACCAAGAAGTTTCACCCATACATAGTGAATTGAGAATGCCAAATGTCCCATTCATGCTAGCTTTCTCAATCTGTGACTACCCAAAGAATGCTTCTGAGAACTGCTCTTATCACACCTTTGAGTCAAATCAGTCAGCACTGTTTGTCTTCCTGGTAGATGGGTAAACACTCAGAAATATAAGTTATTTGTAATTATTTACCATGTAGACTATCCTCATAGAAAGGAGCTATCAAGAGATGACTAAGAACTACCTGATGTGCTGTACACATTTCCAAATGGTCTATCATCAAGGGTAGCACCTAGAATGGATGTATGTGGGTTAGGGGAAGGGCAGTGATGTGCTAGACCAGTGGTTCTCAACCTTCCTAATGCTGCAACCCTTTAATACAGTTCCTCATGTTATGGTGACCCCCAACCACAAAATTATTTTCGCTGCTACTTCATAACTGTAATTTTGCTACTGTTATGCATCATAATATAAATAGATGATATGCAGGATGTATTTAAATTGAACATAACCCACAGGTTGAGAACCACTACTCTAGATTGTGTGATCAAAAGTAGATAGATGCACATTGTGTAAGGAATCAATTCTAATTCCAGTCTCAATTCTATAACTATTCCTTAATCATGTAGAAAGCCCTGTATTAGGGCTTTTGTACTAAGAAGACAAAGATGAAAAGTGACACAGTTGTTCTCAATGAGTTTACAAAGGACTAGGAATAATGATGGGACTGGAGACCACATCATTTGAATATTGGTGGAAAAAATTGGAAATATTCAGCCTGACTTAGATAGGACAAGTATTTAAAGGGCTATGTTGTGGCAAAGGGATTAGTTTTATTCTGTTTGGCCCCAAAGAGTGGAACTTATATCAATGTATGAAAATGGTAGAGGTAAAGCTAGGCTTCATATAGGGTAAAAAAAAAAACTTCCCAACAATCTGAACCATACAAAAATGGAACAGGCTGCCTCCAAAGGTGTAGGTTTCCCTATCACTGTAGAAAAGGCTAAAAAAAAAAAAAACAGTTAAAGGAGGAGATATTGGACTAGAGATTCTTGTTCAAATACAGAGAGAACCCAGTAGCTTTGGAAGTCTCTTCCAACTCTAAGAACCTCTGATTCTGTAATTTTTTTTTTCCTGGGGTACAATAAGTGGTATTGAGTCAGTTGTAACTAACAACAGAGAATCAAGAGGAGATCAACTTCACTGAAAAAAAATCACAGAATTTCTCCGATCTGTATTTGTCTTTAATTGACTAGAATATAGATCATCTCCTAATTTCCCAGTAGCAATGAATAAATAGTTAAATTCTGACAACTAAAAACATATCTAAAAAAAAAACAGTTGGGGTCATTAGAAACATCTTGTACCATTAAGGGGAAAGAATGTTGTACATAAGTAGAGCTTAAATTCCTGAACTAAAGGACTGCAGTTCTAAAATAACAAAGGACTGCAGTTCTAAAATAACAAATTTATATGACATTGTGACTAAGAGCAAACCGAATTATAGAAAAAATAGGAGTCTTCTGGGTAATAATCAGATAGCTGAGTGAGTGCCAGATTTCAACACAAATAATCATGTGTAGCATAAGCTTTGTAGCTGCTCTCCTAACTCACTCAACTTATATTCAAACTATGGGAGCACAACTGGCTCCTTGTCCCCTTAGATTTCAAGGGGGTAACCCTGAGCGGTTTGGGTTAATTTTCTAGTGTTACAGTTCATAAGCCTCCACTACCCCATGGATTATTAGTTGACATCAATTAACCAGACAGATTCAATTAACTTTTAGTTAGGATTATTTACCGAAGTAGTTCAGTAAGAATAGTTGCTATTAACATCGCCAGCCTGCTCCCACTACCCCAAACTAAGGGCACGTTCTTCCATACGTACAGATAGCACATTGGGGTACATTGGCTCAAACTTCAAGAGCACATGTGCCAGAGGTGTAATTACAGTTCTTAGTGCTGGGAATGCTTTTTTCTCCTTCATTTGAAGTTTCTCTTAGTTCAAATAAAGTTCTTCTTAGATGGTATAGCTTTCTCATAGGTCCTTCTGGAGTCTTAAAGCTGCCTTTCCTCTTTGCATCTAGTTTGTCCTCAGGTTCTGACAGAGGTATTGATGTCAGTCTACTGCAGTTCTAGGGACACTGCTAGGTACCCATAGGAAGACCAAAATCTTCTTGCCTTTTGAAATTTATAAGGTCATCTTCTGATCAAGGGAAAGGGGAAGAGACAGAGACTCTCTCCTCTTCATCTCCAAGTAATTCCTTCCCTAAGACTTGACTAAAACTTCTTCTACCCACTAGGCTGACCAACCTTCATAATGCTATTTTATTGACTTATTTATTTTTCTAATTTCCATGGTATGTGGCCAAATTTCTTCAGCCAATCATAATATACTTCCTATGTAACATCATTTCATTTTATCCAATGGCTTTTGTTCCTTCCAAATTGATTAGGAACTTTTAGCACCTAGCTTAATGTCTTTGGCTAATTGGTTAAAAAAAAATCACTTCATAAATGCATTAAGCAAAAGGCATCTTGTTAGTGAAGTGGGGTGAGGGTGATTGAGTGATTGATTCAGTTGATCCCCACTTTGGCACTTGTAAGCCATCAGGCATTGACGAGACAGCATCAGTAGGGGATAGGCAGATATTTTATAGCAGACTACATCTTTACCATCATATAACTCACCAAAAGACACTAAATGTACAAAATCCCATTGAGCTCATTGTTTATTGATTGTATTTAGAACATTTAATGGAATAGAGCAAAATTCTGCCATAAAATAGAATGTTTCCTATCTATGCATAAAAATTATTCAAGATTCTTTGAATGGCTCAAGAAGGAACAACTTTTTTTGTTGACCCTCTGATCACTAATGTAAAGAGAAGACATAAACTAAGAAATATTTATTCACCAAAGTTTTGTCACTGTCATGATGGAGTCCATCACAGAGTTCAAAGTTGAAGAGTGATTTTCTATAGAATAAGAGAAGATACAGATAGATGAACTATTTGGAGATGACATCATGCTAGTTGTATCAAACCACAAGATATTATAGAACCTCCTGGATGAGATTCATCATCACCCAAACAAAAATGTTCTAACTATACATACAAGGAAAATCAAGTGAATAAAGAATATCTACTATGCAGACTATAATTGTACTTAAACAACCTATAGGATTCATCTATTATTTACATATACACATATAATAGATTGTGCAAATGAAGAATGAGCTGAATCCAGTCTTAAAGGAAGAGAAGAAACTAGATGGTCTGTAGAAATTTTCAAATTGTGCACTTAATGTCTGGCACATGGTAGTGCTTATTAAATACTTGGTTTTTAAGTGATTGAATAACTCCAAACTTCTCCTAGAAACAAAGATCTACCTTTTAATAGCAATATTTTACTAGCACTGATATATAATTTATGGAACACAACAATCTCCAAAGAAACTAGTGCTGCACAGAGGGCAAAGGAAAAGTTCAAGGAGGACATGAATGGTCCATAACACATAATAAATAAGGAACTATTTTTTTTTAAAGAATGTGAAAAAATCATATCATTAGAGAAATAGACTGGTAATGTTGGAAGGACAAGAAAAAAACAGTGGATTGTGTATCAGCTCCACTGGTATCCTCATTGAATTCAAACTGTATCTTATGTATAAAATTGTATCTTGTAAATTTTGTATTTAGGAAATTTTAGCAGGAATAAGATGGAAAAGGGGAAGCTGGAAGATACATACAAACTGTCCCCAAAATCAAAGAAGCAAAATTTACAAATTATAATTTATATTAACTAAAATTCACATATTGGATGAATATATCAAATCAGGGGAAACCATCTTGGTACTATTTGTCAAGCTTCTGGTCCTACAATATGTAAATTCCAAACAAAATCTAGACCTCCACAGTTTCAGACCAACAGAACACCAAAAAGGTGCTAACAACTTTGAGATGATGACTTTGAAGTTTCACCAATAACTTTGAGATGCTTTGGATATGTTAACAATCTGCCCCCAAGGTGGCCCAGATATAAGTTGGTCTATTTCCCAAAAACTTCTATAAAAATGAGACCTCAAGCTCCTGCCCCCTGAGCACCCATCCATCTCCATCAGGTCCATACTGTCAAGTGCTCCCAACTCTACTTCATCATATTCTTGGCCTCTTCCAGACCCAAACCTCTAGCCTGGCCCTCCATTGTCCATCTGCTTCCCAGCCTTGAGCCTATCAAAATATCAATCCACTCTTGCATTGACCTCATTAACTCCTCCTGAAGACCCTCCCCAAACTCATTACTGGAGTCTGACTCCTCCTGAAGAGTCCTACTGAAGACTCTCCCCAAACCCCTCCTCTACACCACCCCTAGATTCTTCTGTATATAAGAATCCCAACTCCCTTCCATGTGGTGTGAGAGCACCACAGAAGGCCCTAGCACAAACTTACTCTGTGAGAGCACCATAGAACGATGTAGCATAGACTGGCTCCTTAAGAAGAAATGCCAGGTCCCTGAAGAAGCAAATCCATAATTCACACAGAGTAAATACCAAAGGACAATTTTGTGGGACTTTTGAGTCCTTTAGGAAAGTATTATTGTCTCAACTATCCTCTCACCAGGGCAAATTTTGACTAATTTGAACACCCCCTCTAACCAACATGGGATAAGCGACCCTAAGCAATTCTCTTAACCCCTCAGTGCTCTAGGCAAATCTCTAAGCTTGTAAATAGCAAAGAGAACTGACTTGAATTTGTCAAGGAAATTGCTCACCTAAGGAGTGCCCTTTAACAATCAAATCATAGTTCTAGTCCCTATACCTTCAATACTACCTGCCTTGTTTAGGGTTTCCATTTTCAGTAGAGAAATGGTAAAAACACATTGATTCAGAGGAATTATTATAGAGCCTGAAAAACAAACACAGCGTTGGGAAGTTTGGATCACAAAACTTGCCCTTTGGTGTCCTTATCCACTGAGAGTCAATTTACATAGGAGAAATGTAAGAAAACAATATAGATGATTAATCTTTTTTTTAAAAACGCACTTCAAAATAATTCTCTTACTAGAGATCTGACCCTAAAGGAGACAAAGGAAAAGAGTGAGATGGATGGAGGACACTGATTCTAGCACAAAAACAATCACAGAAGCATCTAAGCATCTGCCAATGGCAGTCTGTTTACCCTTTGCCCCACTGCGCTATTCAGTGTTAGCCTTAACCCAACTTCAAATACAGTTGTTCAAAGCAAACTTGATTTTCCTTCATTTCAGCCAAACTTTTCTGGAAAATAAGACAAGTAGCACTCACATAGCTGTCCAAGATCTATACAAACTGCAAAAGGAATGGACAGCATGCTCAATTTTTTTGAGTCAGAAATACTGGGGTTAAAAATCCATCTTTGTACAAGTCATTTAACTTCTTTGGTAATGTTTTCTCATCTGCAAAATGCAGATAGTAATGAAGAGGTTTCCCCACTAAGAAGGTTAGGGGTGCCTGAGACCCCAAAATACCAACATGCCAGGTCCTGCGGAAAGAATTCCACTCAAGTCTTCTCAGCCAAAGAAAAGTAAAGTTTATTAACAGTTCGCCTGTACTGGACACAGAGCAAGTCTGTGCTAAGGTATTCTGTGGCACTCTCACACCACATGGAGGGAAGATGGGGTCTTATATACAGAGGAATCCAGGGGTGGTCTAGAGGAGGAGTTTGGGGAGGGTCTTCAGGAGGAGTTAATGAGGTCAATGCAAGAGTGGATTGGTATTTTGATAGGCTCAAGGGTGGGAAGTAGATGGACAATGGAGGGCCAGGCTAGAGGTTTGGGTCCAGCCACAATGAAATACTTATGGCCTCGCAAATGCCTCATCAAGTGGGAAGATTCAATCAGACTTCAAGGGGTTTCCCAGAGCATGTACCTCAAAGATTCAAGAAGAACTCAAGGACGGGGTTCCAGAGCCTATACCTCATCAGTAATATAATTTATGCCTACTTCATACAGTAAGTGTAAGTTCACTGTAAGCTCAAGTAAGAATGCATGAAAAGTAAATTGTAAATCTTAAAAATCTATTTAATTATCAATTTTTTTTTGGTCTGAACCCTATGATTTAATTGGTATAGGGCATTCAATATGAAAAAACTCCCTCTACCAATACCAATATATATATAATTTCTCATGAGTCATTCATAAAAGAAATTTCTATTGAATGATCCATGAATTAGCAGTGAACTTGCTGACACTGACAATTCATTTCCTTCATAATCTTTACCACATTTTTCTACTACTTTCCATTTTACATAGGAAACTAAAGGTGTTTATGGGAAGTTCTAAGGATGAGATTATTTGTAGTTTACTTTAAGATGTAAAGGAAGTTTATTTTAACTTCTGAGTCCAACTAGCCATGGAAGTAGACACTCTGAGGTCTGAAAAGAAATAGGGAGGAAACAAGAATGGAAATGTGCTATCCTTCCTTCTCAGAGGGAATACGTGTGGGGTTTGTCCTTTGTTCTCAAAGAGGACCATGATGACATGACTTGCAATTGAATTGGATTTGAAGGAAGAAGGGCTGTGCAAAGCCACCAGCCTCACTTTCTCCTCCAAAGCCATCTGAGTTCAGTGGCTAGATATAAATCAGGTCAACCAGAGATGGTCCAAGATGCAATGGGAGACCTTAGTCTTTTTAAGCTAAGATCTTTCGGAGTTCTCACATTGAGTCAGTCAATGCCTATTCGGTGAATAAGGAATGTCTAAAAAGTGAGTCAAGGGATGGCTACTTTACTCCAAAAAAAAAAAAAATCAAAATGGGAGAAGACCCTCAGGATTGCTGGCCAAAAGAGAAACAAGTACTATTTACATTCACTCTGAGCCAAGAGGGTCCAAAAATAACCATTAAGCGGTACTGCGTCAAGCATCTTTTGTTGTCTAATCAATGAGAGCCCCAGTCAATTGGGTTTAAGGCAGGGTCTTTAAGAAGGAACTCTTGCCATTAAATCCCAGGATAAGGAGGTTGGGCAGAATATCCTTAGGTAAGAGAATAAAATGTGAAGGGGAAGAAGTAGAGGAGAGGAATCCAGGAACACCAGGAGAGGGAGACAGACAGACAGAGAGAGACAGAGACAAAGAAGAGGAGGAGGAGGAGGAGAGGAAGAAGAGGAGGAGGAGGAGGAGGAAGAGGAGGAGAGAAAGAGATCCTTTGACATTCCAATAAAAACCATAACTGTGGAACTTTCCTTTCATTTATTATTTTAAGTTTCTGATGTTTCTATGTAGAGAAAAATAATATAACAAGATGTCTCCTGTGCATATGCTATGATTATACAAGATTCCTTGACAGATATGATCACAAAGATAGCTTTTTTTTTATGATTCGCTGATTATCAATATCAAGAAAGATATAAAATAGGGAGGTTGACCCTTGCTCACCATTAGTGTTTGGCATTGTCATAGAGAATGTCTTTGATGGAGTCCCAGATGGAAGAAATTTTTAGAGATTGTTAGGTTCTCCAGGTGTGTCTGGCAATGTGCTGATTGCATCAAGTCCCAGGACAGTTTGGGGCCTGCTCAAAGAAATTCCTAGCTACACAAAAATGACCAATAAAAATGCAAAAATAAAAACCCAAAATGATAAAGGATGTTGGTTGCCCACATCAAATCCCTTGACTTTGTCAATAATTCTGTATAACTTGGACAGGTACTAGAGAATGACAGTGAGATGGACTCAAAATGAAATATTCCTAAAAGCACAGATAAGACCTTCTAACTTAAGGATCAGCTAATCTGAAATGTAGAGTGTGTGAAGAAGAGTAACATGAAATAAAGTTGGAAAGGTAAATTGGAGTCAGATCCTATAATGCTTTAAATACCAGGCTGAGGAGCTTGCACTTTGCCCATTAAGCATTAGAAAATCATTTAAGGTTTTTGAAAAAGGAAGTGTTATGTTCAGACCTACATCTTAGGAAAATTATTATGGTAACTGTGTAGAAGATGAGATGAAGAAAGATAACTTAAGAGTTACTGGACTGTTTGAAAGCCATAGTCAAAGAAAGATGCTGGACAGAGTATTTTAAGAATTATCAAGAAAAACTGCCTTGATATTTTAGGTCCAGAGGGTAAAAGAGAAACTCAAAGAATCCACTCATCACATCCTGAAAGAGATCCCAAAATGAAAACCCCCAGGAATAATATAGGCAAATTAAAGGTCTCCTAGGCCAAGGAGAAAATATTGCAAAGCAGCCACAAAGAAACAGCTCAAATATCATGAGGCCACAGTCAGGATAACAAGATTTAGTATTATCTACAGTAAAAGATCAAATGGCATGGAATATGATGTTCTAGAGGGCGAAGGAGCTAGGATTACAATCAAGAATTACCTATCCAGCAAAACTGCATATAATCCTTCAGGGTGAAAATGGATATTCAATGAAATAAAGTACTTTCAAGCATTCCTGACCAAAAAAAAAATCAAAATTGAATAGAAAATTTGATTTTCAAATACAAGACTTCAGAGAAGCATAAAAACATAAACAGGAAAGAGAAATTATAGGGGACTCAATAAGGTTAAACTGCTTACATTCCTACATGGGAAGATGACATTTGTAACTCCTGAGAACTTACCCATTATTAGGGTAGTTAGGAGTGTACATAGATAGAGGGCATGGGTATGAGTTGAATATAATGGAATGATGTAAAAAAAAAAAGGAATGAGGTGAGAAAGAGGAATGCCCTGGAATAGGGGGAAAGGGAGTGGTAGAATTGGGTAAATTATCTCACATAAAAGAATCATGAAAGAGCTTTTACAATGGAGGGGAAGATGGAGGATGTGGGAGAACACTTGAACCTTACTCTCATCAGATTTGACTTAAAGAGGGAAAGACATACACACTCAGGTATAGAAATCTATCTTGCCCTTTACAAATGGAGGAGGAGAGGCAGTTAAGTGGCACAATGAATGGAGCACTGGCCTTGGAGTCAGGAGGACCTGAGTTCAAATTTGGCTTTAGACACTTAACACTTACTAGTCGTGTTACTTTGGGCAAATCATTTAATGCCAATAACCCTGCCTTCCCCTCTCCAAAAAGCAAAAAAAAAAAATTTTTTTTACTTTAAAAAAATTAAAATGTAGGAGGGGAAGGGGTGAAAGAATGGGGGTAAACTGACAGAAAGGAGGGTGGATTGGGGGTGGCAGTAGTGAAAAGTAAAACATTTTTGAGGATGGACAGGGTAAAAGAAGAGAGACTAGAATAAACAAGGGGAAAATCGATGGAAGGAAAGAAAGTTAGTAATCATAACTGTGAAAAAAATTATAGCAAGTATCTCTGATAAAGCTCTTCTTTCTCAAACTTGTAAAGAATTTAATCAAATTTATAAAAATAAGAACCATTTCCCAATTGATACATGGTCCAAGGATGTGAAAAGGAAATTTTCAGATGAAATAATCAAAACTATCTATAGCCATATGAAAAAATGCTCTAAATCACTACAGATTAGAGAAATGAAGGCTAAAACTTTTCTGAGGTATCACCTCATGCCTCTTAGATTGGCTAATATGAGAGAAAAAGAATTTGACAAATGCTGGAGAAGAAGAGAGAAAATTGAGACACAATGCACCATTGGCGGAGTTCTGAACTCATTCAACCATTCTGTAGAACAATTTGGAACTATGCCTAAAGGGCTTTAAAACCATGCATTCTCTTTA
Source organism: Pseudochirops corinnae (assembly GCA_028646515.1). NCBI lineage: Eukaryota > Metazoa > Chordata > Mammalia > Diprotodontia > Pseudocheiridae > Pseudochirops > Pseudochirops corinnae. The sequence goes on along the minus strand of CM053592.1, from coordinate 75,979,675 downwards.
ACCTAGCTATACCACTATTAGATCTGTATTCCAAAGAGATAAACAAAACAGAATAGGACCTATATGTGCAAAAACATTTCTAGAAACTCTTTTCTGGTGATAAATAATCAGAAACTGAAGTGAGAGCCATCAATTGAGGAATGGCTGAACAAGTTGTAGTATATGATTGTGATGGAATACTATTGTGCTATAAGAAATGACAAGTGGGGTGGTCTCAGAAAAACCTGGAAAGACTTACATGAACTGCTGTAAAGAGAAATGAACAGAACCAGGAGAACATAGTATGCAGTAATAGCAATATTGTGCAATGATCAATTGTGAACGACTTAGCTATCCTTAGCATTACAATAATCTAAGACAATTCTGAAGGACTTAATGATGAAAAATCTACCCACACCCCAAGAAAGAACTGATTGAGTCTGAATGCTGATGAAAGTATAGTTTTTAACTTTATTTTTGGAGGGTTTTTTGGTCTGTGTTTTCTTCACAACATGACTAATACGGAAATATGTTTTGAATGACTACATAAGTATTGCTTCCCTTCTCAATAAAAGGGTAGGGGATGAAGGTAGAGAATATGAAACTCAACTTTTTTTTTAAAAATTAAGGTTAAAATTGCTTCAACATGTAATTAGGGAAAATAAAATGCTAAATAATTTTTTACAAAGAAAATTTCATCAGATTTAATTGTACAGAAACTGGTAGTTACTTTTGCAAAAGCAAATTTAGTGGACCAGTAGTATAGGAAGTCATGGTGTTGAAACATGAGCAGAATGAGGAGGAGGCAAGTGCTGACACGGAACTGTGGGAGTCAGGAAGGAATATGGGAAAGAGCACTGGATTTCAAGTCTGGGAATGTGGGCACAAAATCTGCCTAGAATATGTGACCCTGGGAAAACCACATCCTCTATAAATGCAGGCCCATTGTATGCTTTTAGATAAGTGTCCAATTCTCTTTCAGCTCTACATCCTGATGGGAGAAGTTGAGAACCTGCTTCCAGATGCCATATTGGCCTGTATAGAAAAGAATCCAGATTTTTTTTTTTAAAAGATGGGAGAAAAGTACAGAAGGCAGACAGGTCCAATCCTGACTTCCACAAGAAAGAGCAAAGTAGGGCATAGTGAGTTATCCCTGAACACGTATTTCTGTGGAAAAACAAAGAAAAAGGTGTAGAAAAATAAAGTATAATGTATTAAATTTTTTATTAAGATTACAGCCTAGTTTGAGAGTTAGTGTTTAATTTTGTGGCTAAGGTTAGTATTGAAGCACATTAAGTCCTCTTCCATTTCTTTTTTTTTCAACAAATACTAAAACAAATATATAATAATAAAAGAAAAAGAAACATTATAAACTTAAACATAAAAGAAAAAATATGTTGTGTGCACAGCAGAACATAGGAGAGGATTCAGAATTTATAGCAGTAACTTATAATTTCAAGAAAGCCTATATATCAAATGCTGTGAATTATGTTGAAAGCTATCTATCTTTTCTTAGCTTCTTTGTAGGTTTTATTTTGTTCTCTGCTGTACCATTTTTACTTTGCTCTTTTATCCCCATTCCTCCCTCCTACCCACCATCCCAAGGCTACAATTGATCATAGAAATATTTATATATAGGTATTGATATATACATACACGTGCACATATATGCACATACATATATACAGACATATGTATACTTTTCTTAAGAGATTCTACTCCTAATCTTATTTTTATGTTTCTGTATATCTCTTTCTTCCTATCTCTCTTCTTTTTACTTCTACCTTCTACCTTGCCCTCCTATTACTTAACCTACCCCCACTTCAGCAATCCCTCTCTTATCTTCCCAAACCCCTAAATCTAAAGAACCTTCTATATCCCCCTTTAACCTGTTCCCTCACCCCGCCATGATACCTCTTTTATCTTCTCCCCCCTCCCTATCCCCTTAGAGTTTCATTTCTTTCTAATTTAGAAGACTTTTATACTCTTCTAAATGTATATGTATTTTCCACTCTTAAACCCATTCCCAATGAAAGTAAGTCTCCAGAACTGCCCGTCTCTCCCATCTAATTCCTCTATACATTCTTCCTCTTGCATCTCATTTCTATAAGATAATTACTCTTTTAGTTGTTCTTGAATGGTTTTACTTTTTGAAGTCATATCATACTCAGAATACCCCAATCTTTCTTATAAACTATCTAATTACTAGTAACAATCTTAGACAAAGGTTTTGCATTTTCCATACATAAAAAGCAAATATTCTATACTTATTTAGTCCCTTGTAATGGGTCGTTGGTATGTACCTTATATTCCTCTTTGCTCTTGTATGTCAAATCTTAAATTGAGTTCATGGTTGTTGTTTTTAAGAGAGTCCTGAAAGACTGACAGTTGATCCAATGTCCATATTTTTCAATCAGAACTATACTTAGCTTTGCTGGGTATGATATTTTAAGCCAGAGGGCCAGTTCTTTAGTTCTTTTGCTCTTTGATGCATCGTGTATAGGGAGGTCTTGACCTGCCATCTTATAGTGTTCCCGGTGCTAGGTCTCGTGTGATTCCAATTGTGGAACTATCATACACAAATTGTTATTTCCTTGTTGCTTGTAATATTTTTTCCTTGATCTGGGGGTTTCAGAATTGAACTATAATATTTCTGTGAGTTTTCCTTGTTGAATCTCTTTCAGGTAGTGATCAGTGGATTTTTTTTTTTCTATTTCTGCTTTCCTCTCTTGTCCTAATGCTTCAGGAAAATTTTCTTTAATTACTTCTTCTATTATTGTATCAAGATTCTTTTTTTGATCATAACTTTCATCATAATTTTTTTGATCATAACATAGTCCAATTATTCTTATGTTTTCTTGATCTATTCTCTAGATCTATTGTTTTTCTTATGAGATGTTTCACGTTCTCTTCTACTTTTTCATTCTTTATATTTTGGGTTTTTTTTTTAATTCTTCATCTCTTGTAACTTTGCTGGCTTCCCCTTGCCCAATTCTGATCTTCAAGGAGTCATTTTCTTCCTTAAGATTCTGGATCACTTTTTCTAATTGATTGAATTTCTTGTCATGATCTTCTTGTTTTTCTTGTATTATTCTTATTTTTCTTTTTAATTTTTTCCTCCATCTCTCTCATTTGATTTTTAAAGTCTTTTTTAAGTTCTTCAATGAATTCTTTTTAGTCAGGTGACCATTTGACATTACTCTTTGGAGAAGAAAAGGCTTTATTTGCTTCAGTGTCCTCCTCTGAAGACAAACCCTGGTCTTCTCTATTCCTTTAGTAGCTCTCTATAGTTACATTCTTTCTCCTTTGCTTGTGTGTGTTTTTTAAAAAATAATTTATAATCACCTCTAATTCTGGGGTGTGGGGGATAGTGCCTCTGGCCTCTCTTCCTCTTCAGTTGTCCCCTCTGACCTTGAACTCAGCTCAAGACCTCCAGCCTGCTGCAAGTGCCCACAGCCAGTGTCATCACTGCCCCATTGCTTCTGCACTCACTGGGCAGGTGCTGGTTCCTTCTCACCTCACCTCTCTGCAGCACAGCTGTGTCTGATGTTCCTTGTCAGCAGAGGTTCCTTCTATCTTCCTGGGCTCAGATGTCAAACACCTGTCAGAGGGGTAAGTTCCTGTGACCAAGGCCAAAGCAGCCTCTCAAACCAACTGACCCCAGGACTTCTGCTTGTTGTTTAAGTGGCTTATTGCTAGTAGTTAAAGCAGACCTTAGCCTGGAGGTGTTTACTCTTCACCAGGAGGAAATCTAGCCCTGGGATTTTTCTTCAGATCTTCTCCAATTAGTACAAGAGAACCCCTGTTCTGCCCCTACTCTTCTTTGTTTTTCATAGCTCTATGCTCACCCTAAGGTGCTATCTTATGTCTTTTGTGGAGGAAAATCTTAATAGCTTGAAATGTTCTGACCTGCTCTGCCATCTTCCAGAATCCTCTGGCCCCTCTTCCATTTCAAAGACAGTTTCATGATACCTGAGTTTTTTGATGCTTGCCTCAAAATTGGTGAATTATTTGAACTTAGCCTGACCATGGTTTTCTATTTTAGATGCATGTATTTGCACCTTTGAATAAATTTAGTTAAGTAATCAGACAAGTATTTATTAATTACCTACTATGTGCCAGGGACCCTGCTAGGCATGGAAGGTACAAAAACAAAAACAAGATAATCCTCTCAAGGAGCTTTGTGTTTACTAGGCTAGAAAGGCAACAGGGTAGAAAGAGTAGCGGGCTGGCCTTGCAATCAGGAAAATCAGGGTTCAAGGCCCACCTCTGACACAAACTACCTGTGTGACTCACCATAATGTCTCTACGCATCAGGTAACTGTCTAAAACTGTAAAATACAGTTCAATTGCCAATCTTCATTGACCAAGGAATTTTTCACATTGGGAGTTCCTTACCCTAATGAAATCACACATGCACATGCATCATAACTAAACTAAACAAAACTCAGGATGTGTGATTGTACAGATATGATACCTCTAACTCAAAATATTAGCGTGTGCACTTTCCCATTTGTAGGCTGGCAAAAAAAATTTTTTTTATGTTTTTTATATTTGATTTACCCTAACCCTAAACCTAACCCTAACATTCTTAACACATCTGGGTCTAACCATTGGTCATTGTTGTTGAGTTGTTTCATGAGTCTCCAACTCTCTATGACCCTTTTGGGGTTTTCTTGGCAAAGATATGAGAGTGGTTTGCCATTTCCTGCTCCGGCTCATTTTATAGTTCCTGAGGCAAACAGGGTTAAGTGACTTGCCCAGGGTCAAACCACTAGTAAGTGTCTGAAACCAGATTTAAACTCAGGTCCTCCTAACTCCAGGGACAATGCTCTATATGCTGTGGCACCAATTAACAAATACACCCTGCCTCCCTGGCCTGCTAACATACACACATTTTTCTTAAATGTACCTGGGAGTGACTCCACTTTTTGATGTAAACAAACATTTTTAACGCATTAGATAATTACGGGGACTGAGAGAACTTCAAATGAATGTTTCCTCTCTTATTTATGCCATTTTATAACCCATGTGTAGAATGGGGGGTTCATGAGAGATCATAGGTTTAAAGCTGTAAATGACCTTAGAAATTATATAGACTAAGTACTTTATTTTACAGGTAAGGAAACTGAATCCCAGAAAAATGAAGGAACTCACCCAGTGTCATTCAGATAGTACATTTCAGAGCCAGAATTTCCACCCAAGTTCTCTGACTCCAAAACCAGTGTTTTTTTCCATGAAAGCTCCTTAATGTCAAAGGTGGGGTGAAATTGGTGCATCCCTAGAACTTGGCAGAATACCTGGCATCTATCAGTCTCTAAATAACCCTTGTCAAATTATAAAGAATTCTAGTATTGTTGCTGTTTTTCATTATTGTTGTTTTTGTGGCTGTAAGAGTGCGAAAGAACTCCTCATAGCCAAATTTAACCGAGGTAAGGTGTGTCTGTGTCGTTACTTCCATTTTACATATGAAGATTCTGAGGAATGAAATGACTTGTCCCTAGCCAAGTCTCCATAGTCTGACCTCCTGATACCTAGAACAGAGTTGGGTTTTGTTTTTTTCATTTTACCACAGTGAGGATAGAGATGCTGAAAAAGAGATAGATATTCACGATTCTTTGTAAAACTTCCACTGGGTAAGATCTTGGGCCAATTTTTTTTTTGAGGTAGCTTAGAAAAAATTCTTTTAAATGGAAGAGAAAAGAAGCTCTCGGGTCACTTTGATTTTTTTTTTTTTTTTTTTACCATTACAGAGGCAAGCTAGGTGGTACTGTGGATTGAGTGCTGCATTAGAAGTCAGGGGGACCCGAGTTCAAATCCAGCCTTGAACATAAAATAGCTATATGGCCCTATATGTAAATCTTTTAGTCTCAGTTTCCTCATCTGCAAAATGGAGACCTACCTCACAGAGTTATTATGAAAATCAAAAGAGATAACATTTTAAAGCATGTTACAAACTATAGAAATGCTAGTGGTTATAATTTTAGCCCTGGTTATTTAAGAGACCAGGAAGCTATAAAATAGTTAAAGAAGGAAAGAAGCATTGGTCATTATGTTAGTTCAAAATGAAAAGAGATCCAGCAAATTCACCCAAAATGGCTGGGGCTAATTGTTATTACGTGACAATGTCTGGAAATTCCCAGATAAAGAATGTATTGATACATCCAAACATTGCTAAAACATACTGGAAGTTAGAAGAATAAACCCCAGTGGAAATCAAAATGTGTACACAAGCATATGCCCTAAGGAGCAATGGAATGAGCTGACACAATTCACTGTGGTATGGGGCTGATGAAGGAAAACTGACAGGAGAGACCTGGTCACCTGATTCTGAAGGATGCCACTCCCAACCCAGCACTAACTGGCTGTGCCAATTGTCCAGTCCCTCGACCTTTCTGAACCTCAGTTTCCTCCTGTAAAGTGTTTTTTGGACTGAATGGTTCTTAAAGCCCTTCCTTAAAAAACAGTTGGCTTCCCTTGTGCCCCTTTAGAAAGAGCCCCTCTGGCATGTCAGTATTCAGATAATCTATGGAGAACCATATCTTGCTTTCTCTGTCACTGATAATCTATTATCTTATTTAAGAAAAGATTTCAACGGGCAGCTAGATGGTGCCAGATGGTGGTGAATAGAGCACCAGCCCTGGAGTCAGGAGGGCTGAGTTCAAATTCAGCCTCAGACACTTGACACACTTACTAGCTGTATGACCTTGGGCAAGTCACTTAACCCCAATTGCCTTGCCTTGTCTTCCCTTCCCCCCCCCCAAAAAAAGATTTCATTTAAGAACTGTTGAGTTTTCCTCGGAATCCATGTTCTTTGGACTTTTATGAATGATTTTTGTGGTTTTATACACGAAAGGGTAAGATGCCATAAGGTAATATGAGAGGAAACATATCAAAATAGATCATCAGGGGAGACCTGGGCTCAAGAACTACCTCTGACAAAATCTAGCAGTGTGACTCTAGGCAAGTCACTTAAATTCCTCTCGGCCCCAAATGGTGCTGAGATTGAGAAGTTGAGAAGATGCTTAACTGTATTGGTAGATACAATCTACCTGGATTCAAGCTACCTACAATCTCACCTGGATTCTCCAAAAACTGATAAAATCACAAGTCCAGTTTAAAAAAAAAAGATAACACTAAGATTTTTTTATTTTTTTAAGAAAAATGTGAACATGAAAGATTCCCACAGAAATATTAATGTAGTAAACAGTGCTGTAAAACTGATTTTTTATTCCTATTTACACAATAAAATAAATAAATAATTCTGGTCTGTGTGACTGTAGGAATATTAGCTTTTAGATAGCTTTATGCCTTGTTTGCTTTTGTACTTAAAGAACGCGGCTATATCTGATTTTCCATTTAACTGTAACTCATTTTTACAGTTCCTGAGGTGCCTAAGTCCTGTGCTTAAGGTGCTGAATACAGTGGTCAGTACTGTATAAAAGAGCCCCCACAGAGCCTATACAGAGCCCAGGCTACTGGGGTACACTGCCAATTCTACTAGAGGACTTAACAGATCCAAATAATGATTTTAAAACTGGAATAGTTCATCTGCTTCAACCCTTTCATTTTACAGATGAGGAAACTGGGGTCTAGAGAGCTTCAGTTATTTGCCCAAGCACAGAGGTAGGTTACTAACTTTTGAGGTTCAAACACATGGTCTCTTACTCCAAATTTAATGTTCTTTCCACTATATCATTCTATGTATCTCATTTGTAGAATATTCACTTTATTCTGACTTCTATTTGTTAAGTACAAGTTTTCAAATATATAAATGAACCTCAAAAGGGAAATAAAGGAGAAAATCATAGAACCTAAAACAAAGAAAAGCCCTAGGACATGGTAAATATGACTGTACCTTCCATCAAATTACAAATGATTAATCTTACTCTAAAAGTTAATCCTGCTCTAAAAACATCAGAGCGTCCATGTTGTCCTGATTTTCTTGGTCCTTTCTGATCTTTTATTCATTTTCTTTTGCACAAACCTGTTATTTCATTGGTAAGGGGAACTCTAAGGGTGGAAAGACTTTCCACTAATGCAAATCAGCAACTTATCTTGGAACAAGAGCAAAAGTGCTTAACCTGGAGGCTGTGAATTCAGTGTGTGTACGTGTATGTGTGTATGCTTATTCACATATATGGATATATAGATAGGCAGTATATGCACATATACACATGTTTATATTTTGATAACTGAATTTCAATTTTTTAAAATTTATTTATTTACTTTTAGTTTACAACATTCAGTTCCACAATCCCTTGAGTTTCAAATTTTCTCCTCGTCCCTCTCCCCACCCCCCACCCATGGTGGCATGCAATCAAATATAGGATCTACAAATACCTTCACATTAAACATTAGAT
>CM053592.1:75961425-75970833 GCA_028646515.1 Pseudochirops corinnae | reverse complement strand
CCACAGGCTCCACGTAACCACATTCAGCCTATTAGGGAACAGAGTATACTTTCAAATATCCAAGGGTCCTCAGAGTCATGTAGCCACTTTAGCAAAGGGCCTAGGGGCAGGGAAGATCTTCAGATTCCCATAACAGTAAGTCTTTACAGGTTTTTTTTTTGAAGTCATCCTGATTGTCATTTCTTATAGCATAATAATATTCCGTTACAATCGTATATCACAGATTATTTAGCAGTTCCCCAATTGATGGGTATTCCTTCAATTTCCAATTGATAGCCACCACAAAAAGAGCTGCTATAAACATTTTTGTACAAATTTGTCCCTTTCCTTTTGGGGGGGCATGTCTTTGGGTTATAGACCAAGCAATGGTAATTCCGGATCAAAGGATATGCACAGTTTTATAGCCCTTTGAGCATAAGAAAACAAGCTTTTAAAAAAGTGTCATGTGAATGTGAATTGTTAATGACCTCCTACTAAAGTCTTTCTGTGATGTTTCTCTTTTTATGAAGTCCCTCTAGCCTCTTAAAGGCTATGCTAAAAGATCAAAATATTTCACCATGGAAAGGTTTTGAGGATGGGTACAGGAACCAACTATATGTCTGTCATCTGAGGACAAACCTTGTGAATTTTGAATAGGTTTATCACCTGAAGGTTGAATACAAAGGGATTAATTTTTTAAGTCCTGTAAACTGTGGAAGACTCCAAAGTTTTAGAGCTGGAAGGATATCAGAGGTCATCTTGTCTAACTCCTTCATTCTACCAATTGGGAAACTGAAACCCAGAGAGATTGTGCTTTTTCCAAGGTCCTACTTGAACCTAGCTCTTCTGAGTCTAGCTAATGCTCTTTCTGCTGTACCATACTGCCTAAACCATAGAGTGGTTGAAGTTTGTGATAGGGCAACAAACTTAATGATGCTTGAAATTTTGAGGTAATAATAATAGCTTGCATTTATAAAGCATTTTCCACATATGTATGTGTGAGTCACTTAACCTCTTGTAATAGCCTCCTAGTTGGTCATCCTGTCTTATCTAGATCATTTTCAACCCATCCTTCTCATAGTTTACAAAGTGATATTCTTTTAAAGCACAAGTATGAATAGTCATGTCACTCCCCTAAATAGCCTTAAAAACCTTGTGCTTTTCAGTTTTGAAGAAAGAATTTTAAACCCAGCTGAATGGGTGATAGGTTCTTCTAATGGGTTCCTTACCTCTCAGGAATCCCAGCTTTTGAGTATCAGAGCACTTGGTGTAACTGAACTTCACCTCCAACTTCATTTGGATATGCCTGGCTTCAAATATCTACTGTGGCATCATACCTCTTCTCGTATGGAATTCTCTGTCTCTCTCTCAGAATTTTTATTTGTGCCTAATAAGGAAATTTCCTTATAAACTCTGGCCTTGAAGCACTATAAATGATAGAAGACACTATCTTTCCCTGTGCAACAAACTGTTCTGTACACCAGCTGGAAGGCTCCCAGACAGGCTTACAGCCCCAGACTGCAGCCAGAGCATTTTTGGAAATACTGACTACCCTCCTCTTAATCCTGTTTTGCAGATAGTGTGATACTTGTTCCAGTTGAACCCTATTCAGTTCAACTTGGCATCTACTTTTAGGACCAAGTATAGCTGCCCTTTCAAATGCCCTAACCTCCCTGATCCTCTATTTGCACCTAGCAAGCCAACCAACAAACAGAAATAAATGTATTTTTCTTTATTTTCCCTCAGAAAACCAAAGTGATGAGGAAAAAGCTAGAAAAAAGCAGGTCCATTTAAAAACTCCTCAGATAACACATGCTCTTAGCTTGATCGTCAAAATGGTCAGAGGCTCTCAAGTTTGGCTGTGGGAAAGAAATACAGTGATATGTATATGTTATCTTGTTATGTTCACTTTCCTGGTCTTTCGATAGGAATGGGAACCATAAGCAGGGGGAAGTGTGTGCGTGTGTGTGTGTGTGTGTGTGTGTGTGTGTGCACGTGCACCCGTAGGAAAATGGGAGTAGGAGTAAGACTAGCACATACATTGCTATGGAAGAGAGGAGAAGAGGCTCCCAGACCTCCCAGTTTCACCAGCATGCAAAAAATTTTTTAGTCATATGGTTCAGAGTAAGTAACTCTCAGAGTAAATTCTCCTCATTAGAAGGTTGGCTCAACCAAATAATGCAGTTCCAAAGATTCCAAAAGTCCCAAGGCTCTGCTTTGAAGACAAAGGGTGAAGACCTAGATAAAGAATAATGGAATTGTGAGCTGATCCAACCATTTTGGAGAGCAATCAGAAATTATGCCTAAAAAGTTATTAAACTGTCCATACCCTTTGACCCAGAAATACCACTACTAGATCTGTTTCCAAAGATGATTAGGGGAAAAAAGAAAAGAACCAATATGTTCTGATATATTTATAGGAACTCACTTTGTGGTGACAAAGAACTGGAAATTGTGGGGAAGTCCATCAACTGGGGAATGGCTGAACAAGTTGTGGTATATGATTGTGATAGAACACTGCTATGCTATAAGAAATGATGAGCTCAATGATCTTAGTAAAACATGGACAGACTTGCACAAAATAATGAAGCATGAAATGAGCAGAACCAAGAGAACATTGTATTCAGTAACAATATTGTTTTAAGAACAACTTTGAGGAAGTAAGTCATTTTGACTATTACAAACACCCAAATTAACTACAAAGGATAAAGGAAGAAACTATCTGCATCCAGAGAAAGAACTGATAAATAGAAGTATGTATAGGATGATTTTACATATGTTTATGTGTGTGTCTAATGGTCACCATCTCTAGAGCAGGGAGAGAGGAAAAAAGAAAAAAAAAAGAAATGCACATGATAACCTTATTACATATTTAAAAGGAATAACAAGTTGTACATAATAGATTGCCAGTTTCATATGCAAGTATTTTTTTGATTATACTATGTTATGGAAAAGCTTATTACTAAAAAAAAAAATGGTACAGAATAGTCTGTTGTATTATAAGTCACCTAGACCTGAACCTCTGAATCTGAGTAGCACAGAAGGACAGATTTAGGGAAAAATACCTTGAAGTCACACTATTTACTTTGCAAAGCACATTTTTAAAAATTTCAATTCTTTTGCTGCCTATTCATTATCCAATAGTTGATTCTGATCACTTATGAGCCTTGCTTTTGGGATGTGCTGTCAGGATGGTGTAGAGGAGATTGGGATGAGGACTTGAGGAATCCAATGACAAGAGCTCAGTTACAGTAGATACAATGGGAAGAGAGCTGGATTTGGAGTCAAATGGTCTAGGTGTCTCTTCTATTTATAAATCTACAATCCTTCTGGATAAAAGGGGACAAATAAAAAATTATCACCCAATAATAAAGCCTTCTTGTTATTCTGGTATCACTTCAGACTTGCCATCCCTATGGGGAGGTAAACAAATGGGCAATTTGGTTTTCCGCTGATATCCATCCTGGGGTTCCTGTTTGAGGCATACTATCAATAAGTGTTTTAGAGATCCTTTTAAGGTATAATGGCTAGAGAGCTGGGAGACCCCCAGCTCTGACACATACTTGCCATGTGACCCTGGGCAATTCACTAAGCTTCTAATTGCTCCAAGTAATTTTCTAAGATGATAAAATGTGGAGCAGTTGCTAGTGTACATTGGAAGAAGAAATGCCAGGATATTCCTGTCCCTATGCTGATGATATCACTAGTACTGAAAAAAAAAATTATAAATTCCTTAAAAGCAAGCAATCATAATAAATGGCACATTGATAGCAAATCACTTTTACAAAGTGTGTTTGTTTCAGCAACTTTACTCAGTGAAGTAAGTAGTAAAAGTGTTGTTGGGGCAGCTAGGTGGTGCAGTGAATAGAGCGCTGGCCTGGAGTCAGGAGGACCTGAGCTGAAATCCAGCCTCAGAGACTTGACACACTTACTAGCTGTGTGACCTTGAGCAAGTCACTTAACCCCAGTTTTACTATTGAAGAAATCAATGCTCAGGTAAACTGACATCCCAAACAAATCCAATCCAATAAATCTTTCCACAGCTAATAGGTGTCAAGGTCAGGATTTGAGCTGAGCATTCTGACTCCAAGGCTTCAGGAGACTTGGAGTGATCTCAGATATCTTTGATGTATACTGTTCAATGTGATGCAACTTGCTACTACTTCTTCTTGTGTGAGCCATAATTCCATCACAGACAGCTCACTCCAAATGCTGAGGGGAGAGGAGGTTCTTGGGTTTTCTTTATATTTTATGTGTGCCAATGAACCATTCATCATTCTGTAATTAAGTCTCTAATGTGCTAGCTCCTGGGAATACAAAGACAAAAATGAAACTGTTCTTACCCTCAAGGAGCCTACCTTTTAATAGAACAAAATAGCACAAAATAACATATACATGCCAAAAAAAGAGAGATACGTGTAAAAATAATTTTAGAGTGTGGGGAAGGACACTAGCTACTAGAGGAATTAGGATTGACTTCCTATGAGGGATGGCATGAGTTGAGCTTTAAAGGAAATGAGGGATTCTGTGAGGTGGAGTAGAGGAATGAATGCTTTCTAGACATGGTGTAGCTTGGGCAAAGGCACAGGGATGGGAAATGGAATGCAGTGGGCTTTTTATCTCTTTATTTCCACAGCTAGTCCACCTGATTTTTTGCTCATACATCTCTCTGATGAAATTCTTGTACAGTTCTTGGTTGGTTTTATGATTCAGTCTACTTATGGCCATCATGGGTCTCTCCATCACCCTTTGAATAATGCTCCTCTTTTAGTCTTTTGAGAAGTATTCCATGACTCACAGGCAGATAGCCTCACTAGAAAAATACTGTTGCCAGAAGATGTGCCTTTATTTTTAGGGAAACATGTCAAATCCTTAATCCATATTTCTATGCATCTAATTTAGTTTGGTCTACCTTTGGAGGGCTCAGTCAATACTTGATGAGGGTAATAGCAGTCACATGAGCCCTTTTGGTTGTACTGTGGCAAACTTAGGAACTTATAACACTGTGATGGAAAAGGTGAGGAAGTTCTTCCTTAGTCTCTTCAACATGGCAGGAATGAACCTACAGGAAAGACTGAGAAGTTAAAGAAAAGCAAGAAGATCGAGCAGTAACTGGTTCTCAAGGAGAACTCCTGTTGAATGATAGAAGCAGCTCTCTAACTAGTTAATTGTGCACCCAAGGCAAGAATATAAAACTAGGCCTCTCTTTCCCAATGGCACGGTGTGCTTGGGAGAATGGATGCATATTTTATATATTTTTTTCCTGCACCCCTTCAGCTTTGCATGAGCCTGAGGCAAGTGACTCACTTTCTTTACTCTTGTTAGGACTCTGGACAGGAGGGAGATTCATTTACTCATTCATTCAATAAACATTTATTCAGTGCCTACGGTGTGCAGAGCTCCTCAGATCACCAGAGCTCTGTTTTGGTAAGTGGGACTTGGCTGAGCCCTACTGCATCTCACTCACTGCCATTGCAGTGAACCCTCCTCCATACTAGAAAGATAGGTCCAGAGTCTAAGGCATGCACAATTGGGACTGACGCCAGGGATTAAGCTACTCTGTGGAACCAGTCCTAAGCCCTGGGGCAAAGATTGCCATTGGCAAGCTTATGACTGAAAATGTTAAGGCCACAATATATCAGTCACTTTGCACTATTCAGCTCTTGGCCTCTTCTGCCTTCCACGTGAATCAGATGTTCTTCCCGTAGGATCACCCCATAAATGCTATTTAACTTCCGAAAGGAAAAAAACAGACAAACCTAACTCCTGTTACAACCCCGTTTTAACTAAATGTGTGTTCTGGGTTTTCAGTTCCTTAGACTGATGTGGCCTCCTTGCCTCTTTGGGTCAGAGACAATCTGAAGCATTCATGAATGTGGCAGCTCCGTGAAGTTACAGTAAGCCAATAGAAGGCGCTCAAATCTACCCCTGAATACTGAGTGAGTCAGTGGTGAAAGAGAAAGAACTTATTTAAGCAAAACAGAAAAGACACAGAGGAAAGGGAGAAATAAAACCAAAGGAAAAATGCTTAGACACAGAGGAAAGGGAGAAATAAAACCAAAGCTTTGGAAAAATTAAAATTCCAAAATCTAACCAAAGGAAGAAGGCAAGAATAGGTTATCATAGATAATGAAGTAGTAGTTTGAAAGAAATGACAAGAGGGGAAAAAACAGTAATATCCATGAACTATCATGGGCAATATTTTATAGGGTTTTGTGGTTTATAGAGGGCTTTCCTCATAACATCCCCATTTTATAGATTAGAAAAATGAAATACAGAGAGATTATGTAACTTGTTGATGGTCTCATAGCTGATGAGCCAGAAGTTTGATCCAGTTAGGGTGATTCCCAGCCTAGGGTTTTATCCATTATATATGGCCACCTCTCAAGTAAGTAGAATGCATCTGTGGTGATTGTAGGGAGGAAAGTGTGCTGGTGGTTCAACTTATTGGGTTGTTTACTTAAATGGTGCACTATTTAAGAGTGAATGTCTTTCAAAATATTTTTTTCCTTAAGTTTGGAAAGTTATAAATTATACTTTGATTTATTCTTTGACCCCTAAAGATATTTTGTCAGAGTTTTGACATGACTACTAATGATATAATTCACATTTCTAAAGTCCAAAATAACCACCAGGAGAAATACATACATACATACATACATACATACATACATACATATATACATACATGTGTGTATTATATAATACATATATATTATATAATTTACACATATATCTGTAAATATGTTTTGAGAATTCTGACCATGTTTATTGTTGATAGGATTAAAAACTATAGCAAAGACTTTATCCTCAATGACAAATACATGAGGCATGAGAGTAGGTGTGGTGTAGACAGCAGAGCAGGATGATGTCAACATGCACTGTTCTCTCACCATTAAATAGGAGAGAAGACCTCCAAAGGGCTCCTACTCTGGAGATTCCCACTGGGAAGTCAGATATGGGTTTATGAAGGTAGTCAAAGGGCCCCATAGGCTGATGAGTATACTGCAAAGGCATCAGGAATGAGCATGACTCTGACACTCTCCCTCCTTTGCTCTTACCTGCACCAACAGAGATGATATTTCTCATAAATATGTATCCCTAATGACAAAGAGTAAAAATGAGTTAGAAAAAGAGTTGGTCAGTAAATCTAACCACAATGTGTGACAAAATATGTCATGTCCTATATCCATAGATATGTCCTCCCTCTTCCGCCTCTGAAAGGCTGGGAAGGAGATTCATTTCCTCATTACATGTTTAGGGACAAACTTGCTCATTATAATTCCATATTGTTCAGTTTTGATTTTTATTATTGTTATATTATTGTCATATTGTTATTATTGTTATATTTTGTTATTATTGTTATAACAATTTTTGCTAATATTGTTATATGTTATTCAATATTTCCAATTCATTACCTTTCTCCCAAACCCTCCCTTCTCCCCAAATTTCCTATTATTGTTGAAGGTACTGGGATCACCTTATTCTTTCAGGTTCACAAACGCACCCCGGTACAAACTCTTATCACCTCATACCTGGACTATTACAGTAACCAACTGTACTCAGTTGCCAAACTGATCTTAAAGTGTAGATCTGATCATGTCATCCCTCTACTCAATAAACTCCAGTAGCTATCTATTGCCTCTCGGATCAAATACTAAATCCACCATTTTAAAAAATCCTCCACACCATGGAACCTTTCTACCTTTCTAATCTTTATACACTTTACTTCCCTCTATATCTATTATCCAAGGGCACTTTCTTGTTGTTCCTCAAACAAGACACTTTTGCCTAATGGCGAACATTTTAATTGGCTGTCCCCCATGCCTGGAATACTCTTCCTCTTCACCTCCATCTCCTACCTTCTCTGGCTTCCTGTAAGACTAAGCTTGCTACAGGAAGTCTTTCCTTGTTCTGAATCTTCTATCTCCCATCCCCTTAGTACCTTCCTTCTGAGATTACCTTTCATTTCTTCTTATATTAAAGCTAAACATTGCTCTAAGCCTTTCGGGACACTCTGTGTATTGTGTTCCCCATTTGAATCTGAGCTTCCTCAGGGAAAAGACTGTGTGTTTTTGGTTGTTTTTTGTTTTGGTTTATTTTTGCCTTCCTTTGTATCCGTAGCTCTTAGGACAATGGTTGGCACACAGTAAATTCTTAATAAATGCTTGGTAACTTAAGAAATGTTTTAGACATTGTATATATTGCTTTCTTGGTTCTGTTTACTTCACTTGGCATCACTTCATAGAGGCTACTCTCAAAGGAAAAAATATCTGGTATTGAAACATAATATATTCATAGGGTTACTTAAGATTTGATAGAACCCAGATTTTTTTGGGGGGGCAGAAATAAAAACCTTCGTGAGGAACAATATATATGCATCACACATATATACATATATGTGCAGAAACATGCATCCATATTTGCATGCCTATATATACTTCTTTGATACTTCAGTGGATCTCAGATTTCATCATTGTGGGTATCACCAACAGCAGTGTATCTATCTCCATCCAATTACCCCATCCTCTGAGATTCTTGTTTGTACTTTTTCATAAGTTCTCCAAAGAAGTTTGCTCAACAAATTAATGTCTATCCTATAGATATTTTAATATTTTATGTGTACTGTGACAGCATTCAGGTTGCCCATATATTAGCCCTTCCTCTCACCAAATAACTGGCCCACCTTATTTTATGAACATGCTACTATTTCTCTTATGCTGTTCCTTGTATACAAGTAGTCATTGGTGATACGCTTCAGCTTGCTTATACTACCATGGCTCTCTCCGTTATCCCTTGCATTGGCCTCAATCCTGATTCTTCCATAATGGTGTTTCATGATTTTCAACCACATATCATCACTGAAAGACTATTGGTGTGAGAATGTAAGCTTCTTAGGGGTAGAGTATGTTTTTCATTTTTGTTTTTGTCTCCTTGGTACCAGCACAGAGAAGGTACCTAATATAGTACTGCTGAATTGAATCAAATTGAATAAGATGAGCTTTTCTGGCAGCAAGAAGGTTGAGAAGACAGAAGACACTGCATATTTTCTTAAATGTGATCCAGTCCATTCAATCCTCTGACAGAATTCTGGCCTGACGACTTGTCCATCTGAGATGTTCACTCAACATCTATATCAGAAAGATAGGATGATGTGGGCCTGGGATGGGGAGAAACACAGTTGCTGCCATTTGTACAGGAAAATTCTTCCTGTACAGCTTGTTAGTACAGGAGTGGTTAGGAAAGGAAGTGATCGAGTGCAATTCTGTAGTCAGTCTTGGGAGGTGTCAAAAAATAAGACAGAGTTTTAATTTATAGGCTAAGGAGTAGTTTGTACCTGGGCTAGGAACTGAGTTTCAGTGCATGAACGGAGAGGCAGTGATTATATTGAATTGTGTTTCATTAGAGAAGCAGAAAATGAGACTGGAA
>CM053592.1:75941425-75958925 GCA_028646515.1 Pseudochirops corinnae | reverse complement strand
GTGTGTAGGCAAACTTTAAACTTCTACACTAACATTGGGGATCAAGATTTGTATTTGGCTCTAACATCAGCTGTCAGCTAAGGGGCAAAGAATGGGATAAACATTCTGTGATGACAGCACACCCAACGTGTTAAATGGCACTTCGGTTCCCCTAATATAAAGTCTATTGGCAGAAGTTGCTAAACATAGTTAGACTTATCAGTAGACTTGCAAAGGGGATTATGGCATTTCAGTGACTGAATGTGAAGGGCTCATACACTCAGAAACACCATCCATCACCTCTTATCCTTCCCCCCAGTTCTTTGCAGGACCTGGACAGACATTCCTGCTTTTAGCGACACAAATCAGTTCTTAGAAAAGAGGCGCCTCTTTCCCATGATTTCCATTATCATTTTGTCTGGGTTTTGTTGAATTTATGCTCTTAGCACTTCCATCATAACTCTTTGCTCCCCAAAATGTAGGAATATGATCCAGAATAATCATGATCTAGTGGTAGCTCTACCACCGACCTGGGGCTTAGATGGTGGTGGCAAGTCTACTTAGGGACGGTGATTTTAGAGAACAGAAATAGAAGTTTCAGAGGCACTCACCAATTCAGGAACAATTCAGGAAACACTGCAGCTTTGCTCTGTAAGTGCACACATTAACCAAACATTGATGACTTTGGCATTTGCCAATAAAACCTATCTCACAAACTTGTCTTCACATTTGACTTCTTGTGAATTAAGAGAGCCACCTCCTCGAAGACTAGAGAGGAACAGAAACAGTGGTATCTGGTAATAAGAAATTATTGCAATATATACAGGCGCTGGGGTATAGAAATCCATCTTGCCCTACTAGAAAGATAGGGGACGGGGATGGAGGAGGATATAAGAGAGAACAGACTGGGGGAAGGGGTATTCAGTAGCCTCACTGTCTTGGGGAGGGGGGGAGAGGCTCTATGGGGAGAAAATTTGTAACTCAAAATCTTGTGGAAATGAATGTTGAAAACTAAAAATAAGTAAATTAATTTTAAAAATAAGAGATAAAAAGATAAAAAATGGAGAAAGACCTAGGAATCTATCAATAGGCTCTGATCACACTACTTTAAACAATCAATTAACCAATAAGCATTTATTAAGAACCTACTGGATGCCAGACATTGAACCATTGAGGACACTAACACAAAAGTGAAAACGATTCCTGAACTAAAGGATATTTCATGCTCTTTGAGGGGATAATTTAGTATATACAGGAGATGTACAACATAAAAACAAGGTAGTTTTGGGAGGCAGACCAGTATTGAGGGATATACTGGAGCCAGATGGAATCTCTTCATGAGAGATAATTGTTAAATTTTTGGTATGAGCTTTTATGCCTCAGAAATTGGCAAATGCTACAATCAGGGCTTTGTTTATCAATTTGTTGATTATAATTAAAGAAAGTGATGGTAAAATGTAAATAATGCCAATTAAACTTTTAATTTTGAGCATGTCAGTACCATCATGTGATTCATTAATTTCAAACAGCTGGTCAGGACAAAAAAAAATAGTCCAACTGACAATACAACATGTGTATCTTATTTTTTTTTTTTGAGAACTAATTGTTAAACATTTACAGGCACACTACTTGAGGGCACCAGGCCCTAAGAGCTGGCAGTATTGTAGATAAAGTGCTAGGCCTGGAATTAGCAAGACCTAAGTTTAAATCTGACCTCAGATATTTAGTAGTTGTGTGACGCTGGACAAGTAACTTGATCTGTTTGCCTCTGTTTCCTCAACTGTAAAATGGGGATAATAGTAGCACCTCAGAGTTGTTGTATCAAATGAAATTATATCTATAAAAAGTGCTTAGTCTAGTGCCTGGGACACAATAGACACTATATAAAGACTTGTTCCCTTTCCTGCAGTGAGTGGGGATTGGAAGGGAGAATGGACTAAGGAAAAGGTATGTGTAGAAGGTAATGCCTAGGTAAATCTGTAGAAACTAGAGATTCTGTGAGACGGAGATAAAGAGAGAGGACTTTCCAGGCATAAGGGACCACCAGTACAAAGGCAGAAGGATAGAAGATGGACAGTTGTATAACAGGAACATCAAGAAGGCTAATCTGACTGGAGCACAGAGTTCAGTTAGGGAGGGAGGTGAGGTGATATAAAGTAAAGTGGGAAAAGTAGGTTGAAGCCAAATCATGAAGGGTTTTACATGTCAAACAGAGAAATTTGTATTTCACAGAAAGTGTGGTTGCTTGCAAGGACTTAGTTCATTCTGGAGGTTGGTACCACTGACCTCAAAAGAACAGATCTCAAAAAAATAGTTCATCACATTTGTATACATAAAATACTTTAAAGCTGTGAAGCTCTCTACAAATATCTCATTTTATCCTTGCAACAACGCTATGAGGTAGTTGCTATTATTATCTCCATTTTACAGATGAGGAAACTGAGATGGAACGAAGTTGCGTTAAGAAGTAAGAGGATTTGTCCAGGGTCACAGAGCTAGTAGGTGTCTGAGTTTAGATTTGAACTCGGATCTCCCTAACATCAAGTCCACCATACTATCCCTTGCACCATCAAGCTCCTTTCTGCATATTTACACTTTTGAGAAATCAGATTTATGAATGACAAAAATTTTTACAGATCTTTTAGGTTTGAAGAAATCTATATATGTTATCTCATTTGATCCTCACAAAATCTATGTAAAAGAGGTGTTCTTATTATACTTATTTTACAGATGAAGAAACTGAGGCTCAGAAAGCTGAGATGTTTGGATGTGGGAAAAAGTTGGTTAATTTTTAAAATTGGAATTGAATTTTTGTGTAATGCCTTCAAATATATTTTTGTATGTGATATATATATGTATATATATATATATGACACAATACAGAGTGAATTGTTGTATCCAAACCCAAATCACACTACTTTGTGGCCCACCATATTAAGCCCCTTTATATTTTTGTCTTTTTTTCTGTCTTACACCCTGTAATAGCTTGAAACGGCTTAAGGCATAGTCCTGGGTATTGCAAGGCATAGTCCCCTAACCCCCTTCTTCCTGAATCAGCGTTCTGTATATTCTCCCTGACTCAGCATTGTGTACAAGTATCAGCCCCAGGGTTATGGTACAAGTTTATCTTAAGAAGAGACTACCCTGTTCTGTTCTGCTGACCCAGCAGGGTCCCCACACCCTTCACCCAGAACATGACCCTGGTCCATTATGGGAAATTGACTGTTTTCCACTCCCCCATCACCCAACGACCCTCCACCCTGTACCCTCAACTCTGTTCTGGGAAGGACCCCCTTGTTCCAAGAAGATTGCACCATTGTACCCTTGCTCCACATTCCCAAATTAGCTCTGAGCTATAGATCTAACCAATGGCTGTTTTTGGCTTCTGTGTGTCTTTGCTTATGTTAGCTCCCCTCGCTAATTGTGGTTTTTGTGGTTTTAGCCTTTTTAAACACTGCTTGTACCTTCAGTCGGGCCTACCTGATTTGGCTTCATATCCCACATAGTCAAGTGCTTGATCAGTAAATTCACACCTAAATTTTACCTTGAACCCAGGTCTCAGCTTGCTTTTATTCTCTACACAACATGAACGAACTCTGCCACTGGGAATGAAGTAACTCAGCTCGATAAATTGAGAGAATTCTCCATCTTACCTTGATCTCTCCCTAGGGAAATTCCCCAAAGAAGGTTTCAGGACTAGCTGAGGTTAGGGACATGATAGAAATCACCAGCTCCTTTCATGTCATCTTCTATGCAGCAACCTGCAGTGGGGTTGGCCTCATCAATCTTCTCTCTAGAAGCTGGAAGCCAGACATCAAGAAGCCCAAAGAATGTCCAAAGACTGATCTTTCTCCTATTTTATAAAGAGAAAATTGGAAGTTAGTTCTAAAGGTTATTATGAAAAGGGGGATACTCACATTTTAAAATTTCAATAGAAGAATTAGAAAGTTAGACAAAGCTATAGAAATGCAGGCAGCAGGATTTGGAGTTAGAGGAGCAGGGTTTGATTCCTGGCTCTGCCACTTGCAAACTATGATATGCTTGGCCAGCTACTTAACTTCTCTGGGACTTTTTTCATCTATAAAATGAGGAAACTGGATTAGATGACCCCAAAACTCCTTCAAACTCTAAGTCTGTGATTCTGTATGAGTACTTTTGATGTACGGAAGAAAAATACCTTTTGCAAAAATTAACATTTGATGAAATGCTTGATTCTACACATATGTACACACACACACATATATACATATGTATACATACATATCAGCAAACAATAAACATAGTGGGATTTTGTATCTATGTAATGTTTCAATAAATTGTGTCATTAAATGTATGGTCTTCTGTGGAATATTGCCTGTTCTCTATTCCCTATGAATGATGTCCTTACTCTATGTATAGTTGTTTCTCATGAAAATTTTCTATAGATAGAAAAATAGGCATTTAGATTGCTAGTTATTCTCTTGGTTACCTTCTTTTACCATTAAGGTCTAAGGCTTTTTTAAAATTTATGCTCCTTTTTTATCTTCCTTTTCTTCTGAAAGCTTGTAAATAGATCACTCTGTGCCATCAAGTATTGTTTTAATTCCAGAACAAATCTCCTCTATTTGTGACTTTGTTCTTCTATTTCTACCTCCTCTACAAACACTTAAGGAACTATTAGACTTTAAGTGTGATGGCCTAATTGTTCTGATAATGAAAAAAATAAAATTAAGTCTTTGCAAATCTTTCAATTTGTCTTACATTTGTTATCCTTCCACTTTCATCCTTAAATGCCATGTGAATGACTTTAATTAGTTGGGCCTCTCACTAAGCTTTATTTAAATAAGTTTTTTTTATCATCTATTGCTTCTCTCTTCTTATAATGTTATAAGCCTCCATCAGCATTCTTTGTA
Organism: Pseudochirops corinnae; assembly: GCA_028646515.1. Lineage (NCBI taxonomy): Eukaryota > Metazoa > Chordata > Mammalia > Diprotodontia > Pseudocheiridae > Pseudochirops > Pseudochirops corinnae. The sequence continues at coordinate 75,954,054 of CM053592.1, read as the reverse complement.
AGGGTTTTTGATTTTGTTTTTTTGTTTGTTTTTTACAAATAATGAACTAAACTTTTGTTGCCCTTGCTTGCCATATTTCTCTAAGAGGCAAGTCAAGAATTTGTGCCATTAAGGTGGTTTCTTTTAAGGTTCGCCTAGTCTACTTGCTTTGGTAATTGGCTTATGTTTGTTAAATTTCTGTATTAAGTTATTGTAGTTTTTGCCTATGTCCTTTCTTCTATCTATATCACTTTTCATCATCATTTACTCATTTGATTAGGTCAGAAATGAGATATTTTAATTAAACATCATCTCTTTTCCCTATCTTTATTCTTTCTTCTGTTTTTTTTTCCTTTTATCTTTGCTCTGACAAGTTGACTCTCAACCCAGACAGTTAATTTAGGAGTCGATTCCAATTTTCTCAACTCAGTAATGAGTTATTTTATTTGTCAAAATTTGGAAGGTCTTATTATTTGTCACATTTTTCTACCTCTTCATGTTTTGCAATAGATTCTGGTATATTTGTTTTCATAGATAAAGAATTCATCACAAAGCAGCCAGTCTATTGTTGTGTATGAACCTTTCTGTAATTAGCTAGGCTATTTCTCTGTTTGAGACCCAGAGTGTTGCTAGGTGATACTCCGAGCCCTTCCAATATGGTAGAACCTTCCAGATCTTGTATTACACTGGCCTCAGTTTTGAGAGCTCAGGATTAGCATTACACCATGATAAGGGGCTTTCTGAATGCCACTCCATCAAACTTTTTTCTACATATAGAACAAACTTGCACATAGTGCCAAGACCTGCAAGAAATTAGAAAGATTGTTTCATTTAATTGATTTCTCTTTTGAGGAAGGAGTGCAAGAAAACTTGAAATATGTATTTCATTGTATCTTATCTAGACAAAGTAGTTTGAGTAAATAGACACATCGAAATGTGAGTTGAATAGTAGGTAGGGTCAGTGTGCATTGTTATTATGGGAGATGACCCATGAACATCTTCATTTCCTTCAACTCCTAAAGTCAAGAGGGTGTCACTGATTGAAGAAAAAAAATTGGGACTATGATTCTTAGAAAGCTGAGTGTGAGTTCCATGTCACCTCTTTGTAAGAGAAATTTAAAAATAAAGTAGCAGATTTCTTATGTGAGGTGAGAGGAAGGAGAACAGTGGAGACAGGAGTGGAAGCAATCAGAAACTAGAACAGGAAGTAGTGAGACCAAGAAAGGGAGACCAATCACAAAAAGTAGCTCCACGGAGTCAGGTGCAAGGAAGACAATCAGAGGCATCAGCTATGGTGTTTTTCAATGGAGAACAAAGGAGAGTGGGTAAGGACTCACCTGCAGCAAGGTCCCATCACAGTCCCTGAGGGACTGATGTTCTACACCCTCTCCTCTTTGATCTGGGTTGAGTGGAGACTAATCAAAAACAATACTAGAGATGTTGAGAGATAAAAGGAGGGAGGGATGAATGGAAGTGGTATTGGAATGGGTACTGTGAGAAGCTAAAATAGAAAGAGCTAACAGTGAGACTGGACCTGGGATTTCATTTTGTGTGAGGAATTTCCTCTATAAAAATAATCATAATGATAATACTAATGATAATGATAGCATTTATATAGCACTTTAGGATTTGCAAAAAGCTTTTCAAATATTTCCTTATTTTATCTTCTCAACAACCCTGGGAAGTAGGTGCTATTATTCTTCTCATTTTTTTTGTTCAGTTGGTTTTCAGTCATGTCTGATTCTTCCTGACCCCACTTGGGGTTTCCTTGGCAAAGATACTGGAGTGGTTTGCCAGCTCATTTCAGAGATCAGGAAACTGAAGCAAATAGGATTAAATGACTTGTCCAGGGTCACACAGCTAGTAAGTATCTGAGACCAGATTTGAACTTCAGGTCTCCTGACTGCAGTGCTCTAGCCACTGCACTACCTAGCTATTGCTAGCAGATTGGCACCATGTCCATTATTTAATAGAGTTACCCAAAATACTAAGAGGTTAAGCAATCTGCCCAGGGTCACACAGCCTCTGTGTTTTAGGGACAGAACTTAAACCCAGGTCTTTGTAGCTTCAAGGTCAGTTCTCCAATCACTTCACCACACTACATCTGGAGAAATCTTTAATACTTGACTTAATTCCACATTATTGTCCATTATTCTGTTCCATTAAATGTCTTTACTTTGAATTTGTGGTCATCTGGCTTGGTTTAGTAAGAGAATTGTTGGGGGTTTGTGAAGAATATATTTAAATAGACAGCAACCATAATAGTAATGGGAACTTGGGAAAAATTGAAAGGGGCTCTGTGACTCCATTAACTAAAAAGAGGTTTTAATCATGTAATGATTTTTGAGAGCTATTTCCCAGACTGCCTTGTCAGTACCTCATGTGTATTGTATTTTCTTTCCTACAGTGTTTCCAGTCACACATGGTTACAATTTCTTTTTTTCTTCTAGAGGCAATATAGATTGATAGTTGGCCTCAGAGCCAGAAAATCTTAGGTTCAAGTTCCACTTCTGACCCACACTTGTCTTTGTAACCCTGGACAAGTCACTTGACCTCTCATTGCCCCAGGGGGATAGTCTAAGAGTACATGGCATAACATTTTCACTTATTGGTAGAAGACTTTTCTTCACCTGGAGGTCCCCACACCAATGAAATTGCAGGCCCAGTAGGGAAAAATAAAGCAAAACAGATGACAACAACTCAATCAAACAAAACCAATGTTTTAATTCTGGGGTTCTTCATCTTTTTTGGTATGTCATGGAGTCCTTAGGCAGTCTCATGAAACTTATCTCATTTTAATTGCAGAAAATAAAATAACAATTCTATTGAAAGTTATAAAAAATTTAAATAATCAATTCACACCTATATCAAATTGCTTCCCTTCTCAATGTGTATGTGTAGGGGAGGTGAGGAGGATAGGGAGAGAGAGAGAGTTTAGAACTCAAGACATTTTAAAAATGAATACTAAAATTGTCTTTACATATAATTGGAAAAAATAAAACATTAATTTTTAAAAAAACAGAAAACTAAGTTCACACACCCAAGGTTGAGTAATAACCTGTGCTTTAGTAAACTATAGTATATGCTTTGTTCTGTGTCTGCACTGTTTCTTTGATATGTTTTTAGATAGTTTATTCAATGTTGGCATGAAATCATTAGTCAGTAAGGAGAATGGGCAAGGGTCCCTATGAGTGAAAGGGGTCTAATGGGGCAGCAAAGGCCAAGGGGGAAGATGGAAAACTCTATTTGAAGGATCCAGAAATCCGGAATCTATTCTCATGTTTATTACTGATAGATTGGAGAACAAGGAGCAGCTCCCTGATGCTTTTTGTAATCCTTTTTGTTCTCTTCAATATGTGAAACTGGTTAGCATCAATCTCACTGGAATTATTTTGAGTATTACTTAATAAGCCCTCCATGGTTCTCTTCTAGGGTGCCTTGTATATGTATATAAACAGCCCTTTCATGTTCATCTTGAGCTATTGTTTCAGTTGGCATTTCAAGTAATGAAACTGGTTCTTTTAAATATCATATTTCCTTGCTCTAAAACTGCACTGCAGAGCCTGTTTTTAGTTTTTTTTTTGAGAGGACGATTATCCTTGAAAGCTTGGGAAAGAAAGAAAGTATAATAGCTTACATTTATACAAGACTAATGTTTGCATGGGGTTTTACATATGTTATCTCTCAGCCTCAGGTATCTCATCTGTAAAATATATATATATAGCTTTGTAAACCTTAAAACACTATATGGATGCTAGTTATTATAATGGTGATGATGTCATTTGGTCCTCACAACAACTCATCTCCTGCTCCTACCTTTCCTATTACCGTAAAGGGCAACACCATCTTCCCAGTCTCTCAAGTCTGAAACCTAGAAATCATCCTGGATGACTCACTCTCTCCCTCTCCCTCTCCCTTTCTCTCTCTCTCTCTGTTTCTCTCTTTCTCTCTCTCTCTCTCTCTCTCTCTCTGTTTCTCTCTCTCTCTCTCTCTCTCTCTCTCACACACACACACACACACACACACACACACACACACACATACACACACCCATCCATATCCAAGATCTTGTCAAGGCAAAGGTCAATTTCACTCACTCCAATTTATCTTCCATTTACCTACTAAAGTGATTTTCCTAAAGCAGAGGTAGAAAAAGAAGAACAAGGAGAAGAAGAAGGAGGGAGAGGAGGAGGAGAAAGAGAAGATCATTTGGATTGAGCTTTAAAATGAGGAAATGGAGGCAAACAGAAGTTAAATGACTTGAATGGGACTTCCCGGAGCCAAGATGGTAGAGTAAGCAATAAGTTGCCGAAACTTTCCAATATTTACCTCTAAACAACCATAAAATACTGCCCCAGAACAATTCCTGGAACAAAAGAGCCAGGGGAAAGGGGAGGTGGAGTGATCTTTTAGCCTAAGACACTTGGAAGATTGGCAAGAAAGGTTCATCTCACTCTGTAAAGAGTAGGGTAGCCCAGGAAAGGAAGTGTCCCAGCCAGCCAGCAGCAAACTCCAGTTCAGCAAACTAGTGGGAGATCCTGATCTCCAGTATGGCAGAGCAGGCAAACACTAACATAAGGCTTCCCATGTGCCTTAGCAAAGCTAGGGGACAGCAGACTCCAAATTTGAGAGCCACCACATACTTCAGTCTAGCCCAAGGCAAACAGCCATCCACCAGAGTGACAAGAAAGTAGGCCAGACCTCCACATACTTTAGTACAGCCCAGGGCAAATAGGCACCTTCAGGTGGCTAGACCTCCACAGGCTTCAGTATAGCCCTGAAAAAATGCAAAAAAACCCCACAGGGCCTGACCGCACAATACACACCAACACTAGGACTTCATCTCAGCACCAGGTAAGCTGTCAGACCCTTTTGACTTCCAGCAGTGCCAGCCACTCCCCACCCTACCCCCTTAACATAGCACCAGACTTGAGAGTCTCCCAAGAGCCTCAGGGTGATGTCAGTGTAGTGCCAGGGCCTGCAGTCATTGGTAAAGGAAGCCTGAAACAGGGCCCCTTCCACTCTAGGAGCAGAGATTAAGTTTAAAAGAAAGGAAAAAAAGGTAAAAAAAAAAAAAAAAAAAAAAAGATGAGCAAAAAACAATCTGAAAGTTTTTATTCTGACAGAGAAGACCAAAACCCAAACTTAGAAGAGAAGAACAATGACAAAGTACTTATAGGCAAACCCCAAAGAAAAACAAGAAATGATCTCAGTACCAGAAAGAACTATTGGAGGAGCTAAAAAAAAAAAAAAAGCTTAGAAAATCATATAAGAGGTGGAAGAAAAATTGGGAAAAGAAATGAGAGTGATGTGAGAGAATTATGAAAAAAGTCAACAACTGGGAAGACTGCTTAAAAAAAATACAATTAGCCAAGTGGAAAAGAAAGTACACAAGCTAATTGAGGAAAACACCACCCTAAAAGTTAGAATTGGGCAAGTGGAAGCTAAGGACTCTATGAGACATCATGAGTCAATCAAACAAAACAAAACAAAAATGAAAAAAAAAAGACAAAATGTAAAATACCTTGTTGGAAAAATAACTGACCTAGAAAATAGATAAAGGAGAGATAATTTAAGAATTATTAAACTACCTGAAAGCCATGATAAAAAAATAAAAGAGTCTGGACAGCATCTTTCAAGAAATTATCAAGGAAAACTGCCCTGATATTCTAGAACCATAGGCAAATCAGGGGAGGTAATAGATATAAGCAAAACACTGATGAGTAGGAAAAGGGTGAAAAGAGAGAGAGGACAAACAGGAGGAAGAATAGGATGAGGGGAAATAAACAGTTAGTAATCATAACTGTGAATGTGAATGGGATGAACTCTCCCATAAAATGGAAGCAGATAGCAGAGTTGATCAAAAACCAGAATCCTATAATATGTTGTTCACAAGAAACATACTTGAAGCAGAGACACATACAGGAATAAAGGTAAGGGGCTTGAGTCGAACCTGTTATGCTTTAGCTGAAGTACAAAAATGGAGGTAGCAATCCTGATCTCAGACAAAGTAAAAGTAAAAATAGACCTAATTAAAAAAGATAAGAAAGGAAACTATATCTTGCTAAACAGTACCATCAACAATGAAGCAATATCATTGCTATACATATATGTACCATGTGGTATAGTATCCAGGTTCCTAAAGGAGAAGTTAAGTGAGTTTCATGAAGAAATAGACAGTAAAACTATATTAGTGGTTGGGGTGATTAGGTGGGGCAGTGAATAGAGCACTGGCCCTGGAGTCAAGAGGACCTGAGCTCAAATCTGAACTTAACACTTAGTCATGTGATCTTGGACAAGTCTCTTAACCCCAATTGGCTTACCTTCCTCCCCTCCAAAAAAAAAAAAAAGCAAAAACAAAACAAAAACTATATTAGTGGGAGATCTCAACTGTCTCCTCTCAGAACTTGATAAATCCAACCAAAAAATAAACAAGAAAGAAACTAAGGAGGTAAATAGAATATTAGAAAATTTAAGATAGGAGTGGAGCCAAGATGGTAGCTTAGAAGCAACAAGGTTCGGTAGCTCCTACATAGCCACCTCAAATACCCATAAAATATGACTCTAAACAAATTTTAGGGCTCCAAATCTCACAAAAATACAGAAAAACAAATCTCCCACTGACGGCAACTCAGCAAGAAGGGCCCATCACAGCACGCTGGGAGCCAAAACCAGCCCAGCCTGAAACTGCAGCGTGACCCCGGGGTGGCCAGGACTAGCTGCAGCTGGAGCCTTCAGGAGAGTGGATCAGCGGCAGCATTGGAAGTTTCCAGAATTATCAAGCCATAAGAAATAAGGACTAAGTGAAAGGTCAGTGGAACTCAGCTAAATTTGGGGGAGAAAAGCAGTCTGGCCAAATTACCCCCAGGGCAAGAAAGCAGCAGAAGCTGCGGCCCTGCAGCCACCTCCATGTGGCTGCTTCAGAACTCCTGGCCTGCAGATTGCAGGGGGGCCAAGCAATTGTTCAGAAGTTAAGTGCTCTTGCGTTGAGTGGCCTGGATCCAGATTGTGATCTTGGATGGTGATCCTGGGGTGTGTTTTCAGTGAGCCAAAGCTGGTGGGGGCTGCAAAAAAAGCCTGGCAGCCTCCTGATAGCTCTGGAAGCTGCAAAAACCCCAGCAATTTGGGGCAGAGCTTTCCCCTCTGGAAGCAGAGTTTCACAGAGTGTATGAACACATATCTGAGTATGTGTACATATGAGTACATAGAGTGTACAAGATCAATTGAATAGGAAGGGAAAATACTCTAAAAGGTGAAATTCTGAGGTGGGAGAGGATTAGAATGAGAGGAGACAGGGAGAGACAGAATGGGTTTAATCATCTCACATAGAAGAGGCAAGGGACAATTGTTATAATGGAGGGGAAGTGCAGGAAGTCAAAAGGGAAAGGGTCAACTTTACTCTCATTGAATTTGACTTAGGGGAGGAATAACATAAACTCTAAACTGGGAATCTTGCCACACAGGAGAGTAGGGGGGATAGGGATGAGAGGTGGGATGATGGAGGGGAGGGGAGGGTTGGGGAGAGGGTTGCTGGGACAGGGACAGGGTAGAGAATAGAACAAGGGGTGGCGCAGGATAGGAAGGAGGGACATATAATCAGTCTCTCACAATATGCCCACTGTGGAGAGCTTCTGTGTAATTATACATGTACAGCCTGTATTGAATTGCTTATCCTTCCAGTAGGGGTGGGTGATGAGGGAGGAAGTTAAAGAATCTAGAATTTAAAGTTCTATAATCAAATGTTAAAAATATATATGTATATATTATCATCATCATCATCATCATCATTATTATTATTAACTACATCCAACTAGGAATTAAGATACATAGGCACTGTAGTAGGGAGATCCATCCTGTCCTACCGGAAAGTCACAGACGTAAGGGGGAGGACATAGGAGAGAGCAGATTGGGGGAGGGGTTATATAGTGGAATGGCTATTTTGAGTTGTTGGTCAGGGGAAAGATGGGGAGAAAATTTGTAACTCAAAATCTCGTAAAAATGAATGATGTAAAAAAGAAAATAAATAAATTAATTTATTAAAAAAAATAAACTTAATAGCCATAAAAAAAAAAAAGACAACTTAAGACAGACCTTTGGAGAAAACTGAATGGGAACAGTAAGGAATATACCTTTTTCTCATCATCATATGGCACCTACAGAAAAATTGACCATGTAATAGGATATTAAAAACCTCAAAATCAAATGTAAAAAGGCAAAAATAGTAAATGTATTCTTTTTGGATCATAATGCAATAAAAATTACATTCAACAAAGGGCAATGGAAATTTAGATTAAAAATTAATTGAAAACTAAATAATCTATTTGTAAAGAATAAGTGGGCCAAAGAACTATTGAAAAAACAATCAATGATTTCATTAAAGAGAATGGCAACAATGAGCCAACTTAATAAAATTTATGGAATGTAGTCAAAGCAGTATTATAAAAATTTATTTCTTTTAATTCTTATAACAACAAAATGGAAAAAGAGTAGATCAATGAATTGGGCATGCAACAAAAAAATCCTAGAAAAAGAACAAATTAAAGATCCCCAATTGAGCACCAAATTGGTAATCCTGAAAAATCAAAGGTAAGATTAATAAGAATGAAAATTTTTTAAAAAAATATTGGTCTAATAAATAAATCTAGGAGCTTGTTTTATGAAAAAAAAAAACAGATAGATAAGCCATTGGCTAATTTGATTTACAAAAAGAGAACCAAATATCCAGTATCAGAAATGAAAAGGATGAAATCACCAATGAAAAAAAATTAAAGCAACCATTAGGAAACATTCTGCCCAATTATATGCCAATAAATATGACAATTTGAGTGAAATGGATAAATATTTACAAAAGTATAAACTACTTAGATTAACAGATCAGGAAATTGAATCCCTAAATAACTATATCTTAGAAAAAGAAGTTGAACAAGCCATTAATGAACTCCCTAGGGAAAAACAAAACAAAACAAAACAAAAAACCCTGGGCCTGATGGGTCCATGAGTGGATTCTATTGAACATTTAAAGAACAATTATTTCCAATACAATATAAACTTTTTGGAAAAATAGACAAAAAAGGAATCCTACCAAATTCCTTTTATGTCAGAGATATAATGCTGAATAACTAAACCAGAAAAAGGTAAAAAAAAGAAAAAAAGAGAAAGAAAATTATAAAACAATTTCCCTAATGAATCTTGATGCAAAAATTTTGACCTGAATATTTACAAGGTGATTGCTGCAAGGATTATATCACAAGGATTATACACTATAACCAAATGGGATTTATACCAGGAATGCAGGGTTGGTTCAATATTAGTAAAACTATCAATATAATTAGCCATATCAATAACAAAACCAAAAGAAATCATATGATTATTTCAGTAGATGCTGAAAAAGGTTTTGAAAAAACACAGCATCCATTCCTACTAAAAGCACTGGAGATAGAGTATTGCCTGAAAGGATAAGCAGTATCTATCTAAAATCATCAGCAAGCATTATTTGTAATAAGGATAAACTAGAAGCCTTCCCAATAAAATCAGAGGTGAAGCAAGGATGCCCATTATCACTACTGTTCTTCAATATAGTGGGAAAGATGTGGGAAAATTGTAACATTAATGCATTGTTAGAGTTGTGAACTGCTCCAACCACTCTGGAAAGCAAATTGGAACTATGCCAAAGGATATTCAAACTATATATACCCTTTGTTCCAGCACTACCACTATTGGGTCTGTATCCCAAAGAGATCATAAAAAAGGGAAAAAGATCTACCTGTGCCAAAATAGTTATTTAGCAGCCCTTTTTGTGGCGGCAAAATATTGGAAACTGAGGAGATGCCCATCAATTGGGGAATGGCTGAACAAGCTGTGGTATGTGAATATAATGGAATACTATTATGCATTGAAAAATGATGAACAGACAGATTTCAGAAAATCATGTAAAGACTTGCATGAATTGATGGAAAATGAAAGAGCAGAATCAGTAAAACATTGTATACAGTATCAGGAACAATGTGTGATGATCAACTATGAATGACTCAACTCTTCTCAGCAACACAATGATCCAAGACAAGTACAAAGGACTCATGAAGGAAAATGCTATTCATATCTAGATAAAAAACTGATGGACTCAACACAGATTGAAGAATTTTTTTTCATTCTTTCTTGTGTTTTTTTTATGCTTCTCTCACAATTGTGGCCAATATGGAAATATTTTTTTCATGCTAGCACATGTATAGACTATGTCCAGCAGTCTGCCATTTTAAGAAGAGGGAAGGGGGAGGGAGGGAAAAAATTTGGAATTCAAAATCTTATAAAAATGAATGCCAAGAATTATCTTGACATGTTACTGGGGAAAAATAAAATCCTATTAAAAAATAAAATTATGTCACCCCCTCCCTTTATTTAATGAACTTGCAGTAACTTCTTGCCTCCAAGATAAAATACAAAATCTTTTGTTTGACATTCAAAGCCCTTCATAACCTAGACCCTGACTATCTTTCCAGTCTTCTTACACCTTACTCTCTTCCATACACTTTTCCATTTGGTGACACTGGACTCCTTTCCGAAAGTTCCAGGAACCAGTCATTTCCTCTGGCTATACCCCATGTCTGAATGTTTTTCCTCTTTATCTCTGCCCAGTGACTCCTCTGGCTTCCTTTAAGTCTCAACTAAAATCTCATTTTCTACAGGAAGTCTTTCCCAACCCCTCTTAATTCTAATGCCTTTCTTTCTTTCCCTAATTATCCTAAATATAACCATATCGTAAATATGTCCTAAATATAAATATATCCTAAGTATAAATGTCCTAAATATATCTATTTCATCTCATTAGATCGTGAACTCCTTCTTTTTGTATTCCCCAGTGCATAGTACAGTATTTACCCCATAGAAGGCTTTTAATAAATATTTACTGATGGACAATAGCCTTATGAGGAAGATATTATCTCCATTTTACAGATGAGAAACTGAGGCTCAATGAGTTTAAATCATTTGCTCAGGGTCACACAGTAAACTTTAACACAAGATTTGAAATTAAATGCTTCTGACAAGTCCAGGCCTCTATCTGCTTTCTGTTCTTCTGAGAAAAGAAAGAAATTGATGAAAATGCTTAATACAGTGTGGTATGCTACAAAGATATTTGAAGTGAGGATACCTGAGTTCCATCCCTGTTTCTGCCACTTATTACACCTGTCATCTAGGATGAGGTATTTTATCTCTGAGCTTCAGTTTTCTTTTCTTTAAAATGGACCTGCAATCCTTGTCCACATCAAAGAGATACTATGAAATTAGCCTGAGTAATGTAAATTGTTTTGTAGGCTATGGAAACATCACTTGTGATTATCCACATTCTCAGAAAGAGTCTGATGATTTTTACTCCTGACATAGGACCACATATTGCTAGAAGCCTGTAGAAATCCTCTAATGTTTAAATCCAAACCAGTCTGGCTTATGAAAAGGCCAGACCACCCGTTTAGGACCGACTCCCACTATGCCTCTCTCTGGGTGATTGAAATTTCCCTGTGGCTAAAAGAGAGAAGATTCTTACTCTTTGACTGTTAGTTTTTTTTTTTCCAAGTTTTACTGGAGATGGGGTTCCATTTCTTGTGAAGTGTAAGATTGATTCTCTAAAATTTAAATTTGATAGTTTTCCTTTGGCAGTTAAATTCTCAATGTAGTAGGAATAAATTTCCTCTCAACAGATAATTGAGGGGTTTGTTTTTAATGGAAATATAAGAGCCATAAAATAGCCACATTTCTCAAGGAAACTAGGCTGTTCTAGTCCTAATAAAAATAGATATCCTAGATTGCAGAGACTCAATAGTATCTCTCCTTAGGTTGTACCCAAGATCATTTCCATCCATTTATAGTTCCAAATGTGACTTGTCCTTATGTGTAACTAGGACTATTCCCTCTCATTAATTGTGTGGAAATCAATGCTATTAATTTTTTTTCCTGACTAGGCCTAAATCAATTCACTGGTAAAAGGTAATAGGTTTTTGTTGTTAAGATGATTAGGGCAGCAGGACTATTGAACTGTGGGAGCCAAAAAGGCAGCTTTAATTGGCAGCCAGTACCCCTAAAAAAGGCACCAACTTCTATCATACTCAAAAATCTGCTTTTAGAAAGAATATAATATCAGGGGAAGTCACAACCTCTGGACTATGGCTCCTAAGCTGGCCCTTATACTGAGATTATGATGCTGCTTATAGTGAGGATGAGAAGAAAGAGTACCTGATGGGACCATTTCATAGCAGAGTGTGTAGCTTGGAGGAGTCTGGTTACCTGAATGACTTTCTCTGTGCATCTGTGTATGTATTCCTTAGTATTATGTGTCCCCCTTGGAAAAGCTGTAAGCATTCAGAACAAAAGCCATTTCCATTTGGTTGTGCTATAAACTACTTGATGAATTAGGTGCAGAATACACCAGAGGGTTGGACAGTAATGACCCTGTGCCATATGATCGCTTATAGTCACATTCTTGGCAAAAGCCCCTATTCACTCAAGTATGTCTGTATATTATGTCAAAGGTTGCAGGACTCCTTCTCTTCAGTAGTCTTGTAACTTCATAATCAAGATTTGTTTCTAACACAACCATTATAAGAAATAGAATATGTGGCTGCAGGAAAATTGTATAGAACATCTCTTGACAACATCTG
>CM053592.1:75919855-75941325 GCA_028646515.1 Pseudochirops corinnae | reverse complement strand
TAAAAGTATTTCTAAAGTGAATAATCAGGGGATAAACAAGCTTTGTGAAACAAGAATGTATGTCTACTATTCAATTGTGAGTTTCAAGTCAGAAACCTCCCTTGTTTAAGGCAATACAGTCATGTTAGTGAAGGAAAGTTTATTAGTCTGAGTAATGGATTATGCTAGCCCATGCCCACTCTACTTCTGGTCTTTTTTTTCCAATCTCTTTTGGCTCTTGTTTGTTTAATCTCTTTGCCAGATTTGTATCTTTTAGACACAGTGCATTGACAGCTCAGGCTGATTACCACCCATGGCCCGAACACCACAGCACCCACTCCTTGAATGATGGACCCCTGAGGCAGACAACTCTACGCCCCTTCTCAGCATGAAGCAACCTGGGACTGAGACTTTTGTCCCTTTGTCCCCAAATGATTTTGGGTCTCATTCGTTTGAGGGGGGGGGGGATGGAGCACTGGGGTGCCTTTAGCACAAAAACATGGGTTCCCATTTAATAAGAGCCCGCAGACCTAGGCCTGACCTTGAATTGTTAGTACTTTGGAAGCAGCCAAGGTTTTGCCCAGAATCCACATCCTCTCCATACTCCCCCCACTCCCCAACTAAGAGATGCCCCCATTTCTACGAACATCTCCAATGGCTTCCCTTGGGGACTTGAGCTACCCTAGCCAGCCCCAGGGTGAGGAGATGAAAGAAAGAATCTGGCAACAGATGCTGCCTAAAGGCCCAGCCCTTCACCAGCTTTTCACCTACAGGCCTGATGAGTGTCTTTGGCATCATCACCAAGCTAGCTCTGGGGAGTGTGGGCAGGGGGAGCCATCCCAGGCCATTCAATCAACCAACTTTGTTTGCCCATGAGTAGCAAAACCTCCCTGCACCTCCAAAATCCAATCCTGAGTCACTGTCCCATCTCCAACATACAAATAAGAGAGGTGACCCAAACTGAGTCAGGTTCCCAAGTGTTGGAGTGCCTTTGTAACTTTGTTTGTGACATTGTTGTAACTTCAGTCTGTAAAAATCTCTGTGTGTGCCTCTGCTCAGACCTACAATTGGCATTCCCCAACAAAAAAAATATAAACACTGGGGGATGTGCAGGCAGTTTGTGTTCTCTCCCCTTCCTATGATCTTGTTAAATCACCCTATGTTAACCTGTGTGCCACTACCATTGAAATTAATAGGAACCAAGGGCTATCAAGCTCCAAGCTCCTGATGTCATGTACCACTGGCCTCACTCCCTGCATTCCCATCCACGTTTTAGCAGGCTCTAACTCCCCTGAAATGTGTATTTTGATGTATGTCCTACCCCAAGACTTCTTTTACTCCGGGGAGGGGGGCCATGAGCATTTTGGCTTGTCAACCAGAGCAAGAAAGGCCCCCATCTTAGTTCCCCTCCTGGTGAGATTAGGTATTGCTGGATCCACTATTGTAGGCACAGCAGCTGTAGTAACTGGGAAGTTTGAGTATTCTGCCTTGAACACCCAGGTGGATCAGAAATAGTAAAGGGATACTGGGGGGATGGGGACCAATTGATTTGAATCCCTATTTAATCTGTCCCCATGACTGACCTCCCTTGTTACAGCGTTAGCTGGCTCCCTTGCCCTTCTACTCCTGAGTCTCCTCATTGGCCCCTGCCTTATTAATGCTCTCCTAAACTATGTACGTAGACGGGTCCAGTCTATTAAGTTATTGGTCCTGCGTACACACTACACACGTGAATAACCAAGAATCTATGATTTGATTCTTTCCTAAAGAAAAGAGAGGAATGTTATGGTCAAGAAACAGTTAAGAAATATTTTCTGAAATTAGTAATCAGCCTAGTGAAACTCTATGGTATACAGCCAAGTGAAACTTTATGATAATTAGCCAAGTGAAACTCTATGAACCTGGGAAGCTTCCCTAGAGTGATTTATCTTTATCTGGGAGGCCGGCCTAGGGTAATATATCTTTTCCTTGCTCAGTCGTCATGCCTTGTGCCCCTCCGCTTACCTTGCAGACCCCCTCCACTCACCCCCTCCGCTTTCCTTAGTAACCACTTGTTTGTATCTATATGACAACCTGCTTAGAAACAAATTGTGTTAGATATGTAAACCTAATGAAATGTATAAAAGGTTCTCCACCCCCGAACTCGAGGCTGCTCTCCCTTTAATTGGCATGGAGTAGCCCCAGCTGGTAAATTAAAGCTCCTTAAAAACTTTTAATTCGGACTCTGTGGTCACTTTGTTAAGACTCGTCAAGTCACGTCATTTCATAACTTTGATTATAACTATCTACAATTCCATGCCCATTCTTGTATTAACTCCTTTATATTAGATACAGTCCTTCTTTGTGTGTATGTTTGTGTGTATATGTACGTATACACATACAAATGTGTGTGTGTGTGTGTGTGTATAATACATACACACATTTGGGTTATCTAAATATGTAGAGATGACTTGTGGGTGAATAGATGCAATTTGAATATTTGAGTTGAAGGCTAGTTTGCCATTATAGACAGGAGTAGTGCCAAAGGTCAAGCCTAGGTGGGGAAGAAAAGCAGAGAGGCAACAGTAGAGATCCTGAGACTAAGTGATCCTTCCTTCAACTTCTGAGGAGGCTAGCACAATATTGTAAGCATATTGTAATATTGTAAGATGATCATCTGTGAATGACAGCTACTCTAAGCAATAAAATGATCCAAGACAACTCTGAAGGACTTATGAAAAATGCTCTCTATCCCCAGAGAAGAACTGATGGATTCTGAATGCAGATTGAAGCATACTTTTTTAAATTTTATTTTTCTTGGTCTCTGTTTTAATTTCTAAAATGACTACTATGGAGATATGTTTTGCATGACTTCATATGTCTAATCTATACCAGATTGCTTGTCTTTTCAATGAGAGGAGTGAGGAGGAGTATTTGGAATTCAAAATTTAAAAAACCAGTGTTGAAAATTGTTTTTACATGCAATCAGGGGAAAATAAAATACTAAACAGCAAAAAATTTTAAAAATATGCTACCTTTGTACAAGAGGGAACTCTAGGAGTAAATCTGATTGTGCTGTGAATGATGGAGGCCTTCCATTGTCCTCTCAAATTCAATTTTGGAGCTGAAAATTTGAATAATGTTCCATCTAGGTATGGATATTTTGCAATTTTGTGTTTTCCTTCTCTCCCCCATAAGTCTCATTTGATTGACTTAGAAGGTATTCAAAGAAATTTACTATTTTCATTTGCCTTTTTTTTGAACTTACCTAATGCCAAATAAACTTGTTTCCCAGGATCATATTTCCCAGAAGGTCAAAAAAAATTTTTTTTTAAATTTTCTCAGGGAAAAAAAAAATTCTATGACTGCATTCTACAGAAGTAATTATGTTAAGAAGAATGCAACAGTCACAGGGTTAGAGGACCTTTCACAGAGCAGAGACTAGATCATCACATTGCAGAAGATGCTGCAAGGGTTATGAAAGTGGATGGATGACAAAGGCGGGAGTCCAAGACTTGGAAATGGTTCTGGATAGAGATCAACTTGTGTCTATTTTCTTTGTGTCCCTAAGTGGCTATCAAGAACATTGGGGTTTCCCTGATGGGATGTTGATGTGTGATATTTGAATTTCATTGTTTAAAAAAAAAAAAACAAAGATCTGGAAATGATCCATGTACCCCATAGTTAAGGGATGACTGAGCAAATTACATTATGTGAAAATTATTGTACTGCAAGAAATGACATATATGAAGAATGCAAAGAAACTCCTGAAAGCTTGTTTGAAATGATGTGAAGTGAATAATTAAAATGTATATAATGCTTGACATACATTATCTTATTTGAACCCCACAACACCTTTTTGAGGCACATATTATTTTTATTCCAATTTTACAGATGAGGGAACTGAGGATCAGAGAGGTTAAATGACTTTGCTATAGTCACACAGCTAGTAAATGGAATTTTTAGCCTAGATCTTCCTGACTGTGGGTCTAGTATTCTATCCATGGAGTAGTGCTATATTATTTCCAGTGAAGCAAGCAAGATCAGAATACAAATCATGATACTTACCTACTATAACTATATAAATGCAGTAGTTTAGTAGCAAGAATCTCGATTTTGGGTCAGAAGATCTGGATGTGAAGCCTAACACTATTGTTCTGTGGCTTTATGCAAATGGCCTCATCTCTCTCTGAGGCTCAGTTTCTACATTTGTAAACTGAAGGGTTTGGGCTAGATGATTTTTAAGGTCTGTTGCACTTTTAAATCCCCTGAGAAATAAGACTGACATGAACAATAAAATCTTTTTTTAAAAAATAGTACACAGAAGAAAAATAGATCAAAATGTGAAAAATAAACAAGCAACATTTTTTTTTTATCATGGAATCATAAATTTAGAGCTGGAAGACCTTAGGAGTCATCTAAGTCTCTTCATTTTACTGAGAAAGGTGAACCTCAAATATGCCATGACTTGTCCAATTATTTTGTTATGGTCATCTATACATTTTAAACAGGTTTCTACAACACAATTTTGAGTTCATGCTTTTGTGTACATTATGAACATTTAAAATTTTATATTGGTTTGGTTGTTAAGTTTGTTCACCTTTTCATTTGTTTTTTTGATGGCAACTGTTTGGAATAAAATAATTTTGAATGATGCCCAGGACTGAGCCCAGCAAGTTCACTTAAAATTCCAAAGACCTTTCATTTTAAAGAAAGGAAAAAATTCCTTTTGACACGTGAAAGAAAACTCCTTTAAAATCAACTCCTTTAAAATAATTTTATTTGATTTGATTTTTAAAAAATTTTATGTTTATTTTTAGTTTACATCATTCATTTCCATAAGCTTTTGAGTTACAAATTTTCTCCCTGTCTTTCTGCTACTGACCACCCTGAAACAGTGATCCCACTGTATACCCCCTGCCCCAATCTGCTCTCTCCTATATCCTCCCCCATCCCTCTTCCCACTTTCCAGTAGGACAAGATGGATCTCCATACCCCAGTGCCTGTATGTTATTTCCCAGTTGCATGTAAAAATAATAATGATGATAATAATTTTTAAAAAATATTTGATTTTACAACTTTGAATTCCAGATTCTTTCCCTTCCACCCTCAGCAACCACCCTTACTGGGAAGATGAGCAATTCAATATAGGTCATGCATGTGTAGTTATGCAAAACATTTCAAAAGTGGATATATTGTGAAAGACTGACTGTATTTCCCTCCATCCTATCCTGTCCCCCCACTTGCCCTATTCTCTACTTTGACCATGTCCATTTTCGAAAGTGTGTGCTTCTAACTACCCCCCACCCAATCTGCCCTCCCTTCTATCATCCCCCCTCTTATCCCCTTCCCCCTACTTTCCTGTAGGGTAAGATACCCAATTTAGTGTGTATGCCATTCCCTCCCTAAGCCAAATTCAATGACAGTAAGGTTGAGCCATTCCCTTTTGCCTTCCTGTTCTTCCCCTCCATTGTAACAGTTATCTCTTGCTTCTTCTATATGAGATAATTTACCCCATTCTGTCTTTCCCCATCTCCTCTCATTATATTCCTCTATCACCTCTCAATTTCACCTTCTAAATATCCTTTACTATTCAAATGATCCTGTGCCCTCTGTCTATGTATACCTGTACACATATATACACACACTCACCTATGTATTCAAATGCACATATACTCTCCTATATAGACATATATATGTATGTATACATACATACACACATATATATATACATATACATATATATATGTGTAAAAATATAAATTTTTAAATGTTCCTAATGTACACAAAAGCATGAATTCAAAATTGTGTTTTAGAAACCTGTTTAAAATATATAGATGACCATACCAAAATAATTGGACAAGTCATGGCATATTTGAGGTTCACCTTTCTTAGTAAAATGAAGAAACTTAGATGACTTCTAAGGTCTTCCAGCTCTAAATTTATGATTCCATGATAAAAAATATATATATACATATATATACACACACACACACACACACACACACACACACACACACACACACACACACATATATATATTCCCTTCAACTGTCCTCATACTGAGAAAAGTTTCATAAGTTACAATTATCATTTTTCCACATAGGCATGTAAATAGATCAACTTTGGTAAGTTTCTTATGATTTCTTTTCCCTATTTACCTTCTCATGCTTGTCTTGTTTCTTGTATTTGAGTGTCAAATTTTCTATTCAACTTGGTTTTTTTTTTTTTTATCAAGAATGCTTGAAAATCCTCTATTTCATTGAACGACTATATTTTCCCCTGACCAGTTTTGCTGGGTAGATGATTCTTGGTTTTAATGCTAGCTCCTTTGACCTCGGGAATATCATATTCTAAGCCCTTTGATCCCTTAATGTAGAAGCTGCTAGATCCTGTATTATCCTGATTGTGTTTCCACAATATTAAAATTGTTTCTTCTTGGCTGCTTGTAATATTTTCTCCTTGATCTGGGAACTGTGGAACCTGGCTATAATATTCTTAGGAGTTTTCTTTTTGGGATCTTTTTCAAGAAGTGATCAGTGAATTCTTTCAATTTCTATTTTGCCCTTGGGTTCTAAAATATCAGGGCAATTTTCCTTGTGAATTTCTTGAAGGATGATTTCTAGGTTTTGTTTTTGATCATGGCTTTCGGGTCATCCAATAATTTTTAAATTATCTTTCTTGGATCTATTTTCCAGGTCAGTGGTTTTTCCAATGAACCATTTTGCATTGCCTTCTATTTTTCCCTTTCTTTGGATCTGTTTAATAGAATCCTGATTTCTCATAAAGTCATTAGCTTCCATTTGTTCCAATCTAATTCTGAAGGAATTGTTCTCTTCAGTGAGCTTTTGAAATTCTTTTTCCATCTGGCAAATGTGGCTTTTTAAAGCATTCTTCTCCTCATTGGCTTTTTTGGCCCCTTTTGCTTTTTGAGTTAATCTATTTTTAAGGTGTTATTTTCTTCATTCAGGTTGTTGACTCTCTTTTACGATTTTCTTGCATCATTCTCATTTCTCTTCCCAATTTTTCCTCCACTTGTCTTACTTGATTTTCAGAATCCTTCTTAAGCTCCTCCATGGCCTGTAACCAATTCATATTTTTCTTGGAAGCTTTTGTTGCAGGAATTCTGACTGTGTTGTCTTTCTTCCATTCCATGCTTTGATCCTTTTTGTCCCTAAAAAGGAATCTAAAGTTGGATTGCTGTGCTTGCTTTGCTTCCTTTGCTTGCTCATGTTGTCATTCAGTTACTTGACTTTTGAGCTTGTTGCCACAGTAGAACTCTGCTTCCAAAAGGGAGAGCTTTGTCCCACATTGCTGGGATTTTCTTAGCTGCAGGAGGCATTAGGAGGGCACCATCTCTATAGCTCCCACAAACTCTGGCTCACTGGTCACACATTTCAGGACCATCACCCAAGACAGTGATCCAGAGCCAGAAGCAATGTGGAGGCAGCTGCAGGGCCACCGCACCTCCACCACTTCTAGTTCTGGGGGCAGGGGCCAGACCTGCTCCTCCATCCCCACCAGTTCCAACAGAGTTTTACACTGACCTCTCACTTTTTCTTTGGCATTTATGTGTTGATAATTCTGGAAACCATCACTGCTGATGGTGATCCACTCTCCTGGAGCCTGGTTGCAGCTGCTGGTTGGGCTGTCCTGGGGCTAAAACTGCAAGCTCCAGGGCCTTGGCTCAGCTCCTAGAGTGCTGCAATGAACCCTTCCTGTCTCCCTGCCAGGCTGCCTTCAGTGGAAAATTTGTTTCTCTCTGTCATATTGCGGGTTTTGTAGCTCTAAAACTTGTTTAGAGTCATATTTTATAGGTATTTGAGGTGATTATGGGGGGAGCCATGGAGTTTTCCTGCTTCTATGCTGCCATCTTGGCTTCACCCTCCCCAAAATAGTTTTATTAATGAGGACATAGAGGCTAATACAGCTTAAATAAATTGCTAAGGGTTGCATTTGTATAAAGTCATAAATTTGAGATTCAAACCCAAGGCCTTTGACTCCAAGTCCAGTGTTCTTTTTCACTACATTACTTTGGTGGCTATAAAAGAAGGTGCTATCAAGTCCACATAATTTTTTTGGCCTGGATGTGGTTTCAACACATTTCTGAACTTACTCATTCACCTCATCTGGTATCTGTCAAGACCTACTTTGTCTCCTGGGACTCTCCAAACAATTACCTTAAAATAAAGGAGAACTGGGCATAGTTAGGTGGTGAAGTGGATAGAGCCTTAGCCATGGAGTCAGCAGGACCTGAGTTCAAACCTGGCCTCAGACACTTACTGTGTGTCCCTGGGCAAGTCACTTAATACTCATTTCCTCCTTCCAACAAATAATAAAAGAGAACTTAGAATTTACAATTTAGAGATACAAGATTCTTGGACCTGAATACTGTGAAAATTATTGTTGTAGATGGCCTACAGCAGTTCTTCAGTGGAAATGCCACTGTAATTCAAGCTGTCACTGCCACCCTTTCATCTTCTCTTTGCATAACCAAGTCACAAGGTGGGAACAGGTTGGGAATAGAACAATTGTGGGTGGGTCCAGGCCCTCTCTAGTTTCTTTGATTGCCTTTCAAGGCCCTCCAGAATCTAACCTCATCCTACTTCTCAAACTTCACTTTCTACCCCTTCTTTATATGAATCTTCCATTCCAACCAGAAAAATCTATTCTCTGTACCATGAATATGCCTTGCAAATTCACATCTCTCTACCTTTGAGTTGATGTAGTCTATTTTTCTGAATCCTTTCTAGTCTTAAAATCTAGCTGATATTATATCTCTTCTGTGAAGCCTTTGCTGGTTATTCCAGATGGAATCTCTCTTTCCTCAGGAATGCTATAAAATCTATTGTCTGTATCTAGCATATTCTCTCCTGTATATGTTTTTCAAAACATACCATTTGTGGCTCTAGTTACCAAGTTCATTGGCCATTGCTATCATGTCAAACATACTATGATTTAAAAAAAAAAAAAGCAATTTACTAATCTAAGTGTTTTTTCCCCCTTGAGATGAAAACTGCTATGTTAAGTAGAAAGTAGACTAAGGAGGATTGTAGTGTATTCATACTACTAAGGTATAGACAGATAAAAGATTTCTATATTATACCTTTTGACTCCCATTTTTAATGCTTAGGTATACCATTTAGTGAGTCTTATTTTCTTCCGTTGTGTCTGATTTCCTATATTTAAAAAAAAATCAATTGATAAATTTTATTTAAGCTTTAAAAAAAAGGATTATTTCCCCAATATATCCCTCATTGAATCTTCCCTTCTAACATTAGAGTTAGGTATGAAAATATGTGTGTGTGTGTGTATATGTATACATACATATACACACACATATTACATATAGATAGAGAGCTGTGTATATGGGTGTATACATATGTGAATGAAAAGCTGTCCAGTTTAGTAATTGTACCTGTCAGCATATGCATCATGCTGTAACTGTCTCTTTATCAAGAAGACCTGTTTCTACCTCCTTTCTCTGGGACCAAGATTCATCCCTGCAATTAGTCTGAGTTGACAGCATTTTAGTTTTGTTTTCATTTACATTATTGTGCACACTGTGTATTCTGTTCTCTTGGTTCTCTTTGTTCTGCATCAGTTCATATAAATCTTCTCATGTTTTGTCGGAATTCCTCATATTTACCATTTCATGCCATTTAATTTCATCAAAGTTCATATACCATAGTTTGTCCACCTATTCTTTAATTGGTAGGGACCCACTATGTGTCCAGTTTTTCACTTGTGATACTTGACTTTGGTGTGTCTTTCACTACCTTGAACTATATTCCCAATAGTGGAATGACTGGATCAAAGATTGTTTTCCTTATTTTCATGAAATTTTGTAGGTAGGTTACTATGAGGACTTCAGCTAGCAAAATGATCACAAAAATTCTTAATTTCATTTTATTTTCATAGTGATATAGACTGGTCCTGGTTTGGATCCTTGATACCATAGGTATTCCCAGTGGTTCTCAACCTTCCTAATGCCATGACCCTTTAATACAGTTCCTTGTGTTGTGGTGACCCCCAACCATAAAATTATTTTCATTGCTACTTCATAACTGTAATTTTGCTACTGTTATGAATCATAATGTAAATATCTGATATGCAGGATGTATTTTCATTGTTACAAATTGAACATAACCCACAGGTTGAGAACTGTTGCTTTAAATTAACAATTCATCAAAAGCCACTCCCACCAAAAAATCCAGTAGATTTTTTTTTTATGTTTCACATGTATTTGTCATATTACAGAGGGTATGAATACAACTCAAGAAAAAATTCAGATTCTGAAAGGCAAATATAATAAATAGATTTTTTTCAAACTTTATTTTTTGGCAGATGTTCAGGACAGATGTGAAATTCTGACCTCTAGTGGCTCTAAGCATTGACTACAGGTCAGATGGAAAGAGGTTGAGGAAACATAAAATTAGAGAAAATGTGAAGGGTATACTCTGAATTTGTCTAGCAACTTTCTGACCCTGAGTTCATTCATCTCTTCCTTCCAGTCTTGCATATCAGGAATGACTTCAGACTAAATTACATACTAGAGAACTTTTTTTTTAAATACCCCTAAATAAAGAAAATGGACATTTGACTTTTATACACACACTGTGAACACAGCAGGAACTCCATGATGTTACAGAAGGCACATACCAGACAGCTGGATCATCTCACTTTTGTAAAGGGCAGTTGTAAATTCAGACGGTTTTGCAGAAGCTTTTGTAAACTCGCTCTTCCGTGGAGTCAATTTACAAAACTAGACTAGAAGTTTCTTGTAAACAATCTTCCACTTCTCCATTCATGGGAATTTCCTGTATTACTATTTATTATATGCATATTTTTTACTGTATACTATAGTTTACTATAGAATATAGCAGTAAATTGTAAAGAATGATGCAATCCAGATGTGCATATTTATGTTCACTATACATAGAGCATACCAAATATATAAGAATTGGAAAATTTCTATAAATTAAAGCACAAAATGACAGGTTAACATTGTGGGTGTCATTTTCTGAATCTAAGGTGCACGATAACCTTTTATTAATTAAAATAAAAATCAACATGAAATGAAAAGGGAGGCTGAGGATGAAGCCATTGGATGCAATTGGACATTGACTCCCACATTGGTAACTGGTCTGATTTTTTACCTCACTTAACTGATGCTACTCTGTCCAAGGTTACCTGGGTGATCTCTTCATTGGCAAATTGAATAGTATTTTCTCAGTACACATCCTCCCTGCATCCTCTGGCCACCTTCTTCTCCTTGTTGTTCTCTTCTCTCAGTTTTCTTTGTGATAGCTCACACTTTTGCTTGTCCCCTTATTTGTCTGGCTACTCCTACTCATCCTCTTTTGTGGGATCTTTGTGTCACACCAACTAATTATAGGCATATCCCAGAGCTTTTTCTATATTTTCTCATTTTATTATATTATTATTATATTATATTATAATAATATTATTATATTATTCTCATTATATCCCAGAGCTTTTTCTATACTTTCTCATAAGTTCGATTTCATTTTTATGTAAATGACTATCAGGCTTTTGTCTCCTAAGTTCCTGTCCCACATGACAAACTGCTTGTTTGGCATTTCTAATTAGATGGCCTACAGATATCTTTGATTTATAATGTTTAAAATACAACTCATTATCTCCTACACTACCCAACCCAACCTTTCCCCAAACTTCTCTTTTATGACCAAAGAAAGACACCATCATTCTTCCAGTCGCCCAGGTTCACAATTTTAGTGTCTTTATCAAGTAGAATACTGAACTTTGAGTTAAAAAGACTTGAGTTCAAATCTGTCCTCAAAAACTTACTAGCTGTGTGACTCACGGCAAACCATGACCTCTGTCTGCCACAATTTCCTGAACTGGAAAATTGGGATAATAATGACATCTACCTCAAGGGATTGTTGTGAGGATCAAATGAGATATTTATAAAGTGCCTCATGCAGTACCTGGCACATAGTTGACATTTAATAAATGGTTATTCCTTTCCTTCCTTCCACTCTTTCTTCATTACTCACCCCACACATCAGTTGACAAGTCTTGTAGCTACATCTCCTCAACATCTCTTTAATATATCTGCTTCTCTTCAACCATAAGTTCACCAGCCTCATTCAGGCCATCATCTCTCACCTAGACTACTGTAAAGTAACCTTATGAATGGTCTACCTGACTCATGTCTCTGTCCCCATTTCAATCCACCACAGCTGCCAAAGTGATTTTCCCAAAGCTCAGGTCATATTCTTCTATTCAATAAGATGCCTCTCATGCATATATTGAGGTCATCCCATATTCTTTGACAAAAGTAACTTCAAGAATAACTGTTTCAAAATCCTCTGCTCATCACATGAGGCAATAAACTGATATATATATATATATATATATATATATATATATATATATATATATATATATATATATATGCAAGTCACAGTTATTTGCCACCAGTAGGGATACATACCAAAATAGGGTCTAAAATGATAGATGAAGTCCATATAGGCAGCAAAATCAATCATATGTTCTTTTTGGGAAATTATGGTGATGATTGCATCAAGCTTTAGAGAATTCTTGGGCTTCCTCAATGAAAACCCAAGATTATTCAAAAGAAATATAATATAAGAAAAAACCCATATAGACAAAAAATGTCTATAGTCTAGACTATTCAGTGTACTTGGGTGGCCAAGTCCCTTGAGTTTGTACATAAGTACATGCAGATGGACAGGAATCTGACCCAGAATTGAAAAGAAGAAAGAGAGCAGGCTGGGTTTCATTTGAGACATTGCTCAATGCTTTTAATAATTTCAACCTGCTTCCTGAAATGAATGCCCTTCGTTTTTAGCATTAATGTCATTCTGGTGATGATTAATAGTTACAAATCTTCGAATATGACAGTCTCTGGAGGTCCAAAGTTGTAGAAAACTCAAAGGGCAATAGAGACTCATGTAGCAGGATCAGTACTCTGCAGCACAAAAACCAGCACTGACCTATGGGCAAAGATGGTTTATGGAATATCAACCAGCAAATGGTTGGAGAAGGATGTGATTTGGTCATTTAGTGAATGTAGGTCATATAAGATACGTCAGGAATTAATACCAATGTAGGAGAAAAAGAGCCATTCTCCAATAGATAAATTATCAGAGGATATGAATGAACACTTTTCAAATGAAAAATTACAAATCATTATTAACCATATGAAAATTGTGCCAAATCACTAATTATAAGTGAGTTGCAAACTAAAACAGTTCACATCATAGTATACTCCTAGCAAATTGGTAGATTCTAAAGAATAGAATTGTTCATTGTGGAGTAGATGTGAGAAGTCAGACACTCTGTTAATGAAAAGGAGATTTGTTAAACTATTTTGGACAGCAATTTGGAAATATGAAAAAAAAAGGTGAATCAAAACATCTATATCCTTTGACTTAGAGATCCTGCTACTGGGTATCAGCACTTTGGAGAGGAGTAAGTTCAGGAATAATAGTGGAATCTGAGTGATACCTTGTAAGTTGTGTCAACCAAGTCAATCTGTGGTTGACTTTCAATTATCGTAAAGGAAACAGACCAAGATCAGTCACATAAACTGAAAGAGATTTTTCTTCTTTAACAAGAGCAAAGAGAACTCATAGCAAGCTATGACCCCTATCTACCACAGTTTCTTCAGTTGTAAAATGGGGATAATAATAATAATACCTACTTCCCAAGATTATTGTGAGCATCAATGTTTGTTTCCTTTCCTGCACTGAGGAGGAAAAGCAGACTAAGAAAAAGGTACTCACAGGGATTCTGTCATATCAGCTGAGATTGAGAATAAAGTTGTATAGTGAATTTAAGTCCTTCTGTCCTTGTGACAATCTTGTCCTTAATATCTAAGGAAATTGAACCAGTCCTGATGAGCACCTAAATCATATGGTATAGATGGTAGGCTTTGTGAGTGTGCATCTATACAATGCCAAAATAGCTCATTAAAAAAGGAAAGATTCAACCAACCATTTATTTGAGCTACACAGTGGCCTATATGAGTATATTTTTGTCCCCAAACAAAGTATAGGTTCTTCTGATCTTTCTAGCATACCTAATATGCCATGTTAAAAAAGTGACCTATTTGCAGGAATATCATTCTATAAATGGTATGCTTATCGCATTATTGCATGCTTATTGCATTTCACATGCAAATGTGAAAAAACTTTTAGGGCTATCCAAACATGAAACTGGGATTATTAATTCTAAATTCAGATAAGCCAGATAAACAAGTTCCTGGCCCAGAGAGTAGCTATGCAACCTTTTTTAATTACTCAAAATCTCCTATAATGGGTCTCAGAGTTTATTTGTTTATTCACTATAATTAGGGAGGCAGGTCTTATAGTGGAAAGAAGATAGATTTTGAGCCCACAGACCTAGGTTCAAATCCTGTCTCCTCCATCTGCCTGTGTGACCTTGGAAAGAATTCCACTAACCTTTCTTTAGTTGTTTCCTAATGTACAAAGTGAGGGATTAGATAGCTCCAAGTCTCTTCTACCTTAAAATGTTATAATCCTATGATCCTAATTACACTGAAGGAAGTTTAATAAAGGGTATAAAAAGAAATGCAAGATTTACATCACAGTCTCAACTTAATATAAGGAAAAACTTTCAAACAGAGTACTTTGAAAAAGGAATGAGCTGCTGTGTTTCAAACTGAAGGTCCATGGTCCATTGTCTATGTATCTTTCTTGGACACTTACAATATTTTGTATTTGGCTTGCAAATTTTGAAGTTTAATTACTACATTTCTAGGTGACAAATCTGGGGATCATCTCTGCTGGCACACTATAGATTTTATTAGATCTTTACTTTAATGACTTTTTCCCCCTAATACTGTGTGATATTATTTTATTATTTCAAGCTCTTCACAGACTATCCACAACCTTTCTATTTAGTGCCATTGCCCATCTCCATGTTTCAGTTGCTCTCTTTCCCACACTCTATGTTCTAGTCAAGTTGATCTTTTTCTGTTCTTTATATATCTAACATTCCATCTTCTGCTTTCATGGTTTCCCCCCATCCCCTCACCTCAGTGACCATTCTCCACACATGGAATATGCTCTTTTTTCATATTCACTTCATATAAGCTCTCTCTTCCTTCAAGACCCAGATAAGCAGCACATTCTGTATGGATGTTTCTTGAAGTACCATCTACATAACTACTAGTGTTCTCCCTTTGGAGCTACCTTATATTTATTCTGTATATACATACACATCTATATTTATCCTTCTCTCTCTCTCTCTCTCTTTCTCTCTCTCTATCTATCCATGTCTATATTTATATTGTGTGTGTGTTTTCTATCCTGATAAAAATGTAAACTCTTTGAGGACAGGAATTATTTAAATTTTTTATCTTTATATTCCTACTGTCTAGCACAGTACCTGGCACATAGAATCTCCATAATAAATGCTTATTGATTGAGTGATTGACATATGCTAATTTACTAAATATATAATTGAATTTTCCTTTTCTTCTTATTTTTAGAAAACCAATAGCTTACCAAGCACTACTTCTTTTTTCAAGATGTTCCTATTTGAATGAAATTATTTTTATATTCCTATTACATGCTATTGCCAACTTTTGAGTGCCATTATATTTGTCAATAGCAGAATAAAATTTAATTGTACTTAGCAGAGTTTAAAATTTAATAAAATGATTCCAAATGTCTTTTTGGACTTTATTCAGTATAACTTCTCAGAAAAAAAAAAGAGCTGTGAAGTAGTTGTTGAACTTAATCCAAACTGGCCTATGAAAAAAGATCTACTGGAGGAGACATGAATCCTAATGACATTTGGAAAGAACCCTCAGAATGGTTGTAGATAGTCAGAAAGTAATGAGCTGGTAGAGAAGAGTGATTAAGCTTTAATTATGAGAAAGTCCTAATACAGAATAGATCCTAAAGAAGACATAAATGAGATCAGGGATGCAGATAGACTTGTTAATCTTGTTAAAAGAAGGACATCCTCTTCCTGTAAAAAGTAGAGAAGGAGGAGAATGAAGACCTAGCAAAAAATGTGTACAAGAGGGTTGAATGAGTGCAATGGTTCCTATCTTTTTTAAAAATCATACTTCTACTATACGTGGATAAGCAGATATATTCCAATGCAGAAACAACAAAAGGGGGGAAACTGTGCAAACCATGACTAGTCAGTATTTACTGTTCATTTTTTTTTAAATTCACATTAATTTTTTAAAATGTAGCTGCAAGTTTATTCTATTGATTTTCATGTGTTTTTCTGAATTGCTCTTCTGTGTATAAATAAGGTTTTGTTACTGTTCTAATTATTCATACAATTGTAGTCAATATGTTATTGCTCTTTGGGTTGTTTTTTATATATTTTGCATTACTTTTGTCTTCCCAAATTTCTTTATTTTCTTCACATTAGTCATTTTTAAATGGTTAGTGATATCTTATTACCTTTATCTGTCATAATTTATTCAGCCATTCCATAGCTGTTGGACACCTAGATTACTTGCCATGGGGTTTTATTTTTTTTAAGTTCTATTTTCCTACATTTTAATTGTTTTTTTTTTTTTTTTACTATTTTGTTAGTTCTCTTAATTTAAATAATTTCTTATTTTGTGCCTACTTGTAGTATTTTGATTTCTTCATTTAAAAATTGTCAACTGAAAATGTAACCTGAAATTGTTCTTTCTTGCATTTAATATAAACGTTCAGAGATATAAATCTGTCTGTGAGAATTGCTTTAGCAGTATTCAATTCATTTTGATGGCATAGGATAATATGATCAAGAATTTAGAACTGGAAGAGAACTTAGAAGCCATTTAGTTCAACATGCTCATTTTGCAGATGAGTAAACTGAAGCCTTTAGAGATGACTTGCTGAAAATCACATAGGTAATATGATAGTGGCTGGATTTGAATCATCCTGTGACTCCAAATCCCTTTGTACTATATTGTGTTGTATTCCTATCACTGTTACCTTTAATGTGGTTTTGATTATTTTTACAAGTTGACATTTGATCATTTTTATTCAAAAATCTGTTTTCCCTTTTCATCTTGATTGTCAAATTTTGTCCATGTTTCCATTGATGGTTAATATTTTTTCGCATTATGTTCTATTAACTATGTTTACTATCCTTCCTTTATTTGTAATTCATTTGTATTTTGGAACAGGACAAATTTTGTGAATATTTTATGTATATTTGAATGAAAAGTTTAGTCTGTCTTTATTCACACAATTTTCTACATGCTAAATACAGTTCTTGGGCACTCAAATCAAGTCTATACTTTCTTATTGTTTTCTTCATTTTATCATAGTGTTTTGGTGAGATATTGAAATCTCTAATTTTTTTTTTTTGCCTTTTGAAGGGGGTAGGACAGGGCAATTGAGGTTAAATGACTTGCCCAAGGTCACAGGGCTAGTACATGTTATGTGTCTGAGGATTTGAACTCAGGTCCTCTTTACTCCAGGGCTGGTGCTCTATTCACTGTGCCACCTAGCCACCCCTCCAATATTTTTTTTGCTTGCATTTTGTTAAAGTATTCATTTAAATATTTTGTTATTGTGACATTTGGTGCCTGCATATTTAACTTAGATATTTTTCATTATCAGTGTGTAATGGGAATGGGAATTTGAAGATCTTCCTTGCCTCTTAATAGACCTAGGGGAGTTTGAAAACCTCCCCTGTTTTGTAAGTAAACTGTGCCTTCTAATAGGCTGAATGTAATCACATGGAGCCTGTGATGCAGGGAATTTGCTGAAGGGTGCAGCAGAGCCCACAGGAAGCTTCCCTGCTGTGAAGATAAACTCTGCCCCCTAATAGGTTGAATGTAGTCACATAGAGCCTGTGGTGGGAGGAGTTTGCTGAAGGCAAGCAGAGCCCACAGGAACCCGGGAGCCAGAGCTAGCAAGATAGTAGGAGAGGTGCTCAGGCAAGGAAAGGAAGAGAGGGTTGTGAGTAAATATTGATCTTACATTGATTTGTGGGAAGGCTAAAGGATGGCATGGCTCTCAGTATTATTATGGCTTCTGAATATCTTTGGTACTATGATGGAATCGGCTTCCTGGTTTTGGGATTTGGTTTTCTGGTGTCTAAATAAATGCTTCAATTCCGTCCTCTACTGGAGATCTGGTATATTTTGCAATTGAGCATTATACAATATTTATAGTCACAGTCTTGATTGTGATTATGGGCATTGTAAATATTGCATTGGTATTACACAGCGTTACTTTTAGGCATGACATTATTCCCTTATTAATCTTTCTTAGTAATTTATAGTGTGAATGCAGCTTTGACTGATATCTTAATGACAACTTTTGATTTTCTAGAGTTAGTTGAAGAAAAAATATTAGCTTATTCTTCCATTTTTAAATTTATATGTCTATTTTCTATTTTTAAATTTTTTCTTATAATGAATGTGGATTGTGTTTTTTAAAATACATTTAATAAGATTTCTACTTATAGGAAAATCTCATCAGTTTGTATTAAAGATTATTATTGTTAACTTGGGTATTTCCTCTGCCACACTATTTTATGTTATTCATTTTATCAACAAGTTGTACAAGATATACCATTTCAGTTGTACTACTATTTCATGATTATTATCTCTTCCTTCACCAAGATAGTTGTATCACTTTGGTAATGTCCACAATTTCTTCTCTATATTACTCTCTACTTTCTTCTCTCTTTTCTTTATCCTTTCTTCCCTTCTCCTCTTAATGTGAATTACTTTAAACTTTAAGTAACCTTATTTATTTTTCTCTTATGCCCATTTGTATAATTAAATTGTTAATTGAATAGCACTGCTATTGACTTATTGTCTCTCTATGATGGTTACATAGAAGTTATTGTTAATTAAAATTGATGTTGTCTTGAATTGTCCTTAGAAGGATTATATTGAGATAACTGTTAAATAACATACTTTTGTTATGCTCTTTCTCTATAGAAATTATAGTGAGTCAGTGATTAGTCATGTACTCACAGATTCTCAGAGTTGAAAGGGATTTCATGGATCATCTTGGCCTAAACAAGAATCTCTTGAAGATATATCCAGAAGTGGTCATATAATCTTACTTGAAGACCTACAATGAGGGGAAATTTCTCAAGCCAATTCTACTTTTGGATAGCCCTGATTATTAGGAACATATTCCTTATTTCAAGCCTAAAATTTCTTCTTTCCAAATTTTACCTCTTGTTGGTTTTGTCCTTTGGAGAGAAACAATATGAGTTTAATCTTTCAGTAGGTGAATCCTTCAGATTCTTGAAGACAGCTATCAGATGCCTCCAAACTCTTCTGTCTTTTAGGATAATTGTCCACATTTCCTTAAGTTGATTCTTAAATGACATGATCTTGAAGTTCTTCACATGTTGGTTGCCCTCCTCTGGAGTATCTTTAGCCTATCAATGTCTTCTTTTATCTATAATAGTTCACAAGAATACGTGTGGTTTTATAAAGGTGTAATACAATGGAATTATGACTTTATTAATCCGGGACATTGTCTGTCATAAGGAGCCTAAAGTTGCATTAGCTTTCTTATTTGCCTTACAATATTTTTGTGATTCATATTTGTAATGTTTCTTTTGTGTCTTTGTGATTTTTAGCTTCTTGGTTGATTTATACATCAAAAAGTCTACTAAGTCTGGGTCATTTTCTAAAGATTTTTTTCACATCTCAAGTGACCATCTTTCATTTTTGCAGAGTATTTTTAGTTTTAGAGGTTAGCAATTTAGAGATGAAGAACCTTGGTTATTAGTACAGCATATAAAATGTATTATATCACTTTCTGTCACTTTTTTTCTTGGGTGAAAAACTTCATCAATTCAGATTCGTATTCTATAAATAGGTATTATTTTTCTAACTTTAATTGTGAAAGAAATTCCTTGGTTTATTATAGGACTTTATGGTTATGTGTTCTTATTGAAATTCTGTAGGTTAATGTAGCAATCTATCCCCTGGTTTCCATAATTTTGGGAAATTTTCTTGCATAACTCTCTGAATTACAATGGTAGGATTCTTTTTGTTATAAAATATTCAAAATTGTTTAATAACTCAGGTCATGTCTCTAAAATTTGTCTTTTAGAGACATCATCTTTGCTTATAAAGCTTCTAATCATTCTCCCAATTGTGGTGATAGGATAGGGGATGTTGAGTTCATTTTGATGATTTCTTTGCCTTTTTTAATATTCTGTTTTCCTGGAAAACAATTCTTGTCAGAAAGAGCTATTGTTTTGTTTTTATTCTCTTTGAATAGTTCGGAGTTATGTTTTGTCATCACCTTTTTTCATTCATCTTTACTGATTTAATTCTTCTTTATTTCCTTTAATGTGTTTATTACCCATGTTGTGTTCATCTCAGCTTTCTTTCTATGAGTCATACTCTTTTGGTGACTGCTCTGATTTCTTTAAATCTCATTATGTTGCAACTTTTCTTCTGTTTACTTGCTGCTTTGATGCTTCTTTTTACTTTTTTCTGTAAATTATTATTTTTCCTCTTGGTGATAATTTATCATTCTTGTTTCTGTTGCTGTTTCTGATGGAGATTTTGAGGAGCTTGGTTCTTTAAAAGAGTCTCAGCCATTCATCTTGTTAAAAGTTCTTTCAATCTTCTTAATGTAAAAAATGTGTGTGTGTGTGTGTGTGTGTGTGTGTGTGTGTGTGTGTGCGTGTGTGTGTGTTAGGGCAGGGGACTGAAGTATTGAATGAGTGGAGGAGTGAAATTGAGGATTGAAAGAGAGCAGAAAAGGTTCAGAAGAGATGCATGGGAAATACCATATAGGATTAGTCTCTAAGATAGATTGTATCTCAACTACTCTCACAAATAATATTAGTATTACTTCAGTCTCTTTAAAGTGGATCAGGGTCATGGTGTTAACAGTAATCTTCCTCTACATAGCAAATGGACTGAGAACTTTTTCACTGCTTAAAAGCTACCTGTCGCTCAATGGGTCAATGAAAGTGGTAACAGAAGGAATGGACTAAAGATGATAGAATAAAAATGGCTAACAGAGAGTTGTAACACAGGATAGGAAAAAAGATGTTAAGGAAACACTAAGCTGCCCTGGATTTATTCAAATCACTTGACCTGGAAGGAGGATTTCCTGGGATACCATGAGAACTGGTAAATGCACTGTCAATGATATTTGAAAGATTTGGGAAAGAAAGCAAGAGATATTTCAGGACTAGAAAAGGCAAATGTTTTATGAATGAAACCTTCAAACTTTTAGCAAATGAACCTGACTTTGCATCTTGGAGGAGGAGTGGGATCTAGAATATATTATTATTATTATTATTATTAAATTAACTTTTGTTTATTTTTAGTTTACATCATTGATTTCCACAAGATTTTGAGTTACAAATTTTCTCCCTGTCTTTCCCCTACCCACCCCACAAAAGAGCGATCCGACTGTATATCCCCCTCCCCCAATCTGCTCTCTCCTATATCCTCCCCCAGCACCCCTCTGACTTTCTGGAAGAGCAAGATGGATCTCCCTATCCCAGTGCCTGTA
>CM053592.1:75900503-75919355 GCA_028646515.1 Pseudochirops corinnae | reverse complement strand
GGGCTCAATGGCTCCCCAGAGTCTCTTCTGGCCAAATCACACAACTCTTCTCAAAGTGAGTCCCAAACCAAAACCTCACATCAGGGCGTATATATAGCCTTCTCCTGGCTAGGAGAATGTCACAGCCCTCTAGACCCACTGCCCAATCACAAAGCTACAAGGTGTGGGCATTCCTGAAGAATAAGCCTGGTGCCACAGGCTCCACGTGACCACATTGAGCCTATTAGGGAACAGAGTATACTTTCAAATATCCAAGGGTCCTCAGAGTCACGTAGCTACTTTAGCAAAGGGCCTAGGGGCAGGGAAGATCTTCAGATTCCCATAACAGCAGGGACTGATTCATTTGTGTCTTTTGTATTTCCAACACCTAGCCTAGTGCTTGGCACTTGGTACTGTTATGCTTTTAATAAGTCTGTTAGTTAATTGATTCCTGAATCTCCAGCTCTTTCTCCACTGGGCAAAACTGCCTATATAACAGCAGTAATAAAAATCTCTTTATCCAAGGATTAGATAAAATGTGTTTTTTTCCAGAGAGCCTTACATTTGTAACAGGGGGAGGGACTCTGAAGGAGAGCAGAACTTGTAGAATTCTTCCCATACTCCAATACCCTCTAGCTACTTCTCAGCAGCCAATGTTGGATATACAATGAGCATATTTGCTAAAGTGATGGACTTGGAGTCATTAGAAAGACTTGCGTCCATTTGAGGCCTCAGACACGTACTAACTGTGTGACCCTGGGCAAGCCACTTAACTTTTGTAGTGGGGATGATATAGCAACTAATTACCTCACTGGGTTGTTGTGAGGATCAAATGAGATAACATATATAATATGCTGTATAAACCTTATAGTGTTATTTAAATGCTAGTTGTTATTATATATTAGCATTACAAGTTCCTGATTAAGTTAAATTTTGCTACTTGCTTTATCAAGAAAACTTATCAACAGCTTCCCAAAATTGTACATGCGGCTGCTTTAGGTTGAGATGCATTTTAATTTATAAAGAAATGGGTTCTGATCTATGTTTAGTGGTTGTCATGAACCCCTGAACACAAACTCTCCTCAGGGTGAGTTTGGGGCACTACCCATAAATCTGAAGCTTAACATCACAAAGAAGAGAGAAGGAAAGAGCAAATTTTAGCCAAGTTCTTGTTTCCAAAGGACCCTAAATCATTGCAGTACCATTGATGATTCAGTGCTAAATTATTATCCCGTTCGTTTACCTTCTTTTTAACTGCCTTCATTTTCTCCCATCCTTCCACGTTACCTTGGCTATTTTAATTCAATTCAGCCTTTATTAAAGACTTACTACATGCAGGAGCTTGTGCTAGGTGCTGGTTTTTCAAAGATGAACAAGACAAAGGGTTTATGATCCCCATTACAGTATCCATTATTTGTCCGATCATGCCCCTGCCTGGAATAACTCCCTCACCTTCTCTCTGCCAAGCTACCTTAATTCACAGACTGCTTAAGACACATTTTCTCTATGTAATCTTTCCAGACTAAATCCAGTCTATCTCTGGTCATGCCAATATTTCCAGACCCCCTCCCTCTTTAGTACTTACCAGAGATAATCCTTTTATTGGGATTAGCAATATCATTGTCTCTTTTAATTTATTTATGTTGTCTTGCCCTATTTGGTTTTAAGTATATCAAAAGGAAGGGTAGTATCTGTTGTTACTACCATTCTAATTCTCCAGTACTCCAAATAACTAGTAATAAGGGTTCCAAATCATTAATAAGAAAAATACAAATAAAAAAAATGTTGATTTTACTTCATATTCAGAAAATTGACAGAGAAGACAAAAGATAAGGTTTCTCAAGGTTCAAAAGGATTAGGGAAAGACAGACATACTAATGAATTGTTGGTGGAGATGTGAATTAGTCCAGCTGTTCTAGAAAGCATTTTGGAATTATGGGGCAAAG
This sequence comes from Pseudochirops corinnae, assembly GCA_028646515.1. Lineage (NCBI taxonomy): Eukaryota > Metazoa > Chordata > Mammalia > Diprotodontia > Pseudocheiridae > Pseudochirops > Pseudochirops corinnae. The sequence continues at coordinate 75,917,430 of CM053592.1, read as the reverse complement.
GTGATTAAAGCATCCATGCCTGCTACTAGGCATTTACTCCAAGGAAGTCACTGACTAAAAGAAAGGTCCCATATATACCAAAATATTTAGAGAAATGCTTTTTTATAATAGCAGTAGCAGCAAGAAAGGACTGGAAACAAATTGAAAATTCTAAGAAATTGGAAATAAACTGGAAATTCAATTGAGAAATGGTTAAATAAATTGTGATAAATGAAGGTGATGGAATGATACTGTTCTGTGAGAGTCAATGATTATGATGAAATCAGAGGAATAGATGCAAATCCAAGTTAACAAAACAAAGAGACAATATACACAATTACTAAAACAATGTAAATGGAAAGAATAACAATAAAACAATTAAAAATAAATGTAAAGTTATTGTGATCAAGCTTGGCCCCAAAGAAAAGATACGAAAAGAAAACTCCTTTCCTTCTTTGTAGGGGTGAAGTACTATAGGTACAATGGGTATGGAACACTACATAGAACATCAGACTTTTTTGATATAATGATGGTTCAGTAGGTAGAATATTGAATCTGGAGTCAAGAAGACCTAAGGTCAAATACGACCCCCAGATATTTCCTAACGCTGTAACTGTTAACTGCTATCTGCTTCATTTTCCTCACCTGTGAAATGCAGCTAATAACATTGCCTACCTTCCAGAGTTATTGTGAAGATCAAAATGAAATAGCATTTGTAAAGAGCAAACTTCAAAGCACTATACAAATGCTAGCCCTTACTATTAGTTAGTTTTGCTGAATTGTATTTTCCCCTTCTTTGAGAATTCAGAAAGGAATTGCTTTCTGGGAGGGGCAGTGGGCTAGGGAAATGGAGGCAATGTTAAAACAAAGGCTCAGATTGAAGGGATGAAACCCAGATTATTTAGAGTCATATAAAAAAAAAGTTCCATATAACTGCTAATTAGAAAAATTCAATTTAAAATAATTCTGAATTCCTTTTTATATCCATCAGAGTAGAAAAGAAGAAAAAAGAGTAAAATAATAAATGTCGAAGCAGATCTTGAGAAACAAAAGTGGACTTGTGAATAGGTAAGACCATTCTGGAAGGTGGTTTAGAATTACATACAAAAAAGTTATTAAATGGCTAGGTCTATAACCCTAAGTGATCAAAGAAAGTGGAAAAGATCCTTTATGTGCAAAAATATTTGTAGTAGTTCCTTTTGTGATGGCAAAAACTTGGCAACTGAGGGGATATCCATCAGTTGAGGAACGGATGGAAAAAATATGGTATATGAATGTGTTGGAAGAATTGAAGAAATAAATTATTTCAAAATGACATGGAAAGACTTGTATGAACAGACAAAGAGAGAAATAAACAGAACCGGAAGAACATTTATATAACATCAGTATTGTAAAAATGAACAATGTTGAGAACCTATATACATTGATGAAGAATGAAATGAACAGTCAAGCAAACCATTTATACAATAATAATCCTGTGAAAAACAAACAGCCTTGGAAGTTGTAAGAGCGATTAATATGATCACTATTCATTATTCCAGAGGGATCATGATGAAAACTGATAATATATTGCAGAGAGGTAATGAATTTAGGAAGTAGAATGAGACACATTCTTGTATACAGACATTGAGGGAATTTATTTTGCTTCACTATGCATATTTGTTAAGAGATATCTTTTTTCTTTCTTTTAATTGGATGGGAGGTAAAAATAGATTTATTATTTTTTAATAGAGAGGTGGCAGGGGGTGCTAGAGATATGAAATGATGTTCCATATATTATTATTATGTATTATTTTTGCTTAACTGTTTAATTTTGTTATAAGAAACATCTTATGAAGTGGGAGTAATCTATAAATGTTTGTAATATAAAAAAACACACCAATAAAACTTAGGAAAAAGATGAAAATAAAAATTATCAATAGAAATAATGCTCTGAGATGCACTGTCCAAATTTAGAACACATAAACTGCCAGAACCAGTTGTGAAGTATGGGACTTGTGTGACAGGTACAGCAACAGTAGCAGCACCAATTATTACAATTTAACTTTTATATATATTTATCCTTTAAAGAATTAGCCACATGATGAAAAATACTATCCACTTTCAGAGTAAAGATTGAAGCATACTTTTTTTACTTCCTTTTTCTTTCTTTTTTTTTGCAACATGCTTAATAGGGAAATGTTTTAAACCACTTCATACGTATAATTAATATATTATTTGTCTTCTCAATCGTTGAGGGAGGGCCTGGAGACAGGGAGAGAATTCAGAACTCAAAATTTTAAAAAATGAATGTTTTAAAGAATGGTATTTTTCAAAAATAAAGAATTAGTTACAATTACCAATATAAAAGAATTATATTGTCTCTCCAGAGGTCATTTAAGCCTGAGTCTAAGAATCATCTCTGTCTCTGAAACCTATTACCTTCCATGTTGCATTTCACTATGAAATCATATTCTAGTACATTTGTCATGAGAAACCTGGCATGGTAAAGATGAAAGAACTCTAGAAAAAAAGCATCTAGTCTGGGGCTTCTCAAACCTTTTTATCATGGACTCCTTTGTTAGTTTGGTGAAGCCCATGGACCCCTTTCTCAGAATGTGTTGTCATTTGTCATTGAAGAAAATACTAAATTTTAGTTAACTCTTAGTGAAAATTAAGATGCAATTTTCCCCATCCAAGTTCAGAGACCTCTTGGGGGCCATAGATACAAAGTTAAGATCCCTTCATTTTATGGATTAGGCAACTAGGCTTAGAGAGACTCCCTCTCTAATACTTTCATCTTTATAAGAATTCATTCATTTATAAGAATTCTGAACATAAATATACATAGAGATTCAAAAATAATTGAACTATTTTAAAAATATTATTCAGTAAGTAGATTAGATATGAACATGTAGTAAAAATCAACTTTAAAGGAACTGTTTGGAAGAAAATTGATAAATGTGAGACAACTCTGCTATTCAGTTCTTCTACAACCTAGTTAGTAAGTAAAACATTTTTTAAAGTGTTCCGTTCTTTTTGAGTCATTCTGAAGTGACTACACCTCTGAATTCTGGGTTTTGTCTCCTCTTTTTGTTCATCATGGTTTTGTTTCTATGATAACTAGCTGAAGAGTGAAAAGTTCAGGCAACCTGGAAATCCAGTTTAGTGAAAAAGAGCTCCAAACTTGGAATTTTGTTGTTGTTCAGTCATTTAGGTCATCTTTGTGACCTCATCTGGGGGGATTTTCTTGGCAGAGAGGCTGAAGTGGTTTGCCATTTCCTTCTCCAGCTCATTTTCCAGATGAGGAAACTGAGGTAAACAGGGTTAAGTAACTTGCCCAGGGTCATGCAGCTACTAAATATCAGGTTGAATCTGAAATCAGGAAGATGAGTCTTCCTGTTGCCAAGGCCAATGCTCTATCCACTACACCACCTAGCTGCGCCAAACTTGGAATTAGGAGAGACCTAAGTTCAATTATTTGAATGACAATCATGTGGAAGATCATTTTATATAAAGCATCAGCTAAAAGAAATGGGTATGTTTAACCTAAAGAAGAAAAGACTTGCAACCAAAGAGGTTAGGAGCATGATGATACCTTCAAGTATTTAAATAACTTTGACATTAAAGAGGGATTAGATTTATTCTGGTTAACCTCAGAAAAGAGAACTGAAATGACAAGTGGAATTTACCAAGATGAAAATTTAGGCAGGATATTGATATAAGAACTTCTTAGAAATGAAAACAATTCCAAAGTTGAAAGGAGAGTAAAGGGAGGTGGTCAGTCCCCAGAATCATGGTTTTGCAAAGGAGATTATTTAGGCCAACCTATATCATCTACTCTCAACGCATCTTGCATGTGTTGTCTATGTATCATGTATCTCTCTATGAATCGTGGGTCGTCTCCCTCATTAAAATATAAGCTCCTTGATGGCAAGGATTATTTCTACTTTTTCTTTATATCTCCTACACTGTCTGCCAAATAGAAAATGTTTAACAAATGCTTATTGATTTTTTTTAAATAATCCCTTCTATAACCTACCAGACAAATGATCATCTGGACTTTGCTTGAAGACTTTTAGTGAGGGATGACCTCAGAAAAATTCACAGGTTCTCTTCATTGGAGGTTTTTAAGTAAAAGCCAGATTAGAATTTATTAGGTATAGTGGGGAGGGGATCATTTTTCGGATATGGGTTGAACTAGCTGACTACTGAGATTCACTCCTATTCCAAAGTTATATAAATATTGGCCCTGACTTTGGCTGGTTGATCTTGTGCAAGGTACTTAACATTTTCAGGGCCTTAATTGTGTCATCTGTAAACTTTCTACCACCTACAGTGGGTTGTTGTGGGGAAAATGCTTTATTAATCTTAAAGTGCTATATAAATATGTTATATATTTGGTTTCATGTAGACTAAAAACAAAAAACCCCTGTTTTACCAATTCCAACTTCTTAAAAAATGAATTCAGTTCAAACAAACAAATAATATGACTACTATCTAAATTTTCCACATCTTAAATCCTCTTTCTTTGTGGAACCCTGCTTAAAAAATACTGCTCTGACACCCAAAGAAGTCCAACTTGAAAGTCTTTGAATAGGCTTACCCTTCATACGAGGATAGGAGCAAAGCAAGTTCTTGTTCCAGTTCAGAATGGAAACAAATTCACCCTTTCTCTTGGAATGTTATATATTTTGCTAAGGTTTATCTAAATGTCACGGGCTTTTCCATTTCCAAGGGAATGCTGGAAAAATGTTGTGATAGGACAGATACCTTCATTTTACATCCATCTCTGAGCAGTTCTCTATTAGTATGAAAATATATGAGTAAACTGCATCAGGTCACTGGCTTTATAGTGCAATTCCTAGCACAGATTTCAGTGAATGTTACCCAAGCTGAGGCATTTTATAATTTATTAGGTTCAGCTAATGAGTCCATCCTTTACTAGTCTATTTGATATACATAGCCATCATCTTTCACCTTATCAATCCAATCTTGGTAGTCATTCTTTTTATCTTTTTTTCCTTTCCATTTTTTTTCTTCTTGGTTTGTTGAAATAGTAGACCTCTTTCTATTAATAGAAATATAGGGTTCAGGGGTAATTTATCTTTTCTGCTTGCCTTACAAAATGAAAACTAATGCATGCTTCTTCCCTGAGTGTGGTTTATGATTTAATAATGCCACCATTCCAGCTCTTGTCACTAATCTTACCTCTGCAAGCAAATTTGGGGGGCCACCCAATCTCGTGCATGCCTCATGTCATGTGAGCTTCTAGGATACATGGCAATTGTTGGGAACAGCCTGTCTCTAAGCTCCATACCAGGGCCTAAGCACAATGAGAAATGCTCAGAAATGCAAAATAGTCCCCCTTCCCAAAGTCTCTCATTCCATTCAAAGCTTTTGTCTATTTCCTTGTCAAAAGGATCATTTTGCTCCTCTTACGTATCCAATGCTTTTCACTCATCTAACAATGGGATATAAATCTGTTATTGACAAATTGTCCTGCAGTTCTACCTCTCTGTTGTTCAAACTGTTTTATACATTTCACTAACCTGGGACATTTGTTTTCTCCAAAATTAGACTACAAGTTGACTAATTACATATTTTCCAGAATAAAGGCATTAATGCTTTATGTTGGTATAGGAAGATAATAAGCCAAACCAAATACTAATCAATTTCTATATCTGAAAGAAAAGCTATATTACAAAAAGTTATGTTTCAATATCTGGTCAAAACACAAATGAGAAAGAATATTCTTTTATTAAAGTAATCTCAATCTGATATATGATGTTTTTCTTGCAATTATCTCTGTTATATAGACATTAATTAAGAACTTTCACGTAGAAAAAAAATACTCTCACCTACAACAAAGTTCTTGATTTGTTTTGTTCCTGCATTTCAGCAATTGAACTATATGATTTTCTGGCAAAAATAGAAGCTGCTTGGAAATTCCAAGAAAGCATATGCTGTATGGACTGGAGCCCCATTATTTAACCTTGCATCAGGCATGCCTCCTGTAGGCTGAACTGTTGTCTCCAACTCCATCTTTTAAAGAAAGCATGAGGTTTTGTGCAAATGCAAAAAGTTGAGTTATGCTAATAAACTCCATTTAGTCAGTTCCTTGACACTTATTGGACATGATCATCAAACTGCATTATAGGTGGTAAACTCTGCTGTATGGTATGACTATTAAATTCATAAGATATGCAAAGATTTTTCTCTGAGTCACTTGTACATTCCAACTGTATTCTGCAGTGGAAGATGTTCAACAGAAGATTCTTAACTTGCAGGCAGCCTGGGGGGACAGAGGGGCAGGGATGACTTGTGTCACTCAGTGATGGCCCATCCTGTTGATTTGGGACTATGGTGAAGGAATGATGAAAATAGTTATCACCCCATAATCCCTAACTGGGCAGAGGGCACAGAGATATGAAAAATATGGTTTGGGGATGAGAGGTGAGGATGGTAAAGAATCTGAAAAAGGCATGGGTGGAAAATGGGAAAGAGGTGAAGAATCAGAAAGAAATTCTTGCTCATGGCTGCAAAGTCATCAAGAGAAATAATGGATCTCTTTACTAATACCAAGAGCTAAACTGGATCAGGACTTGGAAAAATAATTACAAAAAAATGACCTATTGATATTTATTGGATATGATCATAAGCTGTAAACTCTGGCATGTGATATGGTTACTAAAGTCATAAGATATGCAAGGATTTTCTTTTCCTGAATGATTAATATATTACATTCATGTTCAAGTCTTTGCATGCCTCAATCCCATACTGCTTTGGTGCCATTTTATAGATTTGATTCAATTTTAGAATAACAATAAAAATATTAAAAAGAAAAACACTATTAGAACTGTTTATAATTTGTTCCCAAAATTGAATTTCCTTATTTTCTAAGGTCTGTTTGAATAGTTCTATAGATTTGGGGGGGGTCTCTGAATTTTGAAATCACAACAGCTGGGTTGATGATCTCTGGGCTGTTCTCACAAACAATGGATATTAAAAACGAGTCAAACTGGTAAATCACACAAGAAAAGTAACACAAAGGAGACCATGAAAGAGATGTATGACTGGGAAAGTGAATTAGTCATACAGTGAGAGTGATATCAGATGGACAGTCTGTGTACTCAAATGGCACCTGAGCAATGTTAAGTATTCTAAAAGAAGACTCTCAACTTGTTCAGTGGGCTCCTCTGGAGAATTTATGAGAAGACACAGTGAAGAGTTATACAAGACAAAAAGTTGGGGAAAGGTTGTGATTTATACCCTTAGAAGGAATGCCTACATCAAAGAGATTACAATGTCCACCAAAATATTGAAGCAAGTTCTCCAATACTGACTTGTGGTGAGAGCACACATATATTAGGACCTTTATGACATAAAAATAATCATAACCACAGCAGCAGCAACTAGCATTTATATAGAGTTTTAAGGTTTAGAGAATGCTTTGCAAATATTGCCACATTTTATGCACACAACAACTCTAGGAGGTAGAAGTAACTATTATCCTAATTTTACAAATAAAGGAGCTGAGACAGACAGAGGTTAAGTGACTAGACAAGAGTTACACAACTGGTGTCTGAGGTCAGATTTGAATTAAGGACTTCCTGACTTCAAGTCCAATACTCTATCTAGTTGCCTTAAGTCAAATTCTCATGCATATTAATCTAAGGACTATAGTAAATTATTGAGTGTTATTTCTTCACAGGTAGATAAGAAATGCATCCTTCTAGCTCTTCTAGGTGCCCAAAGAAGAGATTAAATTCTGAAGCAGATCCAGGAGGATAACATATGCAGTGATTACAATAATGTAAACAAATAGGACACAAAAAAGCAGATAAAATTAATTTGTAATATTTTTTGATCTTGAAAAGAAGATGGTAAAATCCATTTCACTCCTCCCAGGAAAGAAGTGGAGAACTCTGAATACCGAATGGCACATAGTTTCACTATCAGATGCAGTCATTTTGTCTTCTGATTTCACTTGACAGTTTTTCTTAGTTATAGGATAGGGTTCAATAGGGGCAGTGGCTAAAGGGAAGGCTATGCTACAAAATATGAAAAGGTGTTAATAAAACTTTAAGAAAGAAAAAAACGAGGGGGTGGCAGCAGGCAATATGGTCCACTGAAAAAGGTATCATCTCCAGATGCAGAATCTCAGTTCAAATCCTTCCTCTGACATCTACTATCTATGTTACCTTGGGTAAGTCACAAAACCTCTTAGGGTCTCATTCTATTCATTTCTAAGATGAACAATCAAACTAAATGGTCTCTGAGGTCCTTCCCATTGATCCAATCCTATGATTCTGTAACTTAGGCTTCCATAAAGATTACAAGGAAAGAATTTTAGAAAACTATCTCTTGGCTAAGAAGAGGATGAGATGGCAAATGTGGATGGGATCAGTGTAGATCTTACATATAAATGAAAATGCAATTTTTGCCAAAGGTTATATGAACATACCTGAAAAGCCTATTTAACAGATGATACCCATATCTTTTGTGTAGTTAGATGTTCATCCAGAGGGACAGATAATTGATTTAGGAGAATTAATAAATTCTTGCCTATGTGAGTTTTAGTTATCTTTTCATGAATAACTTGCTGAAATTTGTTTTATTTTAAACCTTTCTGTCACTATATGGGTATTCCTTTGATTATGTATCAGAGAATAAGAGAATTTGTGGAACTGAAACCATCCTAAGATCATTTCATCCTTTATCTTCTTTGTCAGGATTCATAATAGCTGCTCCTCGACACATTTATTGAGTATCCAACATGTGCACAGTTATTTCCTCTTTTACCCTTTTCTTCCTGTCAATATTTTCCCCTAGGCACCTCTTCAATGTAGCTTCTGTTTATTAGGATTGGTGCTGACCATTAGTCAATAAAATAATTTCTAATGCAGATCCCCAAAATAAAATAGAACAGTACAACATTTCACTGTTAAAATAAGAGTTAAGATTTCTGAATGTAGAAACAGCCTCAAAGAGGCAAAAGACAGAGGCACTTCTAACAGAAACAATATAAGAAAAAAGAATTTTGTGTCTCAGGAGATATAAGTGCTAGATCAATTATTACAATACAAGCATGCATATTGCATCATTCTCTTTTGTCTGAAGAGATGGAATCCTTAAAAAATAAAATAAAAGGCCTTTCCAAAGTCTACAAGATATGTATACAAGAATAGCTCTATACATAAACCATGTTGTGATTTGAGGGAATTAAAAAGAAGGTACGAATCTTGGTCATACAGAAATAGATAACGAAACAGGTTTATGGTGTACCATAAGAAAGAACACTGGATTTGGAGGCAGAGGAGTTGAATTCGGATCCTGACTATGCCTCTCATTACCTGTGTAACCTTAACCATTCTGGCCTCAGATTCTTCATCCATGAAATAAAGGAATTGAAATAGATGACTTTGAAATACATCTCCTTTCTCTCACTAGAGGTATGGAATATATATGTGTATGTATATCTATATCTATATATATGCATATGTATATATGTATGCATGTACCTATACATAAACACATGTATATATGTATAAGTTTGTGTTTGTATATACACACACCCACACACATACTGTCAGACTCAGTCTGGATGTTAGCCAATTTTCTATATCTTTGAAGGATATAGGAGAAGGAGGAGAATGCATCAGGAAATATTTAACTATTTTATACACACACATATAAATATATATACACATGTATATATATGTATGTGTGTGTATTTGTGTATATATATGTGTGTGTATGTATATGTGTGTATACACATATATGAAAGGGCATAAGAAAATAAATTCAGAGTTTAAGGATACTTTAGAGCTCATCTAATCCATTTACTTTGCAAATAAACAATGCAAAGACTCAAAAGGTTTACTGACTTGCCCAAGCCATGCAGATTACAAAGCAAAAGCAAAAAATTAAGGATTTTAACTCGGGTTCTATAACTCAGTCTAACCAGGGGTAGGGAACCAATGGCCTCTAGGTCATATGTGGCATAGGTCCTCAAGTGCAGCCCTCTGACTGAACCCAAACTTAACAGAACAAATCCTCATTAAAAAAGGATTTGTTCTGTAAAACTTGGACTCAAGGACCTAGAAGGACGCACCCAAAGATCTAGAAGATCACATGTGGCCTTGAGGGGGTGGGTTCCTCACCCCTGGACAGAGAACCATTTTACCATACTGCTTTGAAAAAACAAACAAAAAAGAAGAAAGGAAGGAAGAGAGGAGGGAACCAGAGGGAAACCACTTTCTCTATTACTTTGTTGCAGCCAACTCTGAATATATGATATGTTTAATCTGCCCCTGCTCTGCTGTCCCTAGACTCCAACATAACCCATCTCGTAACTGTACTACAAATGTCTCTGTTTTAATGTGATCATGGATTTACTCAGCTTAGAAAGGTCATTTGTTCAATGTATGTAAAGGACTTTATCCAGCCACATATTCTTTCTAATCCTTATTAAACTGCCCTTAGAGACAACTAGCTGGACCAAGCAAAGCTCAGTTCTGCCAATTCTGTGTCACACAAAATCTTGCTTATTTAGACAACAGAACAAAAAACTGAGTGTTTTACACAAAATTCCTTGGTTCACATTCACGTCTCAAAGTGAAAAGGTGATCAAGGCTTTGTGCTATTCACAAGTAACTTCATAGTGGCCCCAGCAACCACTAACACAACACTCTGTCAGAGTCAACTCACAAAGACTGTGAAATATCAAGGATTTTTTTTCCCCCTTCTATATTTTCTGGAGGTAGCAGGCACAGTGAAAGGTCATCTGCACATCCTATTTGACCCACTCTAAGACTTCAGACCTGAGCCACATCAGACACAGATCAATGCTGTCTTTCATGAAGTATCATATAAATTCATTATCTCACTGTCCCTTCACTTGGGCAGCCCCCTTAGCTTGCCTGCCATCCAAAAAGAGAAAACAGAAGAGAATACAGGAGTATATCACATCCAGATAAAAAGAAGAATAAAGAAAAAGGGAATCCAAGTCTGGACAGTAAGGCAGCAGAAATGAGTGTTTTTACTTTGACACATGTGCCTCTCATTATTCTCAGACCTTCTTTGTTTAACTACCAGGAAAAAAGAAGTGGTCTGGAAGAGTCCACCCTCAACTAGTATTTATCCATGGACTCCACCCTGCTATAAAAAGCAATTGATTAATTTCCCAAGTGACCCAGATCTTTACAACTAAGGGACTTAGAGTAATATTTCCAGGCTTCCCAAGATGTTTGAAAGAAGAAAATGTAGAGGAAGCAGCTACTGCTCCCCTTGGGCTCTGAGGTTTGCCCAGTACTCAGTTGGGTTAACAGAAGTCTGCTTCCCCTTTGGGTTAGACAGAGCACACTTACTTTGGAGCAGAGATATGTATACTGGAGCCAGCTCAAACCAGCTCCAGCATTCATTACACTTTTCGTGAATATTTACACCTTGGGAAATAGCAAATACTATAAATCTATGTTTAACCTCTTGTTTTATTGATTGTCACTTTAGACTTAAGAAGGTGATGGAGAAAATATTAATAATGCACCTTAAATGTTTCCAGAGAGCCAGCACATTTACCAGCATGTTCCTCCTTTGGGGCTCTACTAATTCCCTAGTAGTTAATAAGATAATACATGTAAAGCATTTAACAACCTTGAAATGCTAGTTGTTCTTATTGTCATGGTCACTGTTATTACTTCCCCCTCTTCCCCTGAAGTTATCATGTCTACAATGAGCTCTCTCCATACCTCCCTAGTAGAAGGTAAAGTCCTTAGAGCATTTGCATTTTGTATCTGTATCTGAGCAACGTCTTGCACATAGTAAGAGCTAGCATTTATATAGCGCTCTAAGATTTGCAAAGTGCTTTGCATAAGTTATATCATTTTATCCTCACAACAACCCTGGGAGGAAGGTGCTCTTACTTTCCCCACTTTTCAGAAGAGGAAACTGAGGCTGAGAAAGCTTAAGTAACTGGCCCAGTGTCAGAAAACTAGTGTCCACTGGGCCACCTGGTTACCTCTAACAGCACATAATAAACATTGTTAGATGAGATGAGATTTCCTGATTTCCCTCCTTCCCTACTTTGTTCCAGTTCTCTCTTTCCTGTGATCACTTTGTGCATGTTTTTGTACCCACTTAGTATTTACTTCTCTCTGTATGTTTTATCCTCTCAGTAGAATTGAGGGTATAAACTGTTTTTCATTGCATACATGTCTTTCTGGTGACTTCCACACAGTAAGTCACCACTTGAAAAATGCTTGTTGTAATAAACTGAATTGGATATACTGATTCCCTCAGTTGTCTTACGTCAATAAAGTAGAGAAAGAGCAGACCAATGAATTGGACACAAAATTTTTCTTTTAAAAGCTAGAAAAAGAACAAACCAAAACACTAAATTAAACGCTAAACTGGAAATCCTACAAATTAAAGGTGAGATTAATAAAATTGAGCACAAAAAGCCACTGAATGAATAAATAAGCTAATTAAATAAATAAATAAAATTTAAAAACTAGCATTGGTTTTATGGAAAAAATAGTAAGATAGATGAATCATTGGTTAATATGATTTAAAAAGACAGAGAAGAAAATCAAATCACTAGTATTAAAAATGAAAAGGGTGAATACACCACTAACGAAGATGAAACCAAAGCAATTATAAGGAGTTATTTTGTCCAATTATATGCCAATAAATCAAACAATTTAAGTGAAACGGAAGAATATTTACAAAAACATAAATTGCCCAGATGAACAGAAAAAGACATAGAATATCTAAATAGATGTACCTGAGAAAAAGAAATTGTACAAACCATCAATGACTTTCTAAGAGAAAAGCGCTAGGACCAGACAGGTTTACAAGTGAATTCTATCAAATATTTAAAGACCAACTAATTTCAATATTAAATAATCATTTGGAATAATAGTTATCAGCGAACTATTTCCTTTAAAATGATGTTATTTACTTTGTAGAAACTTTGTTTATTTTTACCTGTGCAAGATACACCTCTCCTTTTTGTTTTTTTGTGTATCTCCAACACCTCTCATGATATCTAGGACATAGTAGGCACTTAAGTGTCAAATTTATTTGTTGTCCCATCTACACAACAGAAACAGAATCAAAGTCTAAGGTAGTTTAAGGACCACACAAATAATTTTTCTTCCACATAGATCTATCTGGCCCATACCAAAATGGATGGCCTGAGCAAATGACAGGTTTGTATAGAAAGTCGTCTCTTTATTTCCAGACACAGATATGCTGTAATCTTGCATCTATTCCCTCCCCCTGAGGCAGGATGTCAGGCCATCTACAGAGCTGACTATTTCAGGGTTTCCCCCTCAACATTTCTGTCATCATAGCTGTCATTGTCTCCCACCATTCTCTCCAGGTACCTACGTGAAACACTTTGGGCTAGAAACACTATAAAAGCAATTCTACTCTGGTAATAAGGTTGACATTGTGGAATGTAAATGTTAGCTTTAAGAATAATATCGTTATGCCAAAAACCAATAGATTCAATCATAAAGCCTTTAATTACAGAGGCATTTGAGATTCAGCAGGAATACTGAGTTACATCTAGGATGGGGCAGAATATGGTAGGAATTGCTGAAACTGACTAAAGAAAATGTTACCTACCCATGATGACATATGCTCAAGTAATAATTAGAGCAAGTGTCCATTCATTCATCAATCAACACATATTTATTAAATGCCTACTATGTGTCAGATACTGAACAAAACAATGGAGATAGAAGTATAAAAGCAAGATAATTCCTAACCTTAAGAAGCTTTCAGAGCATATAACATAGTCACAAATAAGTAAATGCAGGATACATATAAAACAAATTCAAAGTGATTAGAAGGAGACAAAAAAAAAAAACCTTCCATAAATCAGAAAAGGTTAGCTGAAGGAGGTGGGAGAGAGCTGAGCTTGGAAGGGAGCTAGGGGTTCCAAGAGGTAGAGATGAGAATGAAGAGAATTCTAGGCAAGCAGGACAGCCTTTGCAAAGACAACAAAGGAGCAGAAGACAGAATGTCAAATATGGGGAAATAATACAATTTGGCTAGGTTGTGGAGTGTGTGAGTGGAAACTAATGTGCCATAAGCCAGGAATAATAGGCCAGAATCGGATTGTGAAAAGTTTTAAATGCCTTAGTGAATTTTGCATTTTATCTTAAAGCAAGGGGGAACCCCTAAAACTTCATGAGCAGAGAGGTGGTCTAGCACTGTAGGCACTTCATTTTTGCCCCCAGAGAGAGGAAGGAAGAAACTAAATGCAGTTAGGAGAATATTGAAATGGTCTAGATGAGAAGTGCTGAGGGCTTAAACTAAGGTGGCTATGGTGTAAGTGGAGAGAAGGGACACCTTCAAGAGATGTTGAGGAGGCAGAATGGGTAAGACTTAGCAGCTGACTGGGATTTAGGAGAGAAAATAAAAGGGTAAAGACAGTTCCTAGGTGCTTTGGAAAATGGCCATACTCTTGACAGAAAAGGGAAAGCTGGAAAAAGGGATGGGGCTGGAGGGAAGAATCATGAGTTTTGTTTGGGCAGTTGAGTTTCAGATGCCTATGACATAGCCAAGAGGATATATTAAGCAGGCAATTGCTCAATATATGCAACTGGAGATTCAGTACTATATCTCAGGAGAGAGATTTAGGCCAGCTAAAGTAAATTTGGCAGCTGAATAAAGATGATAGTTAAATACATAGGAGCTGATGAAGTAACAAAGAAAGTATAAAGTATAAAGAAAAAGGATCAGAGGTTCCAGGATAGAAGCTGAAGTATGTCCACATATAGAAAAGATTGGTCATGGACAATGTTTCCTCAAGGGTCTAGGATTATCTTTAGGATTATCTAGGATTATCTTTTATTCAAAATAAGCAAAAAATGACCATAAATCATACAATGAATGCATATATTTATATCTTTATTCTCCTCTTGACAATGAGAAAAAGTAAGAGGAAAAAAAAACAAGAGCATCTAAGAGAGGCAGTGATCAGGTACACTAAATAAAATGCTGGAGCAGGACAAGACTTAGGAAATTTAGCTTCATATCCTGCCTCTAATTTTCAATACCTTTGTATTGAGGGCAAGCCATTTAACTTCCCTGGTCTCAGTTTTGTTCATCTATAAAATGGAGATAATGCTCCAGTAGTAACATTGCTTTGAGGATCACATGAGATAATGTGCAGAAAGTGCTTTGGAAACATTAAAGCACCATGGAAACATCTGCTATTGTTATTAAAGGAGTAGCCTCCTTTTCTGTGGTAAAACTGAAGCACCAGCCTTCTGTTAGAAAAAGAACAGGAGTCTGATTTCATCAGGAGCTGGCCAGCGGCCAACGATAAACATTAATTCTCTGTCTATCTGAGTCAGGTCAAAGAAACTTTGGGATTACTATGAGAAAACAGGATGAGTCTGTGAATGTCCTGGCATGGGAAGTTCCTTCACTAAGGCAACTTTTTATCTGTCTATGACTCAGATTCTGAGTCCTCGGGAGGTGACTAAAACTTATAGACCTTAAACGATTTACCCAGAGCCGTGTAGCTAGTAAGTGTCAGAGGTGGGACCTGCACCCAAACCTTGCTGATTCCTAGCCTTAGTCTTTTGATTACTGGGTTATGCTATCTCTTTTATTTATTATATTTATTAATTTATATTTATATATATGTAATTTATAATAAATATAATTTATTATATTTATTAATCTTTGAAGTTCCATGTCCACTGGTATTTGTCCCAAGTCTCCTTCCTCTGATACTGATCAGAGGGTACTTGTCAAACAGTAGTATCTATTTGATGCAATTTCCCCACTAGTCATAATTGCCCACTCTGGCACTCCCATTCTTTGCCTATATTAGTTAAGTTCCACCTCATGGAAGCCCCTTCCATGTGATCAGCAACAGCTATCTTGAGGATAGAGCCAAGATAGCAGAGAGGAGCCAGGAAGTTGTGTGAGCTCTCTCCAGTTTTCCTCAAAAACAGTATTAAATAAAAACCTCTAAATCAGTGGTTCTCAACCTGTGGGTCGTGACCCCTTTGGAGGTCAAATGATCCTTTCACAGGGGTCACAGGGTCCCCTAAGATCATTGGAAAACACGTATTTCCCATGGTCTTAGGAACCGAGACAGTGCTCCTCTATCCATCTCCAGACAGGTCTGCCCACATGCAGATACATCCACATAATGAGTGTTAAAGGATCATGGGATTAGGAAGGTTGAGAACCATTGCTCTACATGGATTTTGGAGAGACAGAACCTACAAAAAGAGAGAGTGAAACAATTTCCCAGTTTAAGATAACTTAGAAGGACTTCAGGAAAGGTATGTCTCAGTTGGGTAAAAAGGGAACACAGTCCAGTATAGATGGTATCTGGGCAAAATAGCAGGAGGTTTTTAACCACAGCACAGATCAACAACCAAGGCTCCTTGGTCCTAGCTCTGCAGGCAAATGGCACAGCAGGCAAGATGTAAAGCCTCCAGTCCAAGCACAGAAGGCAAACTTCCAGCCCCAGAACCCAGGCAACAACAGATGCAAATCGGTCAGCCAACCCCAGTGCAGTAAGCAAACTGCCAGAATCTGAGTCCCCAGTGCATAAAGTCAATAACCAGGACCCTAGTCCCCAGCACAAGAAGCTTGGGACAGTGCCCCCTATACCCCAGGAGTAGAGTTAAACTTTATAAGTCATGAAATAGGCAAAAATGAGCAAGAAACAAAAAAGAGCCTTGACCACAGAAAGCTAATGTGGTGACAGGGAAGATCAAAACAAACTCAGAACAGGACAACATTGTCAAAATACCTACATGCAAAACCTCAAAGGGGAATATGAACTGGCTTAAAGAGCAAAAAGCCTTCTTGAAAGAGCTCAGAAAGGATTTTAAAAGTCAAATAAGAGGGGGCGGAGCTAAGATGGCGGAGAGTAAGCAGTAACCTGAACAAGCTCCCAAAGAATTTCATCCTTGGGAACTAAAAA
>CM053592.1:75877710-75900003 GCA_028646515.1 Pseudochirops corinnae | reverse complement strand
TTCTTCTTCTTCTTCTTCTTCTTCTTCTTCTTTTCCTCCTCCTCCTCCTTTTACTTCCTAGGTTGTACAGTGTATTGAGTACTAGCTCTTGAGTCAAGAAGACATGAGTTCAAATCTAGTCTAAGACACTCTCTGGCTGTGTGATTCTGGTGAAGTCATTAAGCCTCCATTTTTTTCAGTTTCCTTACCTGTAAAATGAGTATAATAATACCACCTATCTCCTAGGATTGTTGTGAAGATTCAGTGAGATAATATGTATAAAGTACATAGCACAGTGCCTGGTACATAGTAGGTATTATAAAAATGTTATTAACTGATAATAATAATAAACGATGGTGATGATATTACTCTTACTACTACTAATAGTCAGGCTTTTATAGTTGATTGGAATTCTGGAGTAATTCCTTGGTTTTGACTGACTGCCCTGTCTTTACCTCTGGCTTCCATGTCCTTCCCTGGTCTGGACCATCTCCTTTGCTCCAAACTTGTCCCATACATTGGTCTTGACCTTTTCTGATAAACCTGTTTGATGCTCTGAGTAGTGAATTATTTTAGGCAATGACATTACATGGTTAAAAATGTTCCACCCAGGCATAGGAATGTAAGCAAGTAAGAGTGGAAGATAAAATGAATGAATAAATGTCTGTCATAGTTATGTCAGTGACCATAGAAGCTAATTCTTAACTGTCATATAATATGGCACATTAAGTGGTCAAGTGCAATTTAGCTCAAGTGAAAGAAATTATGGAATGGACTCATTAATTAAAAAAAGATGTAACCCATCTTGTATCTGAAACCACTTGCCTTACTATTTTTTAAATAGATTATAACACATCTTTCATTTAAATATATCATTTAGGAAAGCATTGACAATCATTTGGACCCTAAAAAAAAAGCTGTGCCAAATTTTATTTTTAACTTGAAAATCCTGTCCAACCAGTCCATATTTGGAGAATAATTGGAACAAATTCTTTATTTTATTGTCTGTAGTTCCCTCTGCAAAGTATCAGAATGTACCACCCCCTTGCTTTGGCTCACTCCAGGCTGCTTAGTGTTTCCAGTATTATTACTGGGGAATTTCTAATGGCCAGTGACTACTCATATTTGTTGAGTACTGTGCCCACTGTTTATTTGATAGTACTAGCTATATTGGTCAGGCCACTAGTTGTCAACGTTGACAAATAATTATATTTCACAAATCAAATCAGTTCGTTTTATTGGGCAAAAGATACAGGAATGTGTGTCGTTTCTTACCACAATTGCCCTGGCTCCCAAAACTCCCTACCTCAGAGATACAAGGTGAAATAGTGGTCATTGTGGTAATCAACAACCATCTGAACAGTCCACCATCACACAGTGCCAGCACTCTTGTCTGGGGCAACCTGGGGATGAATTTGAGATCTGGGCTTTTTAATGCAGTGAATAGCATGACTTAACCTAAATGGCCATGATGGAGTATTCCAATGAGGAATTAATGTTGCAATGTAAATAGATATTAAGGAAGGACAGAAAATGAAAGAAAAGGTGAGGAACAGAAAAATTATTCAGTGCTTGGAAAGGAATTCATATTGCCTCTGGGATAAAATAAAAACTCCCTGTTTTGCTTTTAAAGTTCTATATAACCCCATTCCAACCTATCTTTCTAGTCTCAATAGACATCACCCTCTTTCCTGCAAGAATCCAGTCAAGCTGCTATTCATTCTGTTCCTCACAGCTGATACCCCTGGATCACACAGATATTTGGTATCTGAGGCTGGGTTTAAGGTCAGATTTTTATGACTCCAAACCCCAGATGCTCTCCACTGTACCTTGCTGTCTCTCCATTGGCAGCTTGATAAGAACTACCACATTCTGCCTTCCATTGGGGTACCTTTTGAACACCCAGAGTCAATTCTGTTATATGATAAAGTATTGAAGCAGGAAATTGGTAGAGATGATTCTGATACATGAAGATTTAATGGACCTAGTTATCATAGGATCAACCAATCAATTTGTTGTTGATTATTTTTCAGAAGTTTCAGACTCTTCATAAGCCCACTTTGGAGTTTCTTGAGAAAGAAACTGGAGTGATTTGCCATTTCCTTCTTCAGTCAATCATTAAGATTTATTAAACACCTACTAGGTAGACAAGCACTTTTAGGTGCTGGATGATGGAATTGAGAGCTGGAAGAGATATTAGAAATCATATAATTCAGTGCCCTAATTTTACAGATGAGGAACACAAAGGCTCATCAAAATTCAGTGACACTCAAAGTCACACAAATAGGGACAACGGGAAGCATTCTGGGCTTGGAGCCAGAGGTTCAAATTTCTCCTCTCCTTTGACATTTATTACATGTGTGACCTTGTAAAAGTTATTTAGTTTCCCTGTGCTTCAATTTTCTCACTTGAAAAACTGGTTGTGGGTGGGCAGTGTGATGGCCTTTAAGGCCCCTTCCATCAACAACTTTGATTTGGATGTGAACAAGTTATTTAATTTACAAAAAAAAGAACAGCTATGGACCTAAAGCTGTGGGGGACCTGTGGCTACTCGTCCTCCAAGTATATTTAAGTCATTGCTTTGAGTCTGGCTTTAAGTTAATTTGGCAGTTGTAAACTTGTGAAAGAATTGAGCAAAGATGAAAAGACAGCACTTGTGGTAAGTGCTTGGGAGTTCATGAGTGGGCAAGGACTGGAAAGAAGAGATCGGTGCTTGTGTAGGAAGAATAGGAGATGACATATAGCCTAGGAAAATGTTTGGTTGTGAGACCTTACAGAGAGTGAGAAATGAGTGAGGACAGTGTTAGGGCAAGCATGTGGAGACCCAGCTGTCCAGTGAGTCATGGTCTGAGAGAGGCTATATGTGGCAGGGATGTATGTTTGCATTTATATATGGTCCAGTTCCTAGTCTCTATCCTTAGTTCTGGGGTAGTTCTTGAGAGTCAGTTGTTGAATTTTCAGGGTAAGCATCTATGCCTTGGAAATTGGCAAATGCTACAAACCAAGGCTTACTTTATTATTTTCTTGATTATCTAGACTTGAGAAAGGATGAAGAGAATGCTATATTTTTTTTACTTAAAAATCTGTTGTGGGGTAGCTAAGTGGCTTAGTGAATAGAGCACTGGCCCTGGAGTCAGAAGGACCTGCGTTCGGATTTGGCCTCGGACACTTGACACACATACTAGTTGTGTGACCTTGGTCAATTCACTTAACCACAATTGTCTTGCCTTCCCCTCTCCAAACAAACAAACAAACAAAAACTTAAAAGTATATTGTGAGTATATCCCCCCTGCCCCAGAGAACCAAAATAAGCATTTACCCTCGATCTACAGTCATCATTGACATCAAACTCAAATATAAATGGGGCCACTAATTGGTGCATAAGGATCCTTGCCAACCACATGTTGACAGTCTTAAAATGTACTATTATCTGTTTCATTTTATTTTTAATTATTTTCTTGAATTTAATTATTTTAATCTGGTGGGACCCATATTTGACACCTCTGCCCCACACAACAAGTAGAACATTATCAGAGAACAATGATAAAAGGCTGATCATATTAGATATCATACTATTTAACTGAATGAGTCAGGTGTTTTCTGAGCTTTCTTAGACTGGGAAGAGTGATCAAGGGATGGTTTATACATGGCGAGGAAGGAAGAGACATATGACGATCATAAGACACAGTTATGTGGCAGAGGTATAAGGTAAGGGGCCAAGGAGAGGTTGTTTCTCCTCCCTGAACAAAAATACCTCTCCAAAGGCACCCTGATATTTCTCCAGTTACTGGAACTTGGTTAATTAGCAAGCTATTAGCAATTCATACTTTACTGGAAATTAGATTTCTCCTACTACAATGACTACATTTAAAGAATGGGGATTTCGATAGTGTAGCTTAGAAAGATATTAAGCATATGGATTGAGTGAAACCCAATCCAGATTAAAATGTAATTGGGAAATAGCAAATAAATAAAATACAATTAATACATCAGTAATTTTGAATATTTAGCAAATAAATAAAAATGCAATGACATAGATAATAGCTTTAAAGCTAAGTCCATATTCCACAAAGATCCTGATGTATGGATTAGTGGCACCTGTTTTTATTTGAGATTGATACCACTGCTATAAAGGAAGTGGGAAATTTGGAGAATGAGGATCTTTGGGAAAAGAAATTTCAGGGATGGGTAGATGTGGGCCCCAGAGGCAGCATGAGCATACTGGATACCTAGGAACACAGGATATGGAGAAAGAACTCTGAAAGGGAGGAGGGAGACACCCAGGACAACTTTCTCTACTCTCTTTATTTTGTCTAGCACTGGTACGCTGGACCTAGACCTGATGGAGAAACCCAGATTTAGCATCAGTGAAGTCATCTGTGTGCTTCCCTATGTCCTTATTTGAACTGCTGTGTAACCTAGCAACACAAGGAAGGAAGAGGTGAATTTGCAAGATAGCTCTTCTTCTTCTTCTTCTTCTTCTTCTTCTTCTTCGTCTTTGTCTTTGTCTTCTTCTTCATCTTCGTCTTTGTCCTCTTTGTCTTCCTTGTCTTCCTCTTCCTCTTTGTCTTCTTCATTCTTTAATTCTAGCTCTCCTTTTTCCACCTACCCATTATTACTCTCATTAATTTTTACTTATTATAAAGGTTAGCAGAGCAATGGGGAAAATGGAACTCAGTAGGTTATAGCTATCCTTTAATACATTTTTGTTTTTAAAAAAAACCAAAACACTAAATAAAAATAAGATTATCTTCTGCCAGAGACTTTGTGGAGCTTAGCACGCACAATAAATTTCTGCAGAAGTAATTAAAACAACATGAAAGAACCATCAATTTGGTGGAAAGCATTTTTAAATAGCCCAATTAGTTTGTTTATAAATGTGGTTTACTAGATACATGCTTAAAATTCTTCTAGAGAAAAATTCGTATGAGATTTTTGCACCAAGACTAACTCCTCCAGGGACAAAATGGTCTTTGGAAATGTTAATAATGCATTGTTACACACTATTTCTTAGTGACGCTTAGAGTTTCTTGAAATACATACAAAAATCTAAGAATTGATTCATAGGCAGAATGTGTTATTTTGGGGGAACTTATGGAGAATCAGAGACAAATTCAGGCCATCTAAGGATAACAACACAGAGAAATGAGATGCAAAATCTTTAGCTGGTGTAACAGTAATTTATAAGAAATTCATTTTAAAAAAAAACAACTTTAGTTATAGTGAGGTCCCTGTCTTCCTGAGATAATTGCCACAGGAGTAATGACGATTAACAATAATAGTAATGGAAAGAAGACAAGGACTTAGAATTAGACTTGAATTTCCAAGTCTACTTCATCTTATGATTTGGGGCAAGATATTAATTTCTCTGAGCCTCGTTGAACTCTAAGTCCCTTCCAGTCCCAACGTTGTGGTTGTGATTGGATCAAGAAGAAAAAAAAGGTTGGACCAATTTGTCAGTATAATGTGATTATTCTCACTCTTTCATCTGGCCTTTCTTACTCTTCTGTTTTGCTTGACCACTCATTTTCCTTCATTATTGCCATTCAGTGTTTAGCTAGAGATTATTGTTATTCCTATTAATATTAATGTCCTGCTCTTTTTAAACTTTTCATGCTTGCCTTCCATTCCCAGTATCCACAGCCTTCATCTTTTTTTCCTAGCAATGAAGAAAGGACAAGAGCAAATCTTTTAATTGTGCCAATCAAGAATATTTTTTCCAGTTTCAGAACTTATTGGAAATTGAATAATAGGATGGACAAAAGGGAACAAAACAAGAAAGCTGAGTAGGCCACACAGGTTTATTGATCAGATGTTAACAATGTCAACTATTATAGGAAAAGAGACAGCATAGTGTGGTGGCAAGAGGGACAGCATTGAAGTCAGGATCTCTGGGTTCAAGTCTTATCTCTTACATACAAGTTGTGTGATGCTGGGCAAGTCACTTAACCTGCGAGTGTCCTGAGCCTCAATCTGAAACTATAAATTGAAAAAAAAAAAAGAAAAACAGTTGCCTATATGCAATGTCTACACCGGGAGTTTCCCACACTATTGAAATCACCAGTCTAGACCACAAAAATTATAAGATAAGAAAACAAAAGATGAGTATTTCAGCTCTGCCCTTTTATGTTTGGGTACTCAGTTTGTCATCATTAATGCAAATTTGTCATTCAGAAGGTTTAATAGAATTTAAAAATTTGAACTGCTATTAGGGTATGCTACTTGATTAGAATGGTGGGTGAGGCCTGGGACATGCCTAAGGGGTCCTCCAGAAAAGTTAGTTTTATGCTGCTGGGCAGTCCTTTTAAGGTTCTTTCCTTCTTCAATTTCCTGACAACCTACAACTTTCACAACTTGATTCTTATGTGAAATCATTTGCTAAAACAATGAACCTTAACCAATATTACCCCAAACTGGATTTTATAAGTATATATGAAGATCAAGCAGAAAAAAAACTAGATGACAAAATGTGAAGGATGATTTCCATTCAGATGCAGATAGACCTTTAAGATTCTGTGATTCTGTAAATAAAGTGAAGTCTAAAGTATAGCTTGGCATTTGTCTTACCAATCAGTGTATGCTATCAAATAGTATTTAATTTAACCCTATATAAGCCCCAGGCTGAATTTGAATGTTCATTGCTACTTCTTTCAAATTGACCCTATGTTCTTATCCAAGGTCGACCCTACTCTTGGGCTTGTCATTTATACTTGAGCATTTCAGATTAGTTTGGTACCAAAGGCTACGGGGGTACCTTCACGTATGAATGCAGGGGCTGTCAACCTTTTTGTGTTATGGACCCTTTTGGGAGTCAAATGAAACCTCAGGATCCCTTCTCAGAATAATATTTTAAATGAATAAAAAAACATACAATTACAATTTCCTCCCCTCCCCCCCCCAAAACCTAATTCATCATTTCTAAATAGGAGATAGGATCACAAGAGGCAAAATGGATGATTTTTATTACGTTAAATTTAAAAGTTTTTGTACAAACAAAACCAATTCAGTCAAAATCAGAAGGAAAGAGGGAAACTGGGTGGGGGTAGGGGTGGGGAATGTATAACAAGCTTCCTGTAAAGGTCTCATTCTTAATTATATAGGAAACTGAGTCAAAATTATAAAAATAAGAGTCATTTTCCAGTCACTCCTCTAGGGGACTGATAATGAAGTATATTATAGAGGGATGATGGACTGATGGTATAGAATTAGATAGACATTTTGGGACATGACAAATGTGTGGATTTATTTTGCTTAAATATTACTATGTACTAAAAGAATTGTTTTCTTTTGTTAAAAAGAAAAGAGCCACTCCCCAGCTGATAACTGGTCAAAGGATATGAAGAAGCAGTTTTCTTCACCCCCTCTCTCCCCCCAGGTAACTGATAGATTTGTTTTAATGAAATGTTTTACTGATTCTTTAAAAAATAATATGTTTTTATTTTTTTCCCCAATTTTTGAGTTCCAAATTCTATCCCTCCCCTCCTTCCCCTCCTCTCCCCCCTCCCTGAGATGGTAAACAATCAGATATAGGTTAAACATATACAATCATGTAAAACATTTCCACATTAGTCATTTTGTATAAGAAGACTCAAAAGAAAAAGAATGAAAGAAAGTGAAAAATATCATGCTTTAGTCTGTATTCAAATAATATCCATTCTTTCTTTGGGAGTAGATAGTATGCTTCCTCATTAGTCTTTTGGAATTTTCTTGGATTGTTGTATTGCTGAGAATAGCTAAATCATTTCCAATTCTTTATGGAACGATAGGGCTATTACTATGTACAATATTCTCCTGGTTCTGTCTACTTTACTTTGCAACAGTTCATTTAAGTCTTTCCAGGTTTTTCCAAAAGCATCCTGCTTGACATTTTTTTTAAACTTTCAGCTTTTATTTAGTATTTTACTTTCCCCATTTACATGTAAAAACAATTTTTAACGTTTATTTTTAAAACTTGGAGTTCCAAATTCTCTCCCTTCCTCCATCCCTAGCTGCCTCATTGAGAAGGCAAGCAATTCAATATAGGTTATACATATGTGTATATGTATATACCTTACCCAAATTAAACTCAGAGGCTTCTCAAAGTAGAAAGTAGAAAGAAATTTATTATGATTTCTCATGAGAAAAAGGACGACTCACACAGAGTACATTCAATACATTCTCAGTGTCAGACTGAGCCAGGCATAGAGAAGATACATAATTTTATAGCCCCAGCTCCATTACCTAATTGCAATCCCTCTCCCTACCCCCCTCCCTCTTGGCTCATTCTCACAGTCTTTGAGGGTACAATTCCAAAAGATTCACGATGGAAAATGCTAACTATATCCAGAGAAAGACCTACAGAGTCTGAAGGCAGATCGAAGCATACTATTTTCTCTTTTGTTCTGATTCTTTTTTTCACAACATGACTAATATGGAAATATGTTTAATGTAATTTTATGTGTAGATACCATATCAGATTGTGTGCTACCTTGGGGAGGGGAGAGAGGATAGGAGGGGAAATTTTGGAACTTGAAATCTTATAAAAGCCAATGTCAAGAACTAAAACTAAATAAATAAAGAAATAAATTTTTACAAAGGTGATTCACTTAAGTATAACAGGAGAAGGATATTCAACAAGGATATGCATTGAGAACCCCTTGAGTTGATTAAGCTGAATGAAACTCCCGTCAAGATCTACCAACCAAGCATCTCAACGTCCTTCCAGTTTCTTGCATCTGCTTTGTACTCAAGTGATAAGGAAGTGATGCCAGTGGTCTGAGATCTTAGTTTCCTGAGCCAATCGAATCAATCTTGAGTAAGTTCTCCTTGAACTTTTAAGGAAAAGGTGACCTAACTGCATGAGGGGGCAGGATTAGGATACAGCTTTTACCACAGACATCACCAAGAGTTTTACAGGACAAAAAGTCATGGATGGGTTTTAGTCTGCACAATTGAACTACGTATCCACCAAAACTATGTAAATATAAGGTAATGCCATTTGTAATACCATTCAACTCAATAAGTATTTATTAAGTGCCTACCATGTACAAGGTACTATGGGGCCACTAAACCAAAAATGAAATAGACCTTGCCCTTAAGGGATTAACATGATATTGGTGGGTAGGTGGTGCAGTGGATAGAATGCTGGGTCTAAAGTTAGGAAGACCTGAATTCAAATCTAGCTTCAGATACTTACTAGCTGTGTGACTTTCAGCAAATCACTTAACCTCAGTTTGGTCATCTGTATAATGGCAAAAACAAAATTAAAAAAGCAATAGCATCTACCTCCTAGGATTATTGTGAGGTTCAAATGTCAATATTTGTAAATCACTTAGCATAGTGTCTGGCATATAGTAGGTACAAGTGAATCAAATGATGACAATGTATAATGTATAGAGAGAAGTAAAAAAAATACATATAAAAAGTAAATAAATATAAATTAATTTCCAGGAGGGGAAAGAACACTAACAACTAGGGAGAGGAAGACCCTGAAAGTCCTCATGTAGAACATGACTCCTGAACTGACTCTTGAAGGGACCAAGGAATTCCAACAGCTGATGGAGACCAACACAAAAACATAAAGGTAGGAGACAGAATTTTGTGTGTGGGGAGAAGCAAGTAGGACGGTTTAGTTGGAATGTAGAGAAGTGATGTGATGTTATTTGGGTAGTGACATGAAGTCATTCTAGAAAGATAGAAACGAACCAAATTAAGCTGTGGAAGGTAAAAAAAAAAATCCAACATTATATGAAACTTATTGTCTATATTTTTAACATTTGAATAAGAGGTAGAGGACAGCAATTCAATCTGAAATTTTTTTGAGATTTTTAGGGAATGAGGATAGTAATGAGTGAAGTCAAGTATATAGAGTTGGAGCCATAGGGGTCTGAGTCACATAGTAACAATTTTAGTATAATATTCCTTCTTTGGCACAATTTATAAGACCAATGGCTCTCCTCAATCTTCTTTGCTCTATGTAAAAATGGCAGAGGGAAAGTGAGCTTGGTGAGATGGATAGAAAAAGCATGATAGAGACCCTAAAATGATCATAGTGCAGATAAGGAAGCCATTGATAAGACAAGGGTAGTGACATCTCAGATGGTGGTCTTGGCATGTCTTCTTCACATGCCATACGTGCCCAGAATTACTGACTTAGGTCAGATCATCATGTTATTTATCCTGAAGAAATTGCTTACAGATCCACAGGATCATCCAAAGTATTTACTATCTCAACATCACAATCTCTTCTGGAGCATATTTAACTCCCAAGTCCACCTCAGAGAGCAGACTGTACCTTCTTAATGAGCGATGTTCCCATAGGAATTATCTCAAAGCTGACACTTTCAGTAAATAGTCCAATGCTAGGACAGAGAAGGTATTTCTCCTATTCCAAGTTTCCCAAAATCCTTTTCAAAGGATTGGACTCTTTCTTCAACATTCTCTGAAGGTAGCCCAACTTTCATGTTCTTTCAGAAGTTTGATGCTTTGCAGCTTTGGAAAGCTTTACAAATTTGTAAAAATGTTTATATGAATTATAAGTGTGAAGGTATGCTGAAGATTACCCTTGTAAAAGTTTTATTCAAGTGTTTTTACGTGCCTTTCACCCTACTCCAAATTAATAACAATCATAATACTAGCTAACATGTATGGAGCATTTTAAGTTTTGAAAAGTCTTACATATATACATATATATTGTGTATATGTGTGTAAGTATACATATATGTATATATACACATATATTTACATACATACTATATATAGGGTGTGTATGTATGTATATAAGTGTGTGTGTATGAGTGTGTTTGTGTGTGTGACATAGTTATTAAGTGTGAGTATCTGAACTCACAGCTTCTAAACTCCAATACTCTATCCACTATACCACGAAATTTCCTCCCAATTTAGTGTTATAGTTATTCACTTTCCTTTTTTGCAGGCAAGGGTGTATCCTACACTCCCAAAAGAATTTGCCTCAAAAGAATTTATCTTAGCACTTGATTCCAGTAGAGGTAGCCTGTTGTAGTGGCTAGGCCTAAGATTTACCTTCATTCAAATCTGTTATCTGAGACAAGTTATTTAACCTTTATGTGCCTTAGGTGATTCTCTAGGATTTATCTACTAAGTCACTCCTAGCTGATTAAATCACAGATCCTTGGGGAATATAGAGCTGGAAGATGGCTTAGAGATCATCTAGTCTAAGCCCTTCATTTTACAGACAGGGAAACTGAAGATCAATCATTCAATTAATAAACATTTATCAAGTGCCTATTCTTGTCCCAGACACTATGCTAGGCTCTGGGGATACAAAGAGATAAAAAAACAGTACCTGCCCTCATGGAGGTTACAATCAAATGAGGGAGAAAACATACAAACAAATCTACACAAAGTAAACTTTATATACCATTTATAAAAAGGAAATAATTAACAGAGAGAAGGCCCTAGAATTAAGAGGAGTTGGGAAGGCTTCCTGTAGAAGGTGGGAGTTTAGTTGGGATTTAAAGGTCAATAGTCTGAGCATGGAGGGACAGCATTCCAGACGTGGCGGACAGCCAGAGAGAATGATCAGAGATGAGAGATGGAGCATCTTGCTCCTGGAACATCTCGGAGGCCAGTGTTACTCAACTGAAGAGTATATACTAGAGAGTAAGGTATAAGAAGGCTGGAAAGAGAGGAGGGGGCTGGGTTCTGAAGGGCTTTGAATGCCAAGAAGAGTATTTTGCATTTGCTCTTGCAGGTGATAGGGAGTCATTGAAGTTTATTAAGGAGGGGAGAAGGAAAGGGAGATTTGAGGATCATCCTCATTGAAATGAGAGAGCACATAAAGAGCTGAAGAGATCACCAAATGAAGTGGTATAGAGGGAGAAGGGATAGGATCAGTGATGGAAATTTTGGGGACAGCTATGGTTAGAAGCTGTGATCTGGAGGAGGATCTGGCAAAGCAGATAGAAAAGGATAGGTCAGTAAATAGGAGGAGAACCAGAACAGATGGGAGGAAAACAAGGAGAGAGTGTCCAGAAAACCTAGAGAGAAGAGAGTATAAAGGAGAGGAGAGTGATCAAGTGTCAAGGGCTGTGGACAGGTCAAGGATAATGAAGATCGATAAAAAGTCTTTTGATTTGGGAACTAAGAGAACACTGGTAGCTTTGGAGAGAGCAGTTTTGGTGGAATGATAAGGCTGGAAGGCAAAAGGATTAAGAAAAGACTAAGAGGAGAGAAAGTGGAGATGTCAATGGTAGATAGTCTTTTTGAGGAATTTAGTTACAAAGGGAAGGAGAGATACAGGAAGATAGTGGAAATGGAAAGATCAAGTGAGGGCTTCTTGCAGGATAGGGGAGACATGGGCATGTTTGCAGTCAGTAGGAAAGAAGCCAATAGAAGGGGAGAGATTGAAAATAAGAGAAAGAGTGGGGATGACAGAGAAGGCAATCTGTTGCAGGAGATGGGATGGAATGGAGAGGTTACCCTTCAATCAGAGTGGGTAAAAGAGCTTACCCAGACTCATGTATGCTAGTAAGAGGTCTGTTTTGTGTGATTTGCTATAAGATAGGGAGGAAACCCTAACTGGGGGAGGAGAGAGGGAAAAGCCTCAAAGTAATATGGGAAATTGAGTGGCATGTATACCTACCATTTTTATTCTTACAATAATTTGCCAAACTTTGTATGGGGTAGCTCTTAATTTTCAAAATGACAACTTTTTTCTGAGTTATCTTTTAGTAAATACCAATTTTTTTGCCTGACATTTTTTTTTCTTTCTCTCAGCATCTATGTGTTTCCTATTCTACTAGGCTTTTCCTGATTTACATTGTCCTTCCTCCCATACCACCACCAGGTATCAACAAGCCAACTCTTCTGAAATGATTCTGAATTTACTAATCTATGCTCTCATTGTTTCCTCTGGGTAGAATAAGAGCACTTCGAGGTCCAGGACTGTTTTTATTACCGTCTTTATGTCCCTAGTGCTAATTACTATTTGTGACAGGAAGGGGGAACTTCAGGAATGTTTGTAGAACTGAATTGAGGTGAAGGAAGATGAGGTACAGCTATGTGCCAAGTAGGAATGTATATACACTAAGTAAATATAACAGGGTATGTTATCTTTCCTAGGTAATGATAATATAATAAAAATAAGTAAAGATAATATAAGTAGAAGAGAAAAAACTGGGATAATAACTACATTTTAAGACAGAAGTTCTTCACCTAGAGTCCATGAACTTTAAAAAAACATATATTTTGATAATCAGATTTCAGTATAATTGGTTTCCTTTGTAAAGTCTTTTCTGTATTTTAAAATATTATTCTGAGAAAGAGTCCATAGGTTTCACAAGGCTGACGACGGGGTTCATGACAGAAGAAAGGTTGTTAGAGCAGCAGGGGACCTGGGAAATCCAGTCCAACCTTCCCATTTTACAGATGAGCAAACTGAGGTCCACAGATGTTATAGGGTTTGTCTAAATTCACATACCAATTAGTTACAGAGCCTACATTAAAGCCAGACTTCCTAGTTCCCAGGCCAGTGATTTTTCTGCTCCTTTGTTGTTATTGTCAATGTCTCCTATACTATTTATAAGCCTCAGATACTGCTCATGGGCACTGGATATTTGAATTGGGGTGACTTGCCTCCATGTGACATTTCTGATGCCACTGAAGGCCAGATCTCTGTTGCCTCCTGATCTTAGGAATTTAGAGAGAGAGAGAGAGACAATGAAAGGATTGTTCAGTCTGTGAGTGTTGCACCTAGGACTGGGGTGGGCTGGGGAGCAGGTTCTGTTTCAGAACACTCTTTCTCCAAAACTCAATGAAACCATATCTTAGCTTGGCAGCTTCTATGGGAAAGATGATGATCTCAGATCTGCAAAGTCACCAGCCCTGAGTATTGAACCAAGGAGACCAGGGTACTCACGAGATAACTCAGAGCAGGGAAAAAAGACTTTTACCTTTTGGTAGAAACAGGAAAGTAAAGAAGAGGAAAAAAGCTCTGAGAGATATGGGACTGGGAGATACATAAAAGTTGACTTTCTCTTTGAACTCTCTTGGCAGGAATAAAAGGAGAATGCACTATCTCTCTTAACACTTAGCACAGTGCTTGGCACATAGTAAGCCCTCAAAAAATACTTTTCCTTTGTTTATTCATTAACACCTCTGGGGAAAAGCCTCTGCTTTAGCTAACATCTGTCCAAAAAGCAAAGTCAGGACTTCTGTGAGCTTCATCTGCTTGGTAACTGGCATCTTGGTGTGGGGAATTCTCAGTGTATGATTTCACTGGTACAGGGAACTCTCCGATGTGTAAATTCTCTTTTCCAATGCAAGTGGACTCCTCTGGAACTTGCAGGCTTAGAAAGTTATCAGTGAGATGTTATGTGATACGGTCAGGGTCACACAACCAATATGTGCTATATCTGGGACTTGAATCCAAGTCTTTCTAGCTTCAAGGAGAGCCCTCCATCTGCTTTGTCTCTCATCTGTTTGAAAGAGAACTAAATATCAACAGGGCTAAGCCAGTCATATCCTTTAACCTAAAGAAGAATTCTTTTTTAAAATAATATTTTTCCCAATTATATGTAAAGAAAATTTTTAGCATTCATTTTTATAAGATCTTGTTCCAAAATGTTTCCCTCCCTTCCTCTCCCCTCCTCTCTTCCTAAAATGACACTTTGATATAAGTTATATATGTGCAATCGTGTAAAACATATTTTCATATTAGTCACAATTGTGAAAGAAGAAACAGACCAAAGAAAAACTGTGAAAAAAATATAGTGAAAACATATGCTTCAATCTGCGTTTGGACTCCATCAGTTCCATCATGAGTCCTTTGTAATTGTCTTGGACCATTGAGTTGCTGAGAAGGGCAGTCATTCATAGTTGATCATCACATGATGTTGCTGTTACTGTGTACAATGTTTTCCTGGTTGTGCTAATTTCACTTTGAATCAATTAATCTAAGTCTTTCCAGGTTTTTCTGAAATCTGCCTGTTCATCTTTTCTTATTGTGCAATAAGAATTCATTTTTTAAAAAATAGGCATTCAGTGATGACATGAAGCATTCTATAATATGAATCAGTGATGGTCATTGTCTCTATGCTCATTTTTGGTTTCTCTCCCAGGTGTTTTTAGATGTTGAAAGTAATTACTGGTACAATGAGAGAAGTAAGTGGTGAAGACTTCTTTGCTTAACTGTACTTCTTCATTGTGAAGGACTCTTGTTGAGGCGGGGCAAAGCTGTGGAAGGGGAAAGGAACTGTCACCGGAGAAAAAAAGAGCGTCAATAAAACCTTTTTTTAAAAGGAAAGAAAGAGTGCTAGAAATATAACCAGGAGCTAGACTCCCACCTCTTACATTTGCTGTGTAACCCCAGCTAAGTCACTTAACTTTTCTGAGCATCAGTTTCCTCATTTCTAAAATAGGAATAGTAATAATACCTATGGAGCTTACCCCACAAGGTTGTAGATTTACTACATAGATCCACTATAAGAGAGAACTTCACACAGTAACAAGAGTGTAAGATTTTGAGTCAGAGGGTTGTCTTCACCTCACCAGATTTGCTACTTTGGACCAGTCATTCTTTTGATTTCTTCATTTATAAAATGGGAAGATTGGATTTTATTGTTGTTGTTCAGTTGTGTCCAACTCTTTGGGACTCTAATTGGGATTTTCTTGGTAAAGATACTGAAGTGGTTAGCCATTTCCTTCTCTATCTCATTTTTACAGATGAGGGTTAAGTGACTTTCTCAGGAGCACACAGCTAGTAAGTGTCTGAGCCTGGATTTGAACTCATGAAGATGCATCTTCCTGATCCCAAGCCCAGTGCTCTATCCATTGTGCCACCTACCTGCCCTGTGTGGATTGGATTTGATCGTCTCTAAGATCTCTGGTCTAAATTTGTAATCATTTAAATGGGATTGTATATTCAAAGAATTTTCAAATATTAAAGCATGATATGGATGTTAGTTATTATTATTACTCTGAAGCTATCCTCTCCATTTTTCCTTTTCATTAGCAGGAACTATATCTGCGAATACTTAAAATACAAAATAGTCTTAAGAGCAGTGATTATTTCAGTTTTTTTTTTGTTGGTCTTTGCACCCCGGGTATCTGGCACATATTAGGTACTTAATAAATTATTGTTAATTAATTGGAATGTCATATAAAATTATGCATTGGTCTATACCCTTTGCAGTATATTTTGATTTTTATTATTAGGTAACTGAATGACATTATTTCTGTACTATCTGTCTCCTCATAGATTTTCATTCTCTCTAAAAGAGTGGTTCTTAGCTTTTTTTTTTTCATTATGCACCCCTTTGGCAGTCTGGTAAAGCCTAAGGACTCCTTATCAGAGTAATGTTTTTTGATGTAGAAAATAAAATACATATCATTACAAAGGAAACTAATTCTATTGAAATATAATTATCAATATAATATTTAAAAAGCCCAAATTTACAGACCTAAATTAAGAACCTTTTTACTAAAGGAACGAGAGGAAGAAGTAATGACCAGCAATTGATGGTGAGAGAATAAGCTTGGGGAAAACCTAAATGAATAAAGAAGTAATTTGAGAGGGACATGTGTGGCAAAATTTTTATTCTTTGGAATACTTAAAGTAAGGATTGAATTAAAGACCTGCCTCTGACATATGTTGGCATAATGGGCAACTCAATTAATCTTTCAGGGACTTGGGCAAGTCTCTGTAAGTGGAAATTATCAATGAGTTGCCCAGACTGCAGAGGTAGAAGAAATTTTTGCACCAGGATTTCTCCATACAATGAAATCACCAGCCTGGATCAAAACAAACAAAAAATAAATTAATAAATAAGTAAATGAATGAGTAAATAAAAATTGAATGAATGAATGGATATTTTAATGAATGAATAAATAACTAGGAAAAAAGAGGAAGAAAAGAAAGAAAAAAAGAAAATTTCTTATAATTGGGCTGGATTTTTGAAAGACATAGATGATAAGTATAGGAGGGAAACTGAGAGAATAGAAGGAGATTGAAGGAAAGAGACAGTGAGACAAAGAGGACAGTAAAAGAATGAATATTCCCGTGGGGAGAGAAAAGACAGATAATTTGCTTTAACTTCAAAGGATTCAGAGCTATCAGAGAGTGTAGAAAGCATCAACTCCCTTATTTTCCTCATTTATGAGGAAATTGAGACTCAGAAAGTCAATGTGAAGCAAAATTGGCACTTGAATCCTGGTTTTCCAATTTCAAATCCAGGTTTTTTTTTTTTCCCCACCATAGCAGAAGTCCCCTGAAAGTCACTAAATTGACAATTATTTACTAAACACTTTGAGGCACTTTGCTAAATGGTGGGGATACCATTGATCCCTGCCCTCAAGGTGCTTACATTCTGATGGGGGAGATAACATAAATAACTATGTGTATATAAAAATATGTGTACCATAAATGGGTGATCATCTCCAAGGGGAGGTATTAGCCTTGAGGCGTTGAGGAGGGGGAGGAAACATCTTGAAGAAGGTGAGATTTGAGCTGAATTTAGCATATAGCCAGGTAATCCAGAAGGCAGAAGTGAAGAGGGAAAGCATTTCATTTATGAGGGACAGTCATTGAGAAGGCATCTTTTCTGAGAGATGGAGTGTTGTGTGGAAGGAACAGTAAGGCCAATGTTACTGGATTATAGAGTATAAAGACAGGAGTAAAGTAAGAGAAGCCTGGGGACACAGGAAGAGGCCAGGTGTGAAGAGTTTTAAAAGTCAAATGGAGGATTTTATATTTTAAATTTGATTCTAGAGGTAGTAGGGAACTGTGGGAGTTGATTGAGTAAAAGGGTAATATAATCAGACCTATACTTTAGGAAGATCACTCTGGGAGTTTAGTAGGGAGACACTTGTAGCAGGCAGAACCTACCAGGCAACTGTAATAATCCAGGCATGAGATGATGCTTGCACCAGGGGAGTGGCAATGTAAAGTGGAGAGAAAGACCACCCTTTATGGAAACCAGTAAAGAGACCACCAGTAACCAGAGTTCCAACAAGAAAGCTGGAGAGACCAAATATCAGTCTTAAGGGTAACCAACCTTTCAGAGCCTGGTCTGGTGGCTAAAGGTTTCTTTGGGAAACTTTCCAAACAAGGATGGATTGAGAAGGAGGCTGCAGATGTTTTTCTCTTTCTGGAAGGGGAATTGCCCAGGGGCTGACCTTTGCCCAGAAGGGACAGGACAAGCCCATGTGTTTTTAGGTCATATGCTGTACTGTACTTTGAAAATCATTTATTAATGTAAGAGAAGTTTGGTTTGATAAAACAAAAATGTTTTGAAAAGTAGTATGTCAGAGATAAGCTCATCTAAATAACATAGCTCAGGAGACATATGAACCAAGTCAAAATGCACTAGAATTGTTGATGAAACTTTACCAGACTACTTCTCTCTCTTAAAGATGCATTGCCTCATTTTTGGGTACATATAAAAATAAAACTGTGGGAAATGTGTCCTCTGTTACTTTCAGGGAGGTAGGAGAGGACTGGAATTTAATAGGAAACAATTTTTTTTTAATTGACTCTAGTTGGTTTCTGTTTTTGACTTACTTGATCATTTTACCTCACTATGACTTGTTTACTTATCTCTAAAATGGGCACAGTTTTACCAATTTTTATGAAAAATTAATATCAATCAGGTATAATTTTCAATAGCTCTTTAGTGTTCTAGGATTCATATTTTTGCTATTTTCATATATCTGCAAAGCTATACTACTGGATAGGAGAAAAAACCCCCAAAGTTGGCTGGGATATCATTTTGGAAGACATATTTTTTTTTCCTGAGATGAATTGATTTTAGCCTGTTTTTTATGAGATATGTTCTTGACTGCTATAGAAATGCTAGATCTAATGGTTTCATACAGAGAATCAGTGACATCCAGTGGCTGCTGACTTTATACTCTTAAAAAAAAATTACACACACACACACACACACACACACACACACACCACCCCAATAAAACTTTCTTAAATATGAATTAGTAAACCTAATTTTCTTGTTGAAGAATAGTATCTTTTGGTCACAAATACTATGCTTTAGTGTGTAAGATCAACACTTATTGTAGGTTAACAATATTGTAGGACTTTGAGCAAAAAGAATAAGATCTCAACAGGGAAGAATGGATTCTTTTTGTTCTTTTTCATAGGAGCTCCCATTGGTTAGTTACAGAATATGATGGGAGCCATCACTTTCTATTGCTCTGCGAAGAAGAAGGTCTATTACTTGCCTATGGAAGCAAAGCATCCAGGTAGAAAAGCCAGAAATAGAATGATGAGGGCAATAGTGGAAAGTAGAGGAAGGGGAGAAGGATCTATGATTTTCATATCCTATTGTTAAGATTACTTCAAAGAATCTCAAGGGAAGAAAGGACCTTATTCCGTCTAGTTCAACTATCTAGTCCAACCCATAGCTGAAAAGAATCCCCACCAACACAAATACAAATGGTCACACCATCTTTCCTTGAAGGCCTCTGGTGAGAGGGAGACTACTACTTCCCAAGGCAATCATTTTAGGGCTGCTCTTACCGTTAGGAGGCTTGTTGTTGTATCAGGCTCAAATTTGCCTCTTTGCAATGTTCATCCAGTGTTTCAGTACTGTCTTCTGGAGCCAACCAGAACAAAATCTCATCCTCCTTCCATGTGATAGTCATTCAGGCACTGGAATATAGCCATCATGTTATACCTGAGCCTCCTCTTCTCCAGGATTATTAATCAGTTATGTCAGCCTCTGTGACCTGTGGACCATAGCACTCCAGTGCCATCCATGCAGTTTTCTTGGCAAAGATACTGGAGTGGCTTCCCATTTCTTTCTCCAGTAGATTAAGCAAACATAGAAAACTTACCCAGGGTCACACAACTAGTAAGTGTCTGGGGCTAGGTTTGAACTCAGGTCTTCCTAATTTCAGGCCCAGCACTCTATCCACTGAGCTACCTTGCTGTCTCCTTCTCCAGGATAAACAATCCCCAATCAAGTGATCCTCATGTGGCATGGGCTCATGACTCTTCACCATGGTTGCCCTTCTTTGGATGATGTCCAGCTTATCAATATTCTTTTCCAGCGATGGTACCCAGAACTTACTGTATTCCTGAAGTTGTAAGAATATCTTACCATCTTCCTCAATTATCTGGAAACTGTTCCTCTCTTAATGCCCAAGGTCACATGAGTTTTTGGCAGCCATGTCACACTACTGACCCATATTAAGCTTTGAGTGTTAGAAAAATACTGGGTCTTTTCCTAGCATATGGGGTCTCGACCTACAGTTTAAGAAGCACTGAAGGGGTGGTGAGTGGAAAAAGTTTAAGAAGCCCTGTTCTACACAAATGGCTCTCTAATCATCCATGCCCCATCTTATACTAGTGATTTGATGTAACAGTCAGGTCTCTTGGTGCCCACCGGTAGGCATGACTCACTGACTCAATTCCTCTTATGTCTGTTTCCAACAGGATTTGGGTCCCTCACCACTGACCTTCATAGATTCCAGCAAAATCTTATTGAAAAGTTGCCTCTTCATTTCAAAGAACATCCTTTCTGCAAATGAGGGGGGTAGTGGCATTTTCTTAGATGGATATGGATACCCTTATGCATTTTGAGTCATTTTCTCCTGCAAAAGACCAACTATTCCACTGGCTCTATCTCTTTGAACTCCATGGTTTTAGATTGGGAAAGAAATCCCTTTGGAGAAATCCACCATCCTACTTTGCACCCAGAGCAAGTTAACTGAAGTTCTGTAGCTTTGAACTCTGTAGTCTCAGATGTAGGGGATTCACAGAGGAAGTTTTAATTTGAGAAGGCATTGGCAGGTCAGACTAAGGTGAACTGTGCCTCTTGACTTTCCTCTCTATCTCTAGCCAGCATGGCAGCAGAAGGATTCTTTATAAACAAGAGATGGGGATCCTTTTCACATAGGATTAATGATAGGTTTATAAGGCACTTTGGGTTTCTTGGATGAATGATATCAAAAGAATTATTACATTGTAAAACTGCTGACTTGTAATTTACAATGTAGGTATTAATAATTTTTTTCTTGACATGAAACATTAACAAAATATAATGGTACCATGACAGGCTAAGTAAATCCATTAGGCAATGTAGTGAATAAGGAAGTATCTTGAAAGTACCTTAATTCAAAGTACTGCAATTCTTTGTTGCTTAGCTTTTTTTAATTGTCTGATAAATGTTTTCAACAAATGATTTATTGAATTATGAAAATAGAATTACAATATGTAAATTTTTACCAAAAATGATCATTTCCTCCCCTACTATCTTCCTTTTGATGACTCATTGTGGTAGGGAAGTGACCCTGCCTTCTCAAAAGCTTTGTTAGCAGAGCCAAAAACCTGACAGGTCCTACAAGTGTGAAAGCCTTGAGTGTGAGTCTGGAAATGGACTGTAGTATGCTTGTAGTCTGGGGAGCAGCCTCGCTAAATTTGGAGAGAGGCATCACCAGGTTGGCAACAGGGTGATGATTTTTTTGCACAGCAATGCTCAAAGCTCTTCTATCCAGTTGCCAAGGGAATACTCACCCTGATGAAATCACAGATCCTTAAAGTAGTGAAATGTATGATCATCTAACAGTTTACTCCTGCCAGACTCTGAGCACTGATAACCCTCCTCTGATGTGATACTTTTTTCTCTTTTTTTAAAATCTAACTTATCAGTGTTACTTGGCTTATGATAATACATCTGACTAATGCTTGGATTTAGTCTCTAACTTAGTAACTGACTAATAGCTGATTGACTATCTGTGGAACATTAAGTTGTCATAGTATCTATACAGGAAAAATACTTCAAATTCTGTATACAAAATATCATTGAGTTATGCATCAAATTGAACTTGAATCCTTTATAAAATTAATTATTTATACATTTGGTTATTATAATATATGTAAATGGAGAAAAGCCATAGAGACATATGCTCTTGATAAAGATATATGCTTCCTACCCCAAACTCCAAATGCATTGATTCATTTGGGGTTTAACATTATTACTGTTGTTGTAGTTGTTGTTGA
Source organism: Pseudochirops corinnae (assembly GCA_028646515.1). Classification (NCBI taxonomy): domain Eukaryota; kingdom Metazoa; phylum Chordata; class Mammalia; order Diprotodontia; family Pseudocheiridae; genus Pseudochirops; species Pseudochirops corinnae. The sequence continues at coordinate 75,878,048 of CM053592.1, read as the reverse complement.
TGATGATGGTGTATCAGCAAGCACCCTAGCATATCTAGGATGGCTGCTAGCACAGGTTGTTAGATCTGCTTTTCTAAAGGAAAGCAACTCAAAATGGGTTAACAATTTCACTTTAATCAATCAAACACATCGTTTACCTAGTTCAGGGGGAAAAGTCAGCACCCTGAACTTCAGAGAATGCAAACACAATATAAACACAAGTTATAAGCACAAGTTACAAGCAGACAGAGAAACAGATCAGCAGACAGGCTTCCAAACCGTCTGACCATGACATCCATGCCTATTCAGTTACCAGAGAGGGAGGGAAGCAGCAACATCTGGGTTTTTCAAAGCCGGGG
>CM053592.1:75852359-75877210 GCA_028646515.1 Pseudochirops corinnae | reverse complement strand
ACGAGGGGGAGAAAATATGTAACTCAAAATCTTGTGGAAATGAATGATGAAAACTATAATAAAATTTTAAAAAAGAGAAAAAAAAGAAAAAAAAGAACTGGAATTAAACTTCAATCATTATATAACCCATTGAGACTGATTCAGCACGTAACTTTCAAGTGAAAATTGGGATCACAATAAAAATTGAAGTATGATTTTCCTCTTGTTTCCTTTACATTCTTTAAAAATATGGACTTCTATAATAAGACACATCCCACCAAAATATCCCATATCCTTGTGTCTTGGGTACGCTAGAGATTAGAGACTAGGATTGTGATTTCATTTTTGTAGAGAACTACTGATGAGAAAACCTCCTTTACTCATGCTGGTCCACACCTTCTCTGTAATTTAGAATCTTAGAAAACAGTTGCCTAGACTAGAGTACTAAGTGGGTTAGGTGATTTGCCAATATGTATCATAGGAGAAATTTAAATTCAGATTGTCCTGGTTACAAAGCTACCCCTCTATCCACTACCCCACACTGTCTGTCATGAAAGTTGGAAACAAACATATTCACAGTCAAGCTCCTACTTTTCTTTTCACACCTTCCCCTTTTCCCCCTTCACTTATGCAATGTTCCATAGGAATGAGACCATTGGCTATTTCCTGAATTCAATAATCTTTCCCCCACTGAGTGCCTTTGCACTAGCTCTGCCCAGTGCCTGGGTTGACTCCTTTCTCATCTCTGCTTCTTAGAATCTTTTGTTCTCTCAAAATTCAGCTCAAGTAACATTTCTTCTTAGAAAAGCTCCTCTTTCCCCTATTGAAACTGTCTTGTATTTATTTATCTGTGGCCATGTTGTATCTTTCCAAAAGAATCTTAAATCTCTTGAGGATAGAAATTGTTTTTTTTTTTCCATTTTTCTCTTCATATTCCCAGTTCCTTGCTCAAAGTAAGTGTTTAATGAGTGTCTGTTGAACTTAGAGAAATAAACCATAATTAAATATTCTGGATGTGGGAGACAGCCAAGTCTTGAGGTTTTGGTTTTTGTGAACAGTCCTCCAGTTAAGAAAGGATTCCAAAACCCAGTGAGACTTCCCATAGAATGGTGGGAAAGGGGTTGAGAAGACCACTCTTTCAGAGTGGACTGGGTGCTCCAGGCTAGCAGTCTGAGTATCTCAGGGAACATTCCCAGACACCTTATCTTGATGAGGGTATTCTGCTGACAGCTGAAGAGATGCTTCAGGTTGTCAAATATACTCATTTCATCTTTGCACATCTGCACACAAATACAGTAATCCCTTCTACATCATGGGGTTTGGAGTGCTGCACCCCCTCAATCTGGAAAATCCACATAAAAGTTCCTGGCCCACTCTTACCAGAGAGAAAGTCTGAATTTTTCTTTTTCTTTTATGGGGTGTTTGCAGTACCTTATTGTAAAATTTGGGTTGATATTATGTAATACTATACATGTATTTTATGCATTTCTCAATTTCTAATTTTTTTTTCTCTGTTGACTGCTGGCCTTCTCATGTCATCTGCAGCTTCTGCAAAACGCCCCCCAAATTCTCATTTATCTTCTTATGCCAACCCATGATATATCAAACCTGTGACAGGAAAGTTGCAATGTAGAAGGGATAACTGCAAATGCTCAGTAAAAGTTATACAAAGTCTATTATATCAGAATTGGAAAGATATATTAGTCAATTAGTCATTTTTTTTTTTAATCTGAAAATGAGGGAGAGGAAAAGAGAGGACAAGAGAATGTGAAGTTTGTAATGGGTTTTCAAAGTCCAGGCTTAGTCATACAGAGTTCCTAGGATGTCTTCAGCACCCGAGAAAGAGGCTACTTAATTTTAAACCAAATTCCTTAATTTCTCAGCTATTTTCCAATCGGTGAGTTTCTAGGTGCACAATCCCACAAAATAATAGTGCCATTTTTTCTCCCAGTGTTTGCAACTGTCTTTAATTTAACCACTAGATGGCATCATTGTTCTTTTGTGTTAATTCTTAAAGGGTCTATAGATAATGATCAGAACTCGTAGGACTTCCTTTTTCTGCTTATGTCTCTTGAAATGCAGAAAAAATAATTTTTAAAAATAGTAATCTAGCTCTGTGGCTATATTATAAGGAAACAAGTTGTATAGTCTAAGACATTGAATGATGTGGGAGTGAATTCTATATAGTAAATGGAAAGAGAAAAGTACTGTGAACATTTCAGAATAGAAGTGTGTCTCTTATGAGTATGAAGATAAGCTTGCCTCAGTGACTTCAGAGAGTAGCCCAGGTGATGTGGCATTTACAGTCTTTCTACATATCACCACACAATGGTGGTTTTCCCACCATAGTTTTGCAACATCCCACAGAATTTCCAGGAAGTCATAGGATCATGGACCTTGAGATAAAAGCAACCTCAGATGCCATTTTGTTCAATATCTTGTTTAACGGATGAGAAAACTGGGTCTCAGGAAGGTTAGGTGACTTGTCCAAGGACATGCACATAGTGTAACATTCACTTAGTGAATATTAGAAATAGAATTTGAACCCAGGTAGTCTGAGTCCAGAGCCTATGTTCTTTGATGTTAAGGGATACCACAAACCTCTTCAAGATAAAATGAACTTTAATTCATGTTCACCTGAAATTGTTTTGGAGTGTAGGAAGTCTCTTTTTTAATCAATCAGTCAGGCAATCACAAAAAAAATACTTATTAAGCACTTACTTTGTACAAGGCAGTGTGGTAATAAAAACAAAGGCAAAACAGTCTCAGCTCTGGAGGATCTCACATTGTATTGGTAACCATTTTAAATATCAGGTAAGTAAAAAAAGAATAAAAATAGTGTTACAAATTCTAAAAATATGAATTAAAATTAGAACTCTCTAGCTTTATGAGAAATAAACACTCCAAATATGTTTAAAACAAAGATTCGTCATACATTCTGCTAAAAGTGGACCTCAAGTGAGAATCTGACAAAGCTCTGGGAAAGACAACAGTATACTGTATTTCCTGAGCTGGGTCATTGTCAAACTGGAAATATTGGTTTTCTTTGTGAGAGAATGATCCAAAAATTTTCTAAATGACAACTCTGTCTCTCTGATCTTTTGGAAGGTAACAAATGTTAGATTCTATGACTCTTGAAAAGTCTGAGTTTTCTTATTAGCCAGAGTGTGAGTGTTTTAATGAAAAGCCCCCATGGTTTTTCTTTTTATGCTTTCTTGGGTTTCAGTGTGGCTGTCCTTGGGCAAGACGACTTCAAACAAAAATTTCTGCTTCTTAAGAGAATACAGTACTTGCTCTGCCCTACCAAATCTACTATTTTCCTTTATCTTCGATGGTTTCAATTTCTCTTCTCATTGTTTTTTCTATCTGAAAACTCACAGGATTTGAATGATAAGAGAATAACAGATCAATTCCTGGATTCAATGATTTTGAAGCTTTACATGGATGGACATTAAAAGGAGCAAGGGCCTTCTTGGATGAGTTAGACAATCAAACTACTGACTATTTTCTGAGAAAAATAACATTAGTTGAATTCAAACATATAATTATATTTTTCCAAAAGAGGAGTAAAATTTCATAATGTAATTCTTGAATTTAAAAAACAACATATACTGCTTATAAAACTACACTTATGTGTTTGATTAATTACCAGAAAGCTTTGGAAGTAAGAAAATACTCTGAGAAATTTCACGGCTAATTTTTTTCTTTCCTCCCATTATTTAAATCATGATGCAATTTAAAGATCGTATGCCTTATGAATATTTTGTCAGCTTTTGAAAAACTAATTTTTAATTTTACAAGACTATTGTAACAGAATGCTTTAGGTTAGACCCTTGCACTTGCCAACAAAGATTAGATCTGCACACAAATCCAGGACTAGTGGGATAATCATACTGACAGCTGCTTGCTCTGTTTCCACCAATGACCATCACTGCAGACCATCCAAGGAATGCTATGAACTAGTGTTGAGGAAGAGAGAGTAATCAACAAATTCAAATCAAAAGTTCTGATTTAGAAACAGAAATTGCTCAACAGTGAACTTAAGAAAAGAATTCCCCTAGAGCTGAGCCAGTAGAGGGACCTGAAATACTGTACAGACAACTAATAGGAAACCAACTGGTATGGCTTTCCAAAAAGATATTTTTCTGAGGGCTGATCATCTTTACCAATATGAAGGAAGAGTTTTCAGGAAAACATTAAGATTTGGATTTAGAATAAGAAGAAGTAATTGTCCTTCAGGGTGAATGCTGGATCATCCTGATTCAGATCAATGAGGAAGCAATCATTATTGATTTGATGATCAAGAATCTGATCTGAAATTATAAATAAATTTTATTTTTAAAGACATGCTAAGGTATGTTCTCCAGTTCCTTTTCCCTATACAAGCCTTATAAATAAAAAAAAAATTCATATGTAAAATTTACAAGGAAACATATGTAATGAGATATATACATACATATGTATATGTGCACACACATGCACATACACATACTTGTATGTATACATGTATACAAATGCTTATGCATACATTATTTACATACATACACACATATTCCTGCTTTCCAAGTCCTTGCCTTTCCACCAAGCTGGCTCACAAAGTACTTTTTTCCTTTATAAGAAATCACCTGCCTGAGAAGACCAAACTGACAGAGAGGATGCAATGACAGGCAGTGAGGTACATGATGGGCTAAATTGTAAGGTGTATGGCAGAACACCACTTGTGTCAGTTCCTAGTTCTTCCAAGGATAAACATTGAGGTTTGAATTTTGTTATATTGTCCATTTTCTCTATTCTTTGTTTTGACAAAGCCTTGCAACTTCAGTCACTTCTTTTAATTACACCGACATGAAAAAAATGAAGCAGAATATTTCTTTTGAAGAATAAACTTCAGTGTGTGTGTGTGCGCACACGTGTATATTTAAGTTTTCCCCTCTAGCTTCACAGTAGATACCAAAAGTTTATTAATTGTATTTAATGGAAATAGGTCTTACATTACTGGAATATAAATATATTGCTAAGGAGGGAATAGCTTATTGAGTCATGATGGATGCCTTCACTCTCTTAAGTTAGTTACTAGGCTCTCACTGACCTGAAGAAAGTGACCTTACTATAATACATAAAGTTAAAATGATAGACTGATTATAGAATCTCAGGGTTGGAAGAGTCCTCAAACAGATTTCTGATTCCTTGCCTGCCTCTGGGCAAATCTTCTCAAGAAAGATTATTTGTCCTAGGTAACTAAGTGGATAGAGTGTGTTAGATTTAAGAGTGTTGGAAGACCCAGTTCAAATTCTTTCTCTGACACGTGCTAGCTGTGTGACCTGGGTAAGTCAATTAACCTCTGTCTGCCTCTGAGTTTTCTCATCTATAAAACATGAATAATAGCAGCAACCACCTTCTAGATTGGTTGTGAGGATGAAATGACAATATTTGTGAAGAAAGTGCTCTATCAATGTTATAAAGATATATGCATATATTTATTTATTTTCTGTTTTTTAAGTTGTCAGGCAAGGAGAACTGACACAAGTGGTGTTCTGCCATACACCTTACAATTTTTCCCATCAGGTTATTCTTCATCCTATCTAAATTCTTCCCTCTAAACTTTGAGCCAACTACAGATTGTCAAGTCTTAATGAAAATGAAGAATAGTTGAAGACCATTCTCCAAAAGATATAGCCTTGGTCTTCTTTTGACAAAGCCAAAGAATTTAAGTCAATTTAGTTCAACAGACATTCATTAAACATCTATTATGTGTGCAGAACATTGTGCTAAAAGTTAGAGCTACAAAGACAAAAATAAAACCACCCCTGCCCTCAGGAAGCTTATATTTGACTGAGTTTTTAGCAGTATGTAAACAGATAAATAAATTTGCACATTTTGAGAAACAGAAAGCACTTACAAGGTGTGTTTGTGTGTGTGTGCACATGCGTGCGCGTCTGTGTGTGTGTGTGTGTGTGTGTGTGTGTGTAAATATCAAGAAAGGCCCACAGTTCCTTTAGAGTTTCTCTGTTGGAGTTATTTCTCAGCTCTTTAAAGATTTTAATTTTTTTTCTTCTCTTAACTTTTTCTAAGTTTTCTGTATTTCAATTAGGATACAGATCTTGAAGACAGCACAAAACACTAGTTAAAATCCAATTAGTCCTAAGAATAAAGAGAAACTTACACTACATTCCTATTGGCATTTGAAATACATTTGTGTCTTAGTTCTTTAAAAACCTGTGCCATGTTGCTGAATTCTATGAAAAATAAAATGCACTCTGCCCTTTCCCTGTCTCCACAGAATTTATTCTTCTTCTTGTTATTTCTAGGATCAATGCCATTAACTCTCTGATTATCTAGTTTTCTCATGGTGCTAGTATTTTACTAAACATGTACACTCATACTGGTCAGAGGATAGAGTGCTGGTCCTGGAATCAGAAGGACCTGAGTTCAAATCTGGCCTCAGGCTCTTACTAGCTGTGTGACCCTGGGCAAGTCATTTAACCCTTTTTGCCTCAGTTTCCTCTTCTGTAAAATGAGCTGAAGATTGAAATGGCAACCCACTCCAGTATCTTGGCCAAGAAATCCCCAGATGGGGTCATTGAAAATCAGAAACAACTGAAACAATATAACAACAGCAAAAACATACTATGGGACCACAAAAGTTCTGTCTAAATTTATATTATTTTAGGAAAACAAAAGGCAAACTTATATTGGCTGTGTATGTTGAATATTTTCCTTTATTGACAGAGATTTTGAAGCTTGTAAAACATTTTAAAATGCCAAAGTGCAAATCATTTTATTACAATTGTATTATTATTCAAAGAAACAACGGATGCCCTTCAGATGTCCTCATTGATGGGATCTGCTTCAACTGCTTGAGGGGCTTATGTGCACAAATCCATGTTGATCCTCACTCCACCTCATGGCCAAACCACAGAGAGGTAAGAAGTGTTTCAGAGACATGCGGAATGGGTGCTGGACTTTGCATCAGGAGAGATTTTGAATAAAATCCCACCTCTCCTGCTCATAAGCTGAATAACAATGGATAAGTCATTTAAACTTTCCAAGGCTTGATTTCCTCATCTGTAAAATGGGGATGTTTGCAATCCTTACAGTACTTCCCTTATGTACAAACTAACTGAGATAAAGTATATCTACTGCTTTGCAAACCTTAAGGTACCATATAAATGCTGGCTGGCTAGCTAGTGGTGGTTGCCTTGTTCTTCTTAGAGATTTCCTCTGATGTAGTTCAGGTAGAAATAGTCAGGAGACAAGTGACTGTCCTGTGGTTGTACTTTCATTTTTAATATTTTACTAACTATTGAGCTGGTTGACAAAATGAATGCTCTTAATAATTGACTAAAAACATTGGGATGCTAGCACATCTTCTATGGGATCACTGAAACCAATGAATGTACAGTGATTAACACTAAAAAAAAAAATCAACATCATAATAAATCACAACAAAGCAACGAAGAGTAATAGAGCAGCTCTTGCTGAGCAAAGCTTTTGTGCAGACCTAAGAGGCAGAAAGGCGATAGGCAGGAGATACCGCAAACAGCAGTGAGAGAAGGAAAAATTTACAGGTATATTTTTTGTAAGAGAAAATCAGTTACAGAGTACCAGCTGTGGGCTGTGTCAACTCTGAGGGAATTTCACAATTGGTTAATTGACAAATATTTATTAATAATGGCTGCCATTTGTATAGAGCTTTAAGATTTGCAAAGTGTTTTGCATATCTTCTCTCATTTGATCTTCCCAATAAGTCTTGGATTTTGCAGATAAGGAGATAGAAGCACATGGAGCTTAAGTGACTTGCCCAGGGTCAATCTGCTGAAGTGTCTGATGTAGAATTCAAACTCAGGTCTTTTAGCACTGGGCCACCTAGCAGCCTCATTAAGTGTCTGTCACTTTTTAGTGTCAGACGCTGTCCAGGTGCTGGGGATACAAAGTCCCTGTCCTCAAAAAGCTTACATTTTATAATGGAAAACAACGTGATTACAAGTAAGAATATGTAAAATAGTTTCAAAGTAAACACCAAGTAAATGCAACCAGGAAAACCCTGGTTAGATGGTTCATAAAGCTAAACACACACTCACCTCAATCAACCTTCCCCGCCCCCCAAAAAACCCCACAACTCAAATGCATTGTAATTGGAGTCAATAATCCTGAGTTCTAGTGTTGACCCAGCCATTAACTAGTGCAAATATTTCACTCTTTAGAGCTCAGTCTCTTCAGCAACAAAATAAGGAGGGTGGACTGGTTAATCTTAAAATTCCTTCATTCTTTTAAGAAGTCCATGATTCTAATCCTGAAAAAAATAGAAACTTTATTATTAACCCTATTGTTTCACTTGTAAAGAAACTCACATGAAAGGAAGTTCATTATTAGTGTGAATTTGCTATGGTGTCCTCAGTCAGGATGGTGACCCCTTCATTACGGAGCTCCAGGCAGACTCATAGACGATTCTTGCCCCATTCTTTCTGTTACCTGTTGTCAAATTCCTGACCATAATTCAGCAGCCTGTGTGTTTAAACAGGACCAGTCAGAGCTACTTAGTGCATTGGTCGCTTCCCCACCCATCAAGGTGTGTGAAAGATACATGCAGCAAGTTGGTAATAAATTGGCCTGTGAAGTTAACCTGAGCCCTTTGAATTGAAATAGAAGTTCTCAACCTGATTGGAATTAACCAATTCTGACGGCCTACTTCATCTTTTTGAAAGCTGCTCTGGTGATGCTCTATCGTCACCTGGGCAGTCTGATGGGTGCTAATGGGGGTTTTCAAGTTTGTCCTGCTACTCTTAAACTATTATGAGGGAATAAAAGAAATTACTGAGAATGGACACTGGTCCAGAAAGGGGGGACTGGAGGGAGTGGTGGGGAGAGGTTAGTGGTGGGGAAGAAAGCCAGGAATTTATTATTTAAGAAAGAAATAGAGCCAAGGTAGGGAGGAAGAAAAGGGCCTTCTCACATCTCCTGGCCAGGTGCTCCGTGCATATAAATGTTTCAAGTTAAGCTTTAAGATCAAGGGAAAGTCTGTAGGGAGCCTTGTTTCCTGGAGATCTCCTTGCTGAAACTGCTCCTGAGTACGGGCTGCCCATTTTTATTTGGTTATTAAGGATTAAAGGGGACTACGTTTCTGGAATGGTAGTTCCTCGGTTGCCATTAACTTTGTACATGATAGTGAAAAGCATGCTTCTAACGGAAGGCTTGCATATGTATTTTTAGTGATCACTTCAAGCTGTCTTCTCTCTGTCATTGTATGTGTGTGTGTGTGTGTGTGTGTATGTGTGTGTGTGTGTGTGTGTGTTCATGCATGTTTACCAGGAAACTTCTTTCCTCTCTGAACACAGGCTGAAAGAAAGGTGTTGTCTTGGCAATGATTGTAAATCTTTGTGCTTCTCAGAAACCTTCCCAGTTTTCAGAGGTGTGGGGAGAGAACATGAAAAGAATTCCTCATGAGGTTGCAGTTGCTCTAGATGCTAGGGCTGGCTGAGCCAATTGCCCTGGAAAAGTTATTCTGTCTTGCTGGAGTTCTCAGGCCAGAACATTTGTGCATCCCATTAGGAAGCTCAGAAACACTTTCTTTAAAAGGCAAAAACATTGTTTTGTGTTGTAGACTGTGTAGGAAGTCATCAATACTTGAAGCGTATCTGAAGTCATTTAATAAAATGACCAAGAATACTTAAGTTTTCTACTTTGGTGCTGCCTTGCATATAACCTTCCATGAAACTGAATGACTTAAACAGAGTATGCAAGCCACTCCCAGCCTGTGGAGTGTGAGAGTAACGGTATATAATTGCAAAAATGCAAATCCACTAGAAACTGGAGGTAGGGAGATCCTGGCCAACTGTGTACATTTTCTGCTATTTTTTTTCCCCCCTTATTTGCTCATAGCCTGATTTCTTTTAGTCCTCTCTGATTGGAGGACTAGACTTCTCCCAAAGCCTTCCTTTATAGGGGTTTGGGACTGACCTTTCCAGGTAACTTCCATGTAACTGCTCTGCTTGATTTCGATTCTGTGGAACATTCCCCTCACCCCCATCCCATGTGCTCTTCCCTCTTTCTACTCCCCTTTTTAAAAAATTAAATTATTTATTTTTAGTTTTCAACAATCACTTCCATAAGTTTTAAATTTTCTCCCCCTGCCTCCCCAAGACAACTTGAAATCTGATATGGGCTCTACACATAAATTCCTATTAAACACATTTTCACATTAATCATTCAACTTCCTTTTGTGTGTTGTCTTCCCACCTTGAGGGCAGGGACTGTCTTTTTTTTTTTTTTTCTGATTTGCATTACTGTCACTTAACAAAGTGCATGGTATATAGTAGGCCCTAAATAAGCATTAAATTGAATTGAAGTTTTAGTCAACAGGCAAACAGGCTTAGGCTAAGTGAGTTGATTTCTCTTTCAAAAATGCTTTAAAATCAGTAACTATACTATACAGACAGCAGTTTGACTGAAAACGATCTGGGGATTTTAATGGATCATTAGCTCGATATGAAATTAATAGAGTAACAACATGGAGGTCAAGATCCTATAATCTTAGGTTGCATTGAGAGGCAAATCTCCAAGTAGGAAGTGGGTGGTAGTCCATCTGTAACCTGCCCTGGTTAGACCACATCTAGAATTTTATGTTCAGATCTGCGAGCACAATTTAAGAAGCAAATTGATAGGTTGAAAAGAATCGAGAAGAAAGCAATGAGGATTGCCAAGGGCCTAGAGTTCATGGGGTCCTAAGATTAGATGAAGAATCTCAAGGTGTTTAGCCAGGAAAGAAAAAAAAATAAAACTCAGAGTGGACATTATTGCTGTCTTCCAAGTATTTGAAACTGGCAAAGGGATGCACCTTGTTCTATTTGACAGCTGACAGCAGATCTTGGAGTAATGTGTGAAAGTCCCAAAGGGGCAAATGTATGTTTTATGTCAGGAAAAAAAAAAATTCTAAGCAATTAGAGATATCCAAAAAATGCAATGGGCTTCCTTGGGAGATAGTAGATTCCCTGTTCATCGAGGTCTTCATTTTCTGGATACTATATAGAAAGAACTTTTTCAACTATGGGCTAGACTGGACAGCTTCTGAGGCCCCTTCTCTCTATGAAATGCCATGATTCTGTGATTAATATTCTATATGACAATATGTCTACATGACAATATAATATTGTCAAATAACATTGTATAGAGTTAAAAAATGAATTAAGGGATTGGTGGTTCTGTAATTGGGAATAGGAATGATAATTTTATCCTTTTTAGGATTAAGAGCTACAGTGGTCCCCAGAGGTCATCTAGTCTAACCCTCTCACTGTATTGAGAAGGAAGCTAAAGCCCAGGGAGGAGCAATGACTTGCCTTGGACTATACAGTTAGCCAATAGCAGAGTCATAACCCTATGATTTCAATCAGTGATTTCTACTGCACTTTATTTTTTGTAAAAAGATCTTCTAAAAGAAATTTTATTATCTTTTCCTTTTACATTGCATATTTCCTTGTATCTTATACTTCCCCTCCCTCAGAAATTTGCCCCATATAACAAAGAATTTTTTTAAAAAAAAGATAAAAATCCTAGAAAAACTGATTAATACACTTCTACCCCTTCTAAATTGATAATGTGTGCAATGCTCTGCATCCAAAGTCCCCTTTCCTCACCTCTGAAAAATGATGGAGAAAGGTGTTTTCTTATATCTCTTCTTAGTGGCAAATTAATTTATCATTGTGCACCATTCACTTTTTAAAAATTATCTACCTATTTGTATGAATATTCATACAAATTGCCCCTCCATTGATCAGTTTAAAAAAAAAACAGCTCTCATAACAAATATGCAAAGTCTAGCAAAAATGAATTCCCATATCAGTAATATCCAAAAATGCAAGTCTCTTTCTGTGTTTTAAGACCCAAACCCTTTCTGGCAGGAAGTGGATGGCACCTTTTATCTTCAGTGCTCTAGACTCATTTATCATGGTATTGGTGAGAGTTCTAGAGTCTTTCAAGGATTTTTTCTCTCTAATGTTGTTGTCATTGTATAGTCTGCTCTCCTAGAGATCTTCCCAGTTTCCTCTGAAACTGTCCACTTCGTCATTTCTCATGGCACTATAATTTCTTTAACTATTCCGCAATATGAATACACTCTCTTAATTTCCAGTTTCTTTTGTTTTTACATAGGTCATATATTTCCTTTTTCTTTGATCTCTTCAGTGGTATCACTGAGTCAAAAGGGTTGCATGATTTAGTAATTCTTTGACCAAAGCTCCTGACTTTGGACTCTGCTTTCCAGAAGGTCTGGAACAATTCATAGCTCCAGAAATAATGTACCTATTTTCCCTAAAGCTTCTCCAGCATTTGTCATTTTCACCTTTGCCAGTCTGAGGGTTGTGGGGTAGAATTCATTATTAGTGATTCGGACCATTTCTTATGTGGTTGCTGATAGTTTGGATTTCTTCCTTTAAAAATTTCTTCTTCATAATTTTTTTTTAATCTCTTGGGAAATTGCTTTTGGTCTTTACAGATTTGAATCATTTACACATATGTTATATATATATATGTATATGTATGTATGTATTTGTGTATGTGTGTGTATCTTGGATATGAGACCTTAATCAGACTGTCATAAAGATTTTTCTCCCAGGTATTTGTTCAATATTCATTTTGCTTGTTTTGTGGTAATTGCTCTTTCAATAGACATTGCTTAGTAATTTTGTATATTGACTCCTTAGTTCTGTTTACTTTGCATCAATTCATGTATTTCCATTCTTCCCTGTATTCATATAGTCATCATTTTTACAATACCATAATGTTTTATTATCTTTATACCTCACAATTTGTTTAGCCATTCTCTAGTTGATGGCCATCTACTTTGTTTCTAGTTCTTCACTCTCACAAAGCAAAATATATATATAGGACTTTTTTTTCATAAATTATCTCTTTGTGGTATATTCTAGCAGTGGAATCTCTGATGGAGATTTCAGCCACTTTATTTGCATAATTCCAAATTATTTTACAGAATGGATGTACTAATTCATAGTTCCAGCAATGATGCTTTAGTGTGCCTATCTTTTCATATGTCTTCTAACTTTGACTATTATTTTGTCATATTTTCCAATTTTTACATGTTGTTTTACCTTGCATTTCTCTTATTTTTTGTGATTTTGAGCATAAAATTGTTAATAGTCTACAATTCTTTTGAGAAGAATTTGACCAGTTATTATATCCAATGATATCTTTTGTTCTAGTTATCTCTAGACTAATAATTTATGAGAGGACGGCTTTTGCTTATATATTTATTAGGTGTCAATATATCTTATAGACCAAACCCTTATCTGAGAAATTTGATACAAATCCTTTTTCTCCTACCATTTGATCTCTTTTCTTCTTATCCTAGACACATTAATTTTTTCTGAGCACAAGCTTTAGAGCATCTCACAGGGGATGATATCTAGATTTACATTTCAGGGAAAGTATAGTCATAGCTATTTGGCAGGATTTGACACACTTTTGATTTCAGCAAGCATAACTGTCCTCACCTCTAAACTATTTGTAGACTGTTGAAAAGAGGAGGTGTGACTTCTCCATGGCTACCCCATCATACTAAAAAGAAACAAGAGTGGGAATCTGAGAGTCTGATTAGATGACACCCTCCCCCTACCACCACCATGGACAAGGTTCATGGATTAGGACAAGACCATAAGTGAAGAATACACAGGTCACAAGTGCAAGTATTAAAAGAATTAGCAATTAGTAGAATCATTTCATTATAACTCCCACTGCCACTCGATTGAATGTTATTTCAATAGATAAAATTTCTGTGCTGTTGACTGAAAATACTCGGTGCAAATGTGTATAATTAAAATGTGCAATCATTAGCGTTTTATTGAATTCTGAGTAATTTTCTAGCCTAAATAATTAGCTGATTTATTCTGATAAAAGCTAGCCTTCTCCTGTCTTCTTGTAAAAATAATAGCCCAAGGAGAATTCAGAGAGAAATAATGGCATGAACTAGCCACAGATCCTGCCTCTGAAACCTACTGGCAGAGTGACCATAGGCAAGTCCCTAACCTCTCTGTGCCCCAGGAAAATAATTAAGAGCAAAAGTTACAGAGTTGATGATCTGTATGAGTAGAAAAAATTCCTATTCCAGGATTTTTCTACAATGATCAAATCATAGGTCCAGAAAAAAAAGAATAAAAATTTAAATGGAGATTTAAGTTGCAATGACTTAAAAAAATCATCAAAAGCTTTTTAGCCAAAAATGACCTATTGTAAAAGAAGTTTATACTTCTGACTGCTGGACCTGGAAACAGTCATCTAGACTTACACTCACATTCTATAAAGGAGGAGGCTAAGGCCAAGAGAAGGGAAATGATTTGTCCAGGGTTATACAGGTAACTTATGGCAGAACCAGGATCAGATCCTGGGTCTTCTGACTCTCAGCGCAGTGTCCTTTCTTGTAATAGAATCATCTGAGATATTTAATCTATGAGCCTGAAAAGCAACCGAAGATGATTAAAATTGACACAGCAAATGAAAACTGAGCTGAGATATAGATATCCTCAGTCAGTCCATCAGTCAAAAAGCATTTATCAAGTGACTACAATATGTCAGACAAAGAAAGGTAAAAGATTCTGTTCTGAAGGAACTCATAGTGCAATGTGGGAGACAACAAACAAATAATTATATGCAAACAAAATTTAAACAGGGAAAATTGTAGATAATCAAGAGAGGGAGGGCATTATCATTAAGAGGAACTTATAAAGGCATCTTTGTAGAAGATGGGGCTTAATCTAAGACTTGGAGAAAGGCAGGGAAGCCAAGAGGCAGAGATATGAATGGAGATTATTCCTGGCATGGGAACCAACTAATGAAAATGCCTGGAGTTTGGTAGTAGAGTATCTTATACAAAGAATATCAAGGAAGTTTGTGTCACTGGATTACAGGGTATATGTGTGTGTAGAGGAGGAGAAAGGTGTAAGAAGACTGGAAATGTAGGAGGAGACCAGGTTGTGAAAATCTTCGAACACCAGAGGATTTTATATTTCATCCTAGAGGGGATAAGGAGCCTTTGTAGTTTGTTGACTGGGGGTGTGACTTGATTTAGCAAGTTTAGCAAGATCTCTTTGAAAGCTGAGTGGCATATAGATTAGGGGAGGGAGAGGTTTGAGGCAGGCAAACCAAACTGCAGGCTATTGCATGGGTGATGGAGATGTGCCCTAGGATGGTGGCAGTGTCAAAAGATAGAAAGGAGCTTATATGAGAGATACTATGAAAGCAAAGTTGACAGGACTTTGCAGCAGATTAAATAGAGGGGGTGAGACAGACCAGAGTTGAAGATGATGCTTAGGTTATAAGTCTGGAGAATTGGTGGTGCCTTCAACAGTATTAGGGAAGTTCAGAAGTGGGAAGGAAGATCAACTTCTGGGAGCCAAGATGGCAGAGTAAGCAGTAATTCTCCCATACTCATCTCCAAACAACCATAAAATAGAGCCCCCAAACAAATCCTGGAACAGCAGAACCAGAAAAAAGATGGGGTGAAACAATCTTTTAACCCAAGAAACTTGGAGGATCAGCAAGAAAAGTCCATCTCACTCAGATGAAAGCAGGCTCCACCTCAGCCTGTACAGTACCACACCTGAGACTCAGTGTGGTACAGTAGGCAAACACTAGCCTTAGTATAACAAGGGGAACCTGCATACTCCAGCTCTAAGAACCAGCACATGCTTCAGTGTAGCCCCAGGCAAAGAGGCATTGTCCCCAGTGACCAGACCTCCACATGCTGTAGCACAGCCTTGAGCAAACAAGTAGATGCCAACCCTATAGGTGTCTAAGCAAACTGGCAGCCACCAGTGAGTCATGCTGCAACATTGCCCTGAGCAAATAACGCAGTCTCCAAAGACCAGACCTCTACATGCTTCAGTATAGACATGGGGAAATGTAGAGATACCCCACCGGGTCTTAGCATATAACAGATACCACCACTAGGACCCCAGCTCAATACCAGATAAGCTTCCAGACCCCTACAACCTTCAGCAGTGCCAGCCAACCCCTCCAACACTCCACCCTCTCAGCACAGCAGCAGACACAAGAGCCCTCTAGGGACCTCAGGGCAACATCAGTAAACAGGTAAACAGCCAGGGCTTACTGCCACTAATATAAGAAGCCAGAGACAGTGCACCTTTCACCCTGGGAGCAAAGCTTAAATTTGTAAGAAAGGAAAAAGGCCAAAAGAAAGAAGAACAAAAAAACAACAGAAAAAGAATCTGACCATAGAAAGTTTTTATGAGGACAGGGAAGACCAAGACACAAATTCAGAAGAGGACAACAATGTCAAAATACCTATGGGCAACCCCTTCCCCCAAATGGGAAGTGGTCTCAAGCCCAGAAAGAACTCGTGGAAGAGCTCAAAAGGAGCTTAAAAATCATGTAAGAGAAGCAGAAGAAAAATTTGGAAAAGAAATGAGAGGGATGCAAGAAAATTATGGGAAAAGAGTAGACAGCCTTAAAAACTACTTAATAAGTAGAATTGGTCAAATGGAAAAGGAGATAGAAAAATCCACTGAAGAAAATGATTCCTAAAAAAAGTCCAATTTGTCAAATGGAAAAGAAAGTACAAAAGCTAATTAAGGAAAATAATACCTTAAAAGTTGGAATTGGGCCCAAAGGAAGCTAATGATTATGAGATATCATGAATCAATCAACCAAAATCAAAAGAATAAAAAAATGGAAGAAAATGTAGAATATCTCATGAGAAAAACAACTTAACAGGAAAATAGATCCAGGAAAGATAATATCAGAATCATTGGATTACCTGAAAGGTGGACCTAGACAGCATTTTTCAAGAAACCATCAAGGAAAACTTCCCTGATCCTAGAACCAGAAGGCAAACTAGATATTGAAAAAAATCTGATCACCTCAAGAAAAAAATCTACTGATCATCTCAAGTTTACCTGGTGCTGTACTGATGTTGTCCTGAGGCCCCTAGGGGACTCTTGTGTCTGCTGCTGTGCTCAGAGGGTGGGGTGTGGGTTGGCTGGCAACCAAAATAAAAACCCCAAGGAACATCATAGCCAAATTTCAGAACTATCAGGTAAAGGAAAGAAATACTACAGGTGGCTAGAAAGAAACAATTCAAATATCTGGGAGTCACAATCAGGATCACACAGGACTTGGTGGCTGCAACGTTAAAGATGGGAGGTCATGGAACATGATATTCTGAAGGGCAAAGGAGCTAGGACTACAACCAAGAATTATTTACCCAGTAAAATTAAGCAGAATTCATCAAGGGAAAAATGGTCATTTGACAAAATAGAAATATTTCAAGCCTTCATGAAGAGAAGACCAGAACTAAAGCAAAAATTCTACCTCTATCAAGACACAAGAGAAGCATAAACAGGTAAAAAGAGAAAAGAAAACAGGAGGTTCAATAGAGTTAAATTGTTTACATCGCTGCACAGGAAGATGATACTTGCAACTCTTAAAAATTGTATCACTGACACTACAGATAGAATTAGTATACATAGATAAGGTAAATTTGAGAGAGTGACATAAAAAAAATTAAGGAATGAGAAAGAGAAGTACAATGGGTGCAGAAGGAAGGGAGAGGTAGAAGGGGATGAATTATTTCACATGAAGAGGTGAGAAAGATCTGTTTTAGTGGAGGGGAGGAGGGGAGGATGGATAATGGCATTGCTTGAACTTTACTCTCAATATTGGATCAAAGAGGGAATAATACACACAATCAGCTGAATATAGAAATTTATCATACCAACATGGAAGACAGAAGGGAGGAAATTAAATAAAGGGAGGGGAATGGGGACTGTCAGAAGGGAGGGCAGATGAGAGGAGGTGGTAGAGGGAAGCAAAGCACAGGTGATGTGGGGAAAGAGTAAAAGAAGAGAGAGGACAAATAGGAGGAAGAATAGGATGGAGGGAAATACACAGTTATAAATTTGTCTCAGTTCCCTATTTAAGAAATTAGACCTTTGTCAGAGATGCTTGCTATAAAATGGTTTCCCAGATTTCTGCTTTCCTTCTAATCTTGGTTGCATTAGCTTTATTTGTACAAAAGCTTTTCAATTTACTACAATCAAAAATTACTTACTCTATATTTTGCAATACTATCTATATCATTTGATCATGAATTCTTTCCCTCTCCATAGATCTGACAGATAGACTATTCTTACCTCTTCTAATTTGATTGCTTCATTGTCCATGGTACCTTTTAGGTACTTTTTATCTCTTTTAATTGATCTGTTTTTGTTTTTGCTTTGTCTAAGATCAGGATTGCTACCCCTAATTTTATTTTTTACTTCAGATGAAGCATAATAGATTCTGCTCCAGCCCCTTGCCTTTACTCTCTGTGTGTCTCTCTGCTTCAAGTGTGTTTCTTGTTAGATTGTAGGATTCTGGTTTTTTTTTTATCAACTCTGAAATACTACCACATACCAATACAATTGGCTAACATGACAAAAAAAAAGGGAAAGTCATAAATGTTGGATAGGATGTGGAAAAATTGGGATACTTGTGCACTTTTGATGCAGTTGTGAAGTGATCCAACCATTCCAGAGAGCAATTTGGAACTATGTCCAAAAGGTAATGAAATCGTGCCTGCCCATTGATCTACTACTATTTCTGTATCCCAAAGAAATAATAAAAAAAAAGAAAGGGACCTACAGGTGCAAAAATATTTATTGCAGCCCTATTCATGGTGACAAAATATTGGAATTAAAGAAATGTTCATCAATTGGGAAATGACCAAGCAAGCTCTGGTATATGAATATAATGGAATATTATTGTGCAATAAAAAATGTTGAACAGGCACATTTCAGAAAAACCTGGAAAGACTTGTACAAACTGTTGCAAAATGAAATAAAAATAACCAGAAAAACATTGTACACAGTGTCAGCAACGTTGTATGATGATCAACTCAGCTCTTCTCAGCAATGATCTAAGACAAGTACAAAGGACTCATGAAAGAAAATGCCATCCACATCCAGATAAACAACTGATGGACTCTGAATGCAGAAAGAAGCATATTTTTCCATTTACTTTATTCTTTCTTGTGGTTTTTTTTTATATTTCTTCTTCCACAACTGTGATGAATATGATAATGTTTTATGTGATAGCACAAATGAGGCCAAGGTCTACAATTGCATGCTGGGTCATCTCCAGTCATCTTGATCTATATTTGTCCATATATATACATCTGGACCCATATATATCTGGAGGAGAAAATGAGGCTGGTGACTTTGCACAGCCCTCCCTCACTCAAATCCAATCCAATTGCAAGTCATGTTATCATCTTCCTGATGCCATGGTCCTCTTAGAGAACGAAGGACAAAACCACACATACACCACATATAACCTATATCAAATTGCCTACCATTTTCATAAGAGGGGAGGGAGAAAAAATTGAAAATCAAAATCTTGTAAAAATGGGGGCTAAAATTTTTCTTGTTTTGAAATTGGGGGAAATATAAAATACTATTGAAAGCAAAAAAAAAAAGAAGTGGGAAGGAGGGGGTTTTTTTGGGGGGGATAATGAGTTCAGTTTTTGATACATTGAGTTTAATATGAACATTCAGTTTGAAATGTTTAAAACCAGTTGGAGTTTTGAGTCTGGTGGTTAAGAGAAAGGTTAGGGCTGGATTAGTAGATCTGAGAATCATTAACATAGAAGTGATAATTGAATCCATGGAAGCTAATGAGATCACCAAGTGAAATAATATTGAGGGAGAAGAAGGCCCAGAGCAGAGCCCTTGGGGACAACTTTAGTGGGTGTAGTTTAGATAAAGATCTAGCAAAGAAAAGTGAATAAGGAGTGGTCAGGCAGGTAGGAGAACCAGAAAAAGTAGTGTTACTGAAACCTAGAGAGAAATGGATATCTAGAGGGAGAGAGTCATTAACAGTGTAAAAAGACTTCGAGTCAAGAAGGAGAAGGATTGAAAAAAAAAGGCTGTTAGATTTGGAAATTAAGTAACTTTGGAAAGGGTAGTTTCAGTTGAGTGATAAAGTTGGAAGTCAGCCTGACAAGAGCAAAAGTAAAGAAAGCTGAAGCACCTATTGTAGATGGTCTTCTCAAGGACTTTAGCCATATAAGATAGGAGAGATATGTGATTATAACTAATGAAGATGAATACATCAAGTCAGTTCATTTAAAAAAATTTTTAGGATAGAGGAGATATAGGCATATTTGTAGGTATTAGAAAAGTAGCTAATGGCAAGGAGAGATTGAAGATAAATAGGAGGATGGAGATTTTGGAGAAGGCAATCTACTGGAGAAAATATGATGCAAGGGTTTACCTTGGTAAGAAGGGTCATCTCTTCATGTAGGCAGAGATGAAAGAAGAGATAGAGGCTGAAAGAATCCAGGAGATCTGAGATGAAGAGAAGGGGAGATGATCTCAATTTTTTTTCAGTAAATTATGAGACAAAGTTCTCACCTGAGAGAATTGGGGGAAGAGGTGGCATGGAAGGCTTGAGAAGGCATGAAAAGTTTTTAGAGAGTCAGTATAGTGAGTGAAATAGTGTGTTAATTAGGGAGGCATAAAAGAATTGCCTTGCAGCAGTGAGAGCTTAGTTGAGATTAACATAAATTTAAAATTTAAAATTAACATAAATTTCTTGTGAACCCAGGCAGCACTATCTTATGCTATTCTCCAGCTTCATTAAGCTGCATACGTATGGAGTCCTCTTTAATGGTGGGGAGTAGATTTTGGAATGGTACTGTTGATTATCTCCTCTAGGAAATTTCATATTCTTGGTTCTGCAAATTTAGCTAAATTTAACAGATATTCAGTATGTGACTACTATTTGCTCATTTTGGGGGCTACAAAGACAAATGTAAAATAGTACTTGCTTTCTAAGAACTTATGACATAATTAGGGGAAAACAAGTAAACATATTTGTGACATAAGTAAGAGTGAGATACATTCAAAGAAAAAAATACTCCAAGAAATTTGAGGATGGAGACTTTGTCAGTGTGTTAAAACACATAGAATACAATGTAATCTCCATGAGACTAGGAACTATTTCATTTCTGTTTTAGTATTTCAGATATCTGGTTCAGACCTTTAAATATGGTAAAAGTTTAATAAATGTTGGTTGAATGAATGAATGAAAGTATAGAATCACAAAATCTCATAAGTGGAAAGGATTTCACAAACCAGGTAATTCAAGTGTTCTTCAGCTAAATTTTAGGGAATCTCTGAAAAGAGATAGGGAAGAATATATCTTTATTTCAGTATAGTTTCCTTTGTGATCCTATGTATCTTATTTTTATTTCTTTAAAAACATGATTTTTAAAAGTTGTCCATATATTTCACCAGGCTACCAAAGGGATCCATGGCATAAAAATGGTTAAGAAACCCCGTTCTAGTGCAACCTACACCTGAGCAAAGATTCACTTTACAAAACACCTGATGAGTAGTCATCTAGCTACTGCTTGAAGCCCTGTAGTCATTGGGGAATTCATTATGTATTAAGGTGGCCCTTTACATTTTTTTGTGGAGCGGGGGAGGACAGCTCTAATTGTTATTATTAAAAATTTTTTGGAGGCAATTGAGGTTAAGTGACTTGCACAGGGTCACACAGTTAGTAAGTATCTGAGGCTAGATTTGAACTAAGGTCCTCCTGACTCCTGGGCTGGTGCTCTATCCATTGTACCATGGAGCTATTTTTTTTTTCTTTTCCTGAAGACTAAATCTACTTTGTTATGGTTTTCTCTCATTACTCTTAGTTCTTTGCTCTGGGGATAAACAAAACAAGTCCAATATGGCTTCCACACGATAACCCTTCAGATTCTTCAAGGTAACTTCCTTACAGTACTTACCCATTACCCCATAATAAATAAATTATTTCTTATGTTAAATATTCCTGTTTTCTTTAATGACTCCTGTATGGTACGGTCTCCAGACCCCTAACTTCCATTGTCAGTCTCCTCCAGACACACTCCAGGTTGTCAATGTACTTCTTATAATGTGATTAGTGCCTAAACTGAACGTAGTATATTGCCTAACCAGGGCATGGAACAGTAGGACTCACACCTCCTTCATTCTATATACTTGAACAGTCAATTACTCCAATGTGTTTGGGATCTCATTGATATAGGTGTGCCCTCTAATGATACAGTTTGCAATATATCTGTACCTGGTTATCCTATGTGACTAATGGCTCTGTACTCACATAAGTTCACCATAGAGATAGCACCCTTTCAGGATGTTAGGAGTTCTCATAGTCTCTTGATATTGTAGTATTTCTAAGGTAACACGAGGGTTACCATCCATCATTCCTTACCCTTGCCATATTCACAATTCATCTTTGAGTTTGTTCACACATTTCATTGATGACATCATTTACACTTCTTCTCTGATATAATTTCTTATATGTAATGTGTTGCAACCTGCTCATAACCACCATGCACCCCTTCATTGCACTTTTGGTAATCTTTCACTTTTATTTTTCAGAGATTCTAGTGTTTTCATGACTTACAGCTATGTGACACCATTAGAATGCTTCTGGTCACTAAGCCTCTCTTAATAAAACCTAATATTGAATTAGTGTCTGGTTCATACTGTTGACTAATACTAAATTTGAAGTTCATTTAAAGCCCTAGATTGGTTTTAAATGAACTATTGTCTAGCCTTGTACATGTAGAAATGACTTGAACCCAAGTATGGGATTTTACATTAGTTCCCACTATGCTCCTTTATCTATTTTCTCCATCCTTCTAACCCATCTTATTACAGTTAATCAGCAATATCTGAAAACTAAGTGAGTAGCATCCCCAAAGTCTTCAATAAAATGCATACTCAAGATCTGCCAAAGTGTTCTCATCACAGAACTGAAAGTGGATGGGCATCCAAGGCTCTTCTCCAGCTTCCTAACAGACTGTCTCATGGGAAAATTATTCAAGTTGTTATGG
Source organism: Pseudochirops corinnae (assembly GCA_028646515.1). Taxonomy (NCBI): domain Eukaryota; kingdom Metazoa; phylum Chordata; class Mammalia; order Diprotodontia; family Pseudocheiridae; genus Pseudochirops; species Pseudochirops corinnae. The sequence continues at coordinate 75,854,337 of CM053592.1, read as the reverse complement.
ATGACCAGTCAATATTGATTGGGCCTTTTAGACGAAGCTGTTCAGCATCATGTGCACATCATGTTACCTCAAGCCATCAATGACTGGACCCACGTGCTCAGACCTCATACAAAGAAAAATGTCCATATCTGTAAATTTTCAATATGCACAGGCATTTTCAGTCAAGGCTTAAAGAAATGATGTTATGCTTCTCTGTTGCAATAACATAATGCACAGATGCTTTTAGAAGTATGGAGCTTAAATGCAGAGCTGCAGAGATGCCTAGAAGCACACATGAGAAAAACATAGCCATTCATGAAGGCCTAAGAAATGAAGATTTTGTAGGATAAACTTTTCACCCTGACAAAGTAGAATCAAGGAGCAGATTCCATTATGAGACTGACAGCTAGGAATAAGGACCGTAAGCTTAGAGTGCAAGACAACCATGATGCCAAGGGGGTGAGGGAGATGCTGCTCAGTCAGGATAAGCCAAGATATTATTGATTACTGATGCAAATTTGCCGTTGGGGGGGGGGGATGGACTCAAATCAGGTAGCCACTGAATTAGTTCTCATTTGGATGAGCTAAAAGTCTATAAATGTGGAATAAACATTTTATTTACTGTGATACTGTCTTTATATACCTTGTAGTCTGACACAGTGCTTTGCACATAGTAGACACTCAATGTTTGTTGTTAAGTTACAGACTCTTTGACAAGGTAGGCAGTTAAATTACCAGGTAGAATTTTAGAATTTGAATGAGTAGAGAAGACGTTTTAAGGAAACCAGTCTTTCAATTGCTGAATTGGATATGTCAAGAATAAGAGGTCTAAGATTTGCCTTGAACAACCCACTCTAGTGTTGAATTAACCAGCATATTGACTCACCCAGTTCTACTTCAAACAATTTCGTCTTTCTACCTTTCTGTCCACTGGTTAACTTTTATCAATACGTTATACTCTATAATGGCAAAAGTTTTAATTTTCATTTCCTTCTTTTGCTTCCTGTCCTAAACCTAGGAAGTGAAAAGTCAGAGAAATTCTAGTTTATCTCTACATATTATTTCCTGTCAAAGTCAGGGCAAAATAGTGCTCCCTTTCCCCAACCCATTATGATTCACTTTAAGGAAAAAAAAATCTGTGCTGTGGAAACTTGCCAAAGTCTTTTTCAAAGTAGTTTATATCTATTTCCTATGCTTGTTTATATGACACTCAGAAACTCTAAGGAGTTAGAGAAGAATCATTTCTTCCCACAGAAATCATGTTGTCTTGCTTCCAATTAGTCTTTATTTTTCTTCCAACTTCAATTTATATTTTACATTTTATTTTTTAAAATTTATTTACTTTTAGTTTACAACATTCAGTTCCACAAGTTTTTGAGTTCCAAATTTTCTCCCCTTCCTTCTCCTCCCCACAAAACCCCCCAGCATGGTGGCAGACAATTCAATATAGATTCTACATATACCTTCACATCAAACATTACTCAAGTTGTAAAGAAGAATTACAACTAATGGAATGAACAACAAAAAAGAAACAGAATGAAAAAGAGAGAGAGAAAGTAGTTTGCTTCAATCTGCATTCAGACTCCATAATTCTTTCTCTGGATGTGGATAGCCTTTTCCATCATGAGTCTTTTGGAGTTGACTTATAACCTTGCATTGCTGAGAAGAGCATAGTCTATCAAAATCAGTCATCACAGATACAATGTGTCTGTAATTATGTACAATGTTCTCCTGGTTCTGCTCCCCTCACTCAGCATCAGTTTATACAAGTATCTCCAGGTTATTTTTTTTCTTTCTTTCTTTTTTTATTTTTTTAAGTTTTTTTTTTTTATTTACTCATTTACTTTTAATTTACAAGATTCAGTTCCACAATCACTTGTATCTCCAGGTTATTATGAAGTCAGTCTGCTCCTCATTTCTTATAGTACAGTAATATTCCACTACATTCGTATACCACAGCTTGTTTAGCCATTCCCCAATTGATGGGCATTTCCTTTAT
>CM053592.1:75829943-75851859 GCA_028646515.1 Pseudochirops corinnae | reverse complement strand
TTTTTTTATTTTTTTAAGTTTTTTTTTTTTATTTACTCATTTACTTTTAATTTACAAGATTCAGTTCCACAATCACTTGTATCTCCAGGTTATTATGAAGTCAGTCTGCTCCTCATTTCTTATAGTACAGTAATATTCCACTACATTCGTATACCACAGCTTGTTTAGCCATTCCCCAATTGATGGGCATTTCCTTTATTTCCAATTCTTTGCCACCACAAAAAGAGCTGCTAGAAATATTTTTGTACATATGAATCCTCTTCCCACTTGTATCATCTCTTTAGGGTACAGCCCTAGAAGTGATATTGCTGGGTCAAGGGTATGCACATTTTTATAGTCCTTTAGGCATAGTTCCAAATTGCTCTCCAGAATGGCTGAATCAATGCACAATTTCACCAATAATGCATTAGTGTTCCAATTTTCCCACATTTTCTCCAGCATTTATCATTTTCCTGTTTTGCCATGCAAACCAATCTGACTGGTGATATGTGGTAGCTAAGAATTATTTTGATTTGCATTTCTCTAATCAATAGTGATTTATAGCATTGTTTCATATGCTTATAGATATCTCTAATTTTTTCTTCTGAAAACTGCCTGTTCATATCTTTTGACCATTTATCAATTGGGAATTGACTTGTATTCTGATAAATTTGACTCAGTTCTCTGTATGTTTTAGAAATGAAGCCTTTATCAGAGACACTGGTTGTAAAATCATTTCCCAGTTTTCTGCTTCCCTCCTAATCTTGGTTATATTGACTTTATTTGTACAAAAACTTTTCAATTTAATATAATCAAATATTATCCATTTTGCATTTTGTAATGCTCCCTATCTCTTGTTTGGTCACAAATTTTTACCTTCTCCATTAATCTGGCAGGTAAACTGTTCCTTGCTCTCCTAGATTGCTTACAGTATCAGACTTTATATCTAAATCACAAACCCATTTTGACTTTATTTTGGTATATGCTGTAAAATATTGGTTTATGCCAACCCACAGTTTCTGCCATACTATTTTCCAGTTTTCCCAGCAGTTTTTGTCAAATAGTGAGTTCCTTTCCCAGAAGCTGGAGTCTTGGGGTTTATCAAACAGTAGATTACTATAGTCATTGTGTATTGAGTGTTGTGTACCTAATCTATTCCACTGATCCTCCACTCTATTTCTCAGCCAGTTTTGATGACTGTTGCTTTATAATAGTTTAAAATTTGGTATGGCTCAAAGTTCAATTTATTATGGATAAATATATACTTCCCTCCTGTGGAAGTAGGAGTCACAGGACAATAGATTAGAGTTGAAAGAGCTCTTATATACCATCTAATCCAACACCTTCATTTTGCAGTTGAGGAAACTGAGGTTTAGAAAAATTGCGACTTGCCCAAGTTCACATCTATAATAAAAGGTAAAGCCAAGAATTGAATCCAGGTCCTGTGACTCCAGATTTTTCAGTCTATAACTTGCTAGAAGTCTTTTTCCTTCCCCCCCCCTCCAAAGCCTCATATGCTACAACCATATTTACAAGTTAGCAGCCCCATAGCATTATGACCACGCATGACCATTCTCTGGTGAACAGCTCCCCAATTTTATCCTTGGATTTATCCAGAGATTTCAGGTAGATGATACTCATTTGCAGTGTCTAATTAATCTGCATTAATTTTGTCAGTTGGACTGAAATATTCCAAGTTTTAAACAAATGAAGTGTTGTCATTCAGTCATTTTCAATCTTTTCTGACTCTTTGTAACCCTGTTTGGGGTTTTCTTGGCAAAAATACTGGAGTGGTTTGACATTTCCTTCTCCAGCTCAGTTTACAGATGAGGAAATGGAGGCAAACAAGTTAAAGTGACTTTCCCAGGGTCACACAGCTCATCAAGGTCTGAGGCCAGATTTGAACTTGGGAAGATGAGTTTTCCTTACTCCAGATCCTATATCTGTCCACTATGTCACCTAACTATCCCTATTGACTAATATACAAGTTAATAATGAGTGAGCTACATTGGTATGAGAATGCTTTTCTCTTTCCTTTCCCAAATGGAAGAAGCAATTTTATAAAGATTGCTCTTCTGTTCCAACAAGATGGGAACCTTGTCATCTGGTTCAACTACAAGGGAAAAACTCACACCTGAATAACTTTTCAATGTATTTGTGACTTAAGACTTCAGTAGTATCTTCTGTGTGCTCCTGTTCTACTCCCCGTTGGTTTCCGGACATACCAGCTATGATGCCAGGAGCCCTAGGGAACCCTCTAATCTTATCAAATACCACTCATTTCTTCTTCTATCAGCAAGCCATGGGACTCAGATTGCTGGTCTACCCTTTTGGCTTTTATACCAGCTCTCCCTCCTGAATTGAAATCTTACTCATACCTACTGAAAACCCAGAAAAAGTCTGTTGCTCTGCCAAATTTTTCAATGTCAGAAATAGATGTGGTTTTATCAAGAATATGCATGATCATCCCCCCTGAAGCATGCTATCTGTTAAGGGTGTTTGGTCCTCTCTGTCTGAATGGCAACTAAAACTTCTTGTAGATGTTGTCTCTCCCTATTAGAATATGGGATTCCTTGCCAATCAATTGGAGAATGGCTAAACAAATTGTAGTATATGAATGTAATGTAATACTATTGTGCTATAAGAAATGGGGAGGAGATGGACTTCATATTTACCTGGGAGGCTTATGCAAACTGATGCTGGGTGAGAAGAGCAGAACCAGGAAAAAATTGTACACAATCACAGACACATCGTATATGTAACAACCAGCCTTGATAAACTGGACTCTTCTCAGCAACGCACAGTTATAAGACAACTCTACAAGTCTCAGGATGGAAGGAGATATCTACATTTACAGAAAGATCTAGAAAGACTAGAGTTTAAATGGAGACTGAAGCAATTTACATGCTGTTGTTCTTTTCCATGTTTGGATTTTTTTCTTTTTTTTTCCCATTGTTCACTCCATCAGTCACAACCCTTCTACGACCAGACTAATGGCCAATGTGAAAGTATTTGTAGATCCTATACTTGATTGCAAGCTGCCATGGTGGGGAGAAGAGGGAAGGGAGAAAATTTGAAACTCAAGGGATTCTGGAACTGAATCCTGTAAACTAAAAGCAAATAAACAAATAAATTTTTTAAAAAAGAAAAAAAAAAAGAATATGGGATCCTTGAGAACAGAGATTGTATCCTCAGTGCTTAACCAAATGCTTAGTACAAAGTGAATACTTACCAAGTATTTTTCTATTCTTTTATTTCTGATCATCTAGGTTAGATTGTGGGGGAATATTCAACTATTTAATGGAATTCAGTTACTGTATTCAACAAACTTTTATGAATCAACCTACTACTTGTGAAGCATTGTAGTAGGCAATGGGAACATAAAGATAAATAAGAAAGATGCTGTCTAGAACAGGACTTCTTAAACTTTTTCCACTCATGACCCCTTTTTCCCCAAGAAATTTTTACACAACCCTGGGTATACAGGTATATAAAATAGATATACAAATCAATCATTTACTGATGATAAATCATAAATAAATTTATTTTAAAATAATTTTTAATATACACATAATTTCATTTATTAAAGATTAAAGCAAATTTGCATACTAATGTGATAGATGTGTTTATTTTTACATAAAGAATTAAATCTTGGAGGAATATTTAACACTGCAGGATGTAGAATATCTTCAACATTTTTCAGAGTTGATCTATATTTTGATTTTCTAATCATCAATACTGTGTTCAGAGCCAAGACTGTAGTGAAGTCCCATGATGTAACATGGGCAAGTGCTGCCAGAAACACCTCAGATTTATTATGCACTTTATTTTGAATTCATTTGTGTTTATCGTGTGCTCAGAAACCTTTTACTATTTCCAAATTTTTCGAGACCACCACATTCAAGTCAGGCAAACTCATGGGGTGGCAACCCACAGTTTAAGAAGCACTGGGATAGAAAGCTGGCCTCAAACTCAGGAAGACAGGAGGTTAAGTCCTGACTCTAACACATCCCAATCGTATGGGCATCATTTAATCTTTCAGTGCACTCAGGCCACTCTCTATGACCATCAGGTGCCAAGCAATTGCCCATCTGCTAGGAGAAGGAGTGGTGTTGGGAGGAGCTTTATTGGGCCCTCCAAATTTTTTCCTTTTATTTTCTTTTGTAAAGATTCTGTATTTCAGTTTTACATGATCATTGTTTTCTAATACGTCCCTTCCTTTTCCTCTAACCAAATAGGGGGAGAGAACAAATGTTTATTAAGCACCTACTATGGGCCAGACACCGTGTTAAGCACTTTACAAGTATACTCTTGTTTAGTTCTCACAATAACCTTGTGGAGCAGGTGCTGTTATTATTCCCATTTTGCACTTGAGGAAACCAAGGCAGATAGAGCTTAAGCGACTTGCCCAAGGTCACACAACCAGTAAATGTCTGTGGTCAGATTTGAAGTCGGGTCTTCCTGACTCCAGGTCTAGCTCTCTACTGAATCTTCTCTTTTAATAAAGAATAAAAAAAAGAAAAAAAGGGGAAAAGAAGTTCGGCAAAACTCACCGAAATATCAACCAAATCCAATATTAGATACACTGTTGTTCCACACATATAGTTCTCCACCTCTGCAAAGAATAGAGAGAAGTACCTTCTCACAGATCTTCTTGGGGGTCAAGCCAGATCATCATAATTGCACAGCATTCAGTTCTGCTTATTTTGGGGTTGTATTTGTGTCGTTCTTTCTCCTGGGACTTGAAGTCAGGAAGACCTAAATTCAAATCCTGCCTCACAGTAGCTCTGCAACCCTAAACACATGATTTGATCTCTCTCAGACTCAGTTTCCTGTTCTGTAAAAAAGATAACAATCATTCCCATGGGATTATTGTGATGGTCAAATGAGGTAAAATTTCTAAGATAATTTGCAAATCTTAAAGTTATAGCAATATGGGCTGTTTTAAGGTCTCCCTCATGGTCACTCCCTGTTTTTGAACCTCTGCCTTTGTCTACCATGATCCCAAGTGAGTGCTCCCTGGACTCCCATCTTCAGGTTCTTTTTATGTGTTTTCTTTCTCCATTAGAATGTAAGCTCCTTAGGAGCAGCGGTTTTATTTTGGCTTTCATTAGTATCCCTAGCACTGAAATCAGAGTGGGACACAAAGTAAGTCTTGTTGACCTAACTTATTATGTTGTTATGTATTGTTATTGCATGTATGCTAATGTTATTATATTTTATATGTTATCATATATTGTCATTTTACATTTATGCTAATGCTATATTTTATATGTTATCATATATATTATTATTATGTTATTATATATTGTTTCCCTGGCTCTGCTTAATTTCATTTTGCATCATTTCATATAAGGCTTCCCTACAATCTCTTGAAGTACACTTAACACATCTCCTCCTCAATTCCCTCACCTGTAAAATGTTGATAACTTGTGTAGTGCCAATTTTATGACATCACTCTGTCTCAAATGTCAAAAACCATTAAGTACCTATTATGTACCACCTTTGTTCTGAGCACTGAGATTTTAAATACAAAATATGGAACAATTCCTACTCTAAAAGAATTTAAGTTCAAATGGGATAGATAGACATATACTTATATCCATATATTGTTTATATGGAATAAATATAAAGAAAATAAATACAATGTAGCCATGGAAACAGGGCATTGGAAGTTGGAGACATCAGGAAAGGCTTCAAGTAGAAAGGGATACTTGAGCTATATCTTGAAGAGGGATCTAAGTGAAGGAGGTAAAGAGGTTGTATGTTCCAGTTTATGAGGGTATGGCTAGGGCAAAGGCATAGGGTTGGGAGATGGAGTATCATGTGAAGAACATAGAGATGGCCAGTTTGAATGCGGAAGTAAAGTAATATATAATGACTCTGGAAAGTTAGGTCAGGACCAGGATATGAAGGTCTTTAAATATCCAACAGAGGATTTTATATCTCATCTCAGAGGCAATAAGGAAGCATTGGAGTTTGAGTAGAGGGGAGACTTGTTTAGATAAGTGTCTAAGGAAAGTTCCTCTGCCAGCTATGCTAAGGATAGAACAGCATGAGGAAAGACATGAGTCACAGAGACTAATACGAAGGTTATTAGAATAGTCTCATTATCCGTTCAAAGAATTTGTAAAACTCCTCATAAATCCTTTGATTTTTCATTACCTGTTATGAAACCAAACAAACAACATGTGAGATGCTACTCTGCAAGCAGGAAGTAGCTATCCATAATTTTTTTTAATGTGAATCTTCTTCTTTAAGTATTACAGTATATGTTAGGAACTCTGGCCCCTTTGCCTCTGCATTTTGGCCCAGGTCTGTACTAATTTCCTAGAAGTGCTCCAGTTCCCCACCTTATAATATTTATAATCCTCTTTTTCAATGAGAAAATGAGTCTTACTAGGAAGTCATTTCTAATAGAGGCTGAAATGAGGAATTCTCGGGAGTAAAAAGATAAAGGCATAATTTAAATTCATTTAGTTGAAAAGATGAGCCCAGATAAAAGTGCAGGAAACAGGAGACAAACATCTTGGCTTTGGAAAGAGACAAACAATGGACTTGGCTGCTGTCCACCAGAACTATCCACTTGTGCTGAGGATTTCTGCGCAGCTGTGAGAGCCTATGGTGAGTTTCTGCCCTGATGGTGTGCATCAAATGAGGAAATGATCAGTGAAAACTTCTGGGAAATTGTGGGAATGAAGAATGGGCTTTGAGAGTAAAGGAGGAAGATCTAAAGGGGAAAGGAGAGGAGGCATTCAGAAGAATAGTGTAGTCTAGGATTACCACAGCCCAACAGTGATTGTTCGACTTTTTCCGGGTGTGTAATTGGTCTTTTGGAAGCAATACCATGATAACTTTGTGCTTCTTATGCACAAAGAAAAAATCTTAACTGAAAGACATTTTAATTTAGAAGAACCTACCACTTACTCTCAATTGGTATGTATATTAGGGACAGGGGTAGGGAAAAGGTGATTGGGTAAAACAGGATTATAGATGTTCAAAGGGAAGCTAATATGACATCAGATGTGATAAGTAATGAGGGAAAAAGACAAAAATAAAATGAACATTTCATACTGATGCCTTCATTTATAATTAGAAAAGGAAAGGATTATAGATGATCTTAAATGTAAAGAAAACACTTCTTGGAAAGGGGGTATTACAAATTAATATAAAAAGAAATAAAATAATTAAAAGATTTAAAAAAATAAAAGGAGGTTTAGATACCAAATTATTATGTGAGCTAGGGAAGGGAAAGAGTAAAAAAAAAACAATAGAGAGAAAATACTGTGAGTAAAACCAAGAAGTTGGAAATTGGGAAGATTAAGAGGAGGGATGGAGACTTTGGAGAAGACCAGTTTCAGATTAAGATAAGCAAAACAAGTGGCAGAAATTAAGTGTTGACTTAAAAGAAGTGGTAAGTATATATTACATTACATTATGTCTTATATTATATTAATATTATTTATACACAAGTAGCTAATGGAAGAAAACATGACCTTGATAATTATATCCCTATATGTCAATATATCAAATTATCAAATAAAAAGAACAATAGAGGAATGGATAAGAAAATAAAACCCAACAATTTTTTGCATACAAGAAAACATACATCTATAGACACACAGAATGAGAAAAGTGACATGAGGTGAGCAGATACACTGATGGTGCCTCATGCCCCTCGCAAAGGTAGATGAGTAGCTACTTACTTTCTAAGTTGGCTTGTTTACTTCAATCTGTCTTTACTTTGGTAGATCTACATTCTTTTCTTTTTTCTCATCATACCAAATGTCAGTGATAATTTAAATTTACTTAATCTGAGCGATAGCTCAAGTTTACTTCTTTGTATTGAGATACCTAGTTTAGCCTCTTTATACCTCTTTGTGAGCTATGATACTTTGTGTATCTTTGTGAACTATATTATACACTTTGTGTCTCTGAATATCTGTGTATCTGATGAGCTTTACTGCTGATTCTCTTCTTAGATATTGTCTGCTTTGATTAGTGTTTTCTCTCATGCTGTTCTCCTTCCTATATTAACTAGTCCTCAGGTGTACTCCATCTTTGGCCAAAAGCCCGTTATTGCTATGTTTTAATCTATGGGTCAGAAATCCAAACACAGTTTTCGTACACAATCTTTTTTTCTTTTTAATTAGTCAATTCTGTTTATTACCAATGGCTAAGTTGCAGAGGACAACAAGGGGTCTTTATACATGTCCTCCTCCCACTCTGGTCTATTCGGTTGCCCACATATAATTATGAAACAGATAGTGATTAGAGTCGCTGATCTGACTAGAGCAATAGTAAAGTTTTACTTTTTCACTTATGTCAAATTGGTCTTGCTGAGGAATGAACCTTTGGTCTTTACTTGGACTAAAGCATTCCCAAAGTTGCTGAGAAATAGGCTTAAATTCTGCTGGAGCTGGCCCATCATCACATCATATGTTGCCATCCCCTACATGGGTTGTTGTTGCCTCTTCCATTCTCAGCCTATTCTCTGCTTCTTCACTTTAGCCACCACAACAAAACAAAGTGTGGAAGTCTTGCCAGGGCATAAAAACAAAAATATTTATGAAGTGGGGACTCCCAGGGCAGTACAGGAAGCATTCTTTTCCAAGTCTCCCTTATCTTCACCAGCATGCCCAGAAAAAGATCAGCTTACTTGAGATTGGGGTTTCCTCCTGAAATATTTCTCTGATATAGAGTATAGACCCTGACAACATTTAAACATAGCCTCTCCATTCCCCTTTCTCCTCACCTTTCAGATTAAGACTTTCAGCCAGGAGCACTAGGCTCCCTTTAGAGGTGTCAGTCCACAAAGAGGACATAAACCCACATTTAGCTGGAAGGAGGGACAATTTTATTCTTGGCAATATACAAGGCTTCACACTTATGTACATGGGGAGGACAAAGACACAGGCTATTCCTTAGTCTTCTCATCCGGACTCTTGGTGGCGAACTCATCCTGAAGTTTTTTCCATAAGCCTTTATTCAGTTCCTTAAATTCTTCCAAGCTATCTGTAGCTAGTACAATCCTGCATTCTTCCACTGTCCACTAAAGCTGGTGTCTCTTGGGCATGGATATTTGTGTTTGTAATAGTTTGAATGAAGTCGTGCTAAGCTCTCGTACATCTGGTCACAGGTCTCAGGCTCAGTAATCTGGGTGTTCTCTCCCTCCCAAAAGGCCTGCGCCATCCGCTGCCACAGGTAAGCGCCCAAGTCTTGGCCCCGTTTGGTCTCGTCCAAAGGCCATTCCTCCCAGAGCTTGAGGAAACGCCAGTAACGGCTGGCCACCATCTTGGGTCCCAGTCCATACACAATCTTTTTAACCAAATATTCACTTCCTAAATCTGTCTTTCTCTTCTGAAACCTTATCTTCAGTTGGTAGTTGAAAAATACTACAGGTGTTCCTAAAGTCTTCTGTGTTTTGCCTTAGGATCACACAACAACTAGTGTAACAATTTCTCCGACCTCAATCTTCAGCTACAAATATCCTTCTCAAGATTCTAGAGCTGGTAGATCTACATTCCTAGAGAAAGACCAGTGCCATTTGATTACAATTAAACTCTTTCAGAGTTCTACAGGTAACCTTGTTTTATGTGTGAATATGTTTTCCTTACCCACCAGTCCAGCTAGCTCTTAAGCCCCCACCAATGTGTTTCTATTTACATGACTAGCCACTCACAATGACTCTTAGATCTTAAACAAAACCATTTACTTATCAATAAAGTAAAAAGTAATAGAGGTGCCTAGGTGGTACAGTGAATAGAGCACTGGCCCTGGAGTCAGGAGGACCTGAGTTCAAATCTGGCCTCAGACACTTGACACACTACTAGCCATGTGACCTTGGGCAAGTCACTTAACCCCAAGTGCCCTGCCTTCCTCCTCCAAAAACCAAAAAAAAAAAAAAAAACCAACTAAACAAACAAAAAGAATAGTAATAAAATCACAGTATGTTAAAAACAAATTCATAAATACACCACAGTCATGTAAGTGTCTCAAAATCTTCACATAAACTTGGCTTATATTATCCTGCCACAGTACTCAGTATCTATGGGGACAAGTTGGCCCACACTTACAGAAATTTGCCAAGGAGGCATGAGTGAGGAAACTCTATGAGCTCAAGGAAAGGCCCATCTCTGCAGCTCTAAACTTCAGTGTCCTGTTTTTGTCTAAGGAACTGAACATAGAAGTTCCTTGATAAAGGTACTTTCCCTGTTGGATAGCTGCTTCCATTCTAAAGGTGACTTTATTGAGTCTCTGGACATGACACAATATAGCTAAAATTATTGATCCCCTGAATGATTTCTTTAATTCTCTGCTTCCAGTCTTTTACTCTGTCTTGGCTTTCTAATCAATAGTAAATATAGTATATATCATTACTAGCCTCAAAATTAGTTGATGCAGCCCCAAAATCTGTCCTTTCAACTCTGTCTCTACTCTGTCTCTGTTCCTCTCTCCCTCTCTCCCTTTCTGTCTCTGTCTCTCTATGTCTCTCTTTCTCATCTTTCAGTGTTCTTTCTACAAACAACCCCACTTTAGGTTGTGATTAATAATTCAATTCTCATCTTCAGTCTATAATCAGATAAATTACATTTATGCCAAGATCATACAGCAGTTATTGTATTTCTATTTCTCCAGTACATAACAACTTGTTATGTTTAAACCTTAGCAGCAATTCCTTGTCTAAACATTTGGAATCAGAGTAATTCTAAGCCACTGCTTGTCAGAGAAACTTTTTTTAAAATCTCTGAACAAAGCAGACTAAACTCAGCAACAAACCTTAAAAGAATGGTACATTCTGTGATAAAGAGCTGGAGTTGCAATAATAATGTCAGATAAGACAATAATAAAAATAATGAAGTTAAGAGAGACAGGAGTCACTGGTAGGTACTAGTAAAGCCCTTGCATTAGGTATCTGTAGCATTCTCTTTGATTGATATCACTCAATATCTGTCACATTTTCAGAGGCCATTTGAGTGAATTTCCTCTAAACTGAAATGAACAATGGATAGAATTATTAACATGGTGAAATTGCATATATGGCAGCATTTTTTTCTTGTGATCTCATTAGTGTGGGGAAGCTCCTAGTGTGGAAATTCCTCTCACGGATGCAGCTAGGTAAATGCTCTTTAAGTTATAGCCTTGGAGAGTTGATGGGAGCACTGAAAAGTTAAGTAACTTGCCAATAATCACACAGCTAGAATGTGTTGGAAATAAGATTTGAACCCCTTTTTTCTTGAATCCATGTCTGATCTTCTTTCTTCTCTACCACTTTGCCTCTAATAACCAGTAACATGCATATTAAAACATATGTTTTCATAGTTTAATGAAACTTTTCTTTCACTGGTGATTGTTTTCATTCCAGAAGTGCAGATGGAAACCAATCTATGTCTTCTTATCTTGTGCAAATCTTGTCCATGCTTTCCAATAAATCCACACCTACACTCTTGTTATAATCTCAGCTATAAACAAATTGTAGTACATGAATATAGTGGAGTGTTACAGTGTTGTAAGAAATGACAAATATGAAAAATACTGACAAGAATGAAAAGTTTTTTTTTTTTGAGGGGGGAAGGCAGGGCAATTGGGGTTAAGTGACTTGCCCAAGGTCACACGGCTAGTAAGTGTTAAATGTCTGAGGCCGGATTTGAACTCAGATACTCCTGACTCCAGGGCCGGTGCTCTATTCACTATGCCACCTAGCTGCCCCAGGAATGAAGAGTTTTAACTGATAAACAGATGCAAACTGAAGTAAGCAGAACCAGGGAATAACATATACAATGATTACAAGAATGTAAATGGAATGAACAAAAATAAAATTAAAGCTGAATGTGTTGTACTCCAAAAAAGAAATATGGGAAATGTACCTCTTTCCCTTCCTCTCAGAGTTGAATGACCATGAATGTGGAATGTTACATATACTATTGGATAGTTAATGTGTTACTTAGTTTTACCGAAGTGATTTTTTTCCCTTTGTTTTTATTTTTTTGTTTTAAGGTATGGTTCTTTGGATGAGGTAGGGAGGATTACTATACACCCCTCAATCATCTTTCCTTCTTACCCCTGACCAGCCTACCTTTATTTCCAATCATCCATAATTTGATGTTTATATTTTCCTGATAGTTATATATTGCATGAAAGCTTACAAAGTAACATGCATCATCTCATTTGAACTTCAAGGCAATCTCATGAAGCAAGGAAGGAAACAAGCATTTATGAAGTGCCTACTACATGTCACAGGTCCTGGGCTAAGCTTTTTATAATTAGTAGCATTTTAGATCCTCATAACCCTGAGAGTTAGGTGCCATTATTACTCCAATTTTTACAGTTGAGGCAGACTTGTACAGGTTCCCACAGTGAGTAAGTGTCTAAGGCCAAATTTGAATCCAGGTGATTCCAAGTGACTCTGACTCCAACCTTAGAACACTATCCACTGAGACATCTAGTTGCCTCATGAAGTATATAATACTAATATAGTTATATCAATTCTATGTTATATATTCATATTATTAGTCATATATACAATTAATATATAACCATATATAGCATATATTATATTGTAATATATTACATATAGAATATTATATAATATAGCATGTATGTAATACACTATGTGGTATAATATTGTATGTAATGTCTTATATGCTATATTATTTATAATATATTAATAGTACTAAGTACTATATCTATATATTGTTATCTCTACTTTTCAAATGAAGAAACTAAGGCTTAGAAAAGTTAGATTACTTGGCATAACTACACAAACGGTACCACCAGCAGGATTTTATCAAAGATCCAAATCTAGTACTCTATTTACTACTTCTTCTCAGTCATATCTCAGCTAATGCTAAAATAAGCTAATGCCAAAATTTTGTAGCTGATTTCTGACCAAAAGTAGTCTGGAATAAGGATAAGTAGCATACAGTTTCCCAAATGTAATTCAATCCTCCATTCCCCCATCTCCCCATTAGACCATCACCTCTATATTCTTGATCCCAACCAACTGCAACTTTGAAGTCTATTCTACAAGAATTTCTGGCTCCGTGCTTATCTAAAAGGCCACCGTACATTCAATTTATCTTCGGTCTGCCTAGAGCAACTTCTACCATTTTCTATGTAGGCCCCAGTGTCCATTTATGGTTTAAAGAAAAAAATATAAGGAATGAAGTAAACAATGATTTGAGAAAGATGTATGAAGGTTGATAGTATGTGTGCATGTGTAGAAGTGTGTGTGTGTGTGTGTGTGTGTGTGTGTGTGTGTGTGTGTGTGTATGGAATTATATAAAAGGAATGTCTCATCTAACCTCTGGTCACTACATCTCTAACCCCAGCTACCTTCACCAATTCTTTTGCTAGCATCAGGAGGCTAACGAAGTGGCTCCCCGTCCCCCAACAACTATGTGAAATAGGGAGGAAGTGATTATTCCCAAATTTTTAACCATTACAATAAACATTAAAGCCTAGCGGCCAGCATAGACACAGCAAAATATTTGGCTTTGGAAGAGATCTGGAACTGTTAGAACCACAAGTGTTTGGGTCTAACTGATTCTTGAGAAGGAGCACAATTTTCTTGAAATTTCAAGAGAAAAGCAGCTATTCCTCTACTGTCCAACAGGCATGGGGAGTTGCCACTATATCCCACCCTCTCTACTTAATGCAAGGGAAACATCCTCCAGCAACATTTTCCTCTTGAGTGTTTCTTAAAGGCTACACGAAACCTCTGTCTGAGATGGTTTCAGATCGACATATCCTGGGAGACATTTCTCTTTTAGCAGAGTACATTTTAGAATTCAGTTCTGCACAACTGAACATGGTTAAAAGAAGATAATCCTACAAACCAGTCCTGAAAATTGTTTCTGTGTTGTTCCTAAAAACATGAGGGCAGGAAGGGGAAATGAAAATAGCAAAGGTTCCTGGCAGAAAATCAAGTGAGCACAGCCATGATTCTTGACAGGTAAGGTGAGCAGTCAGAATCACCAAGTTAATCCTGAGGGACTTATGTGAGTTTCCCCAAATGGTCTTAGAGAAGTGTGGGAAAAAAATCAATATGTTCTGGGAGGAAGGGAGCCATGAACCCAGACCCAGTGTGAAGTGCTTATTAGGGTGAGGGAAAGTCTTACTTTGCTCACATTGGTCCTGGAAAAGGGCAGGATTGGAATAATGCTTGCTCCCCACTGACAGTTAAGATTCTCCCTTATCATCACTCAGCAACTTCTACTGTTACTTACAGCAACAAAAATTCTCAGCCATTCCAGATCATTGTGCTATTGTACACTAGCCCCCCAGGTAATTCTCCCTCTTTTTCCAAGGAGTTCTACATTGTGCTCACCATCTTCCACTGATCACCAACTCTTATCCTCATATTGGAACAGTGGTGTCAAATTCATATAGGAATAGGGGCCTCTAAATTATACAGAAGGTTCCCTGTGGACTGCACATGTACTTAGAAAACCACATTTTAGTATAATATATATATTGTTATAATTTTATTTATTTTGTTAAATATTTCCCAATTACCTATTAATCTGGTTAAGCTATACTTGGGTACGTTGTAGGCTACATATGGGCCATAGGCCACCTGTTTGATACCTCTGTACTAGAAGATTTCAGCATCCATGTTGATACTTCTTAAAATTCTCTCATTTCTCCATTCCTTAGTGTCCTTCAAACCCATGACCTACTCTTTCATTCTGCCTCAGCCATCCAAAGGAGGGGTCACGCATTTGATCTTCCTGAATTCAAATCTGTCCTTGGACACTGAGTACCTGTGTGACTCTGGGCAAGTCACTTAACCCTGTTTACCTCAGTTTCCTCATCTGTGAAATGAGCTGGAGAAGAAACTGGCAAACCAATATAATATCTTTGCTAAGAAACCCTTAATGAGGTCATGAGGAGTCAGACATGATTGAAAATGACTGAACAATAATGAAAATAATTCAATTTCTCTTTTGGTTTCATTCCTTTTAAATCCATTCTTTGCCCTTATCAATACTACAAAGCCCTTCATCCTTCAGTTTATTCTAAGTTCATAAATCCCCTCCTGACTTCAATTCCCTCCCTTTCTAATACTGATTCCATAATAGCCGATTCAAAACCACACTGTCCTTTACTGTCAAATCCCTTGCCCCCTGGTACAATGGCCACTCAAACCTTGACAAGCCTCAATTCTGGATTACTTCCACCATCCAACTCTTCTGCTCCTACTCATGTAGAATAGAACTGGAGTAAGTCACATCTCTGGTGGCTGGGTACATCATAAATTCATGCTATACAACTTCAACTGGGTCCTCATTGCAGAAAGGTAATCTTTTTATTCTTCTCTAATTGACTTCTTGTCTCATTTCCCACACAAGCTTTTCCAGACCTTCTCTTTTCAAATCTCTCACACATTCATCTCCCCCTCCCTCAATGAGGATTTCATCACCTACTTTAGTGAGAAAATTGAGGGCATTTGATTTGAGTTTCCTTTTTCTCATATTCTTTTCATCTCAACGTCCTTTCACAGAACCCCCCACTAACTCCTCCTTTCTCCTAATTCTACCAATGAACTGAGTCTTCTTGCAAAGTTCAACCCCTCTACATATGATCCTGATCCTATCCCTTCCAGTTTTCTCCAGCAGATTGCAGTCTTAACCCTCCCACATCCTCTCAACACACCCTCTTAAACTCCTATCTATTGATTCCTTATCACTTTTTAAAATCATTGTTGTCCAGGAACGCCTGACTCTTTATGATGCAGTTTTCCCTCATATTAAAAAAAACTGTACTACACCCCGCTATCGCGTCTGGCTATAGCTCTTCTCTTTTTCTCAACCAAATTCCTTGGAAAAGCTGCCCACATTTGCTGCTTCCACTTCTCTCAGTCACTTCTTCAACTTTTCACAATCTAGCTTCTGGCCCTATCATTCAGCTGAAACTGCTCTCTCCACAGTTAACAATAAACGAACCCCTTAATTGCCAATTCTGTTGATCTTTTTAAAATCCTCTCCTTTCTCAACTTATCTTCCACATTTTACATTGAGTACCCTCTTCTGAATACTTTCTGCTCTATGGGCCTTCATGACTCTAACTCTCTCCTGATTCTCCCCCTACTTTTCTAAATATTTCTTCTTGGTCTCCTTTGACAGATCATCTTCCGTATCATGCCAGCTAATTGTGTATATTCCCCAAGCCTCTGTTCTGCACTCCATTATTCTCTTCCTTCTGTACAATCTCTCTCTCTCTCATTGTCCTCCGAAACTCCCATAGATTTATCTCTATGCTGATGATTCATAAAGCTATATGTCTAGCTCTAATCTCTCCCATGAGCTTTAATCCCACATCACAAATTGCACATTGGTCATTTCAAATTAAATAACCCTGAGCCACCTGAAATTCAAAATGTTCAAGACCGAACTTATCTTTCCCCCTAAACCCACCCTTCTTGGTCTTGCCTCAGACAAACTTAGACTCAGGAAAGACTCTAGCTTGAAAAGGCCAAGGTCTCCCACTGCATCTAGGGTCATCTGTGGTCATCCTGACCTATGTTTTGCCACTGGACTCAGATGACCTTTGAGAACAAAGGGCAAAGCAACAAGAATTTCTTACAAATGCACCACCATTTTTCTAGTCTCTAAAGTTAATGACATCAGTTATCTTTTGCTCATCACTCTCAGCTCATACATCCAATCAGTTGGTACCATAAATATCTCTTTTTTTTGACTCCTTTCTGTTCCTGTAGCTACCACTTTAGTTCAGCCCCTCATGACTTCTCACCAGGATTATTATAGTGGCTTTCTAATTGTCTCCCTACCTCATGCCTCTCTCCATTGCTGTGCATCCTTCATCTTCCTGTAAAAATGATTTTTTTTTATAAATGTACTTCTGACTATGGAAATCTCCTATGCAACAAACTCTAGTGGTTTCCTCTTACATCTAGGATCAAATATAAAATTCTGACAGGTTTTAATATATAAAATTCTGTTAGGTTCAGAATGTTACCCAACCTTTCTTTCTATACTCTTTGTACATTTCTCCCCTTCCCACACTGTGCAATCTAACCAAATGGTCCTTCTCTCTATTCCTCACATATGACATTCCCATCTCTATGCTTTTGCATTGGCTGTGCCTCACACCTGGAATGCATTCTGTCCTTATAGAATTCCTCTCTTGCTTTGGGTTCTGCCTTTTTCATGAAGCCTTTCTTGATTCTCAACAACTGTTAGTGCCCTATTTTTCAAACTCCTTTTCCTTGAGTATTTTTGTGTTTATTTGAATTTTTCCTTTATATCATTTATTTATATAAGCTTTTGTTGTCTCCCTCATTAGAATATATAAGCTCCTTGCGCATAGCTATTTTTTTATTCATTGCATCTATATCCTCTGCACCTGATAGAGTGTCTGGAACATAGAACCCAAAGAGATATGGTAAGCTCCCAGAGGGCAGAAATACTTTCATTTTTTTATCTGTAGTCAACACTTTATAACCCAGGGAAAAATGATTAATTCATATAATTTCACACTAAAATGTATGGGCTTATTATCATCAGGCCTGAAACTAAAAGAACTTTATAATTGGTATTTTTAATAAGGAAGGAAATAGTTTTTCAAGTGAAGACCTTGAGATATCTATCGAGAATGAATGTTGTTTTCCCCTTTTGTCTTTCTTTGCTTCTGTACCAATGCCAGGATAAGTCTTCCCTGTGATATTGAATGCAGTGTTCTGCTGCCTGTTACCATTTATGACAAAATAGGGCTTCTACTCTTGCAGCTGATTCTGCTACAGGTCACACATCCCAGAGATGGGGAATGTGGTTGTTCCCAGGGGCCAAATATGGAGACCATTATATCATCTCACACCCTCGGAGAGGCTTCCCTTTTCAGACCAGCTGAGCATCATTTGATTGTAGCGCATCGTTATCTCTGACCTCTAAGTAGGGTCACTTTTGTAACGGCATAGAGAAAGCTTTCAGGAGTGAGTGAGTGCTCAGAGAAATCAGGTAATATGCTCTGTCCATTTCAGTGATCATTTCTGACAGTGCTGATAGAATGACTTCTTTTGTGGTCCATTGATTTCAATGTCAGGCAGATGAAAAGTAGCATATCGATGAGACCTTTGTCATTACTTTGCTCGGAGTGTCTTGTCAAGTAAAAGACCAAGAGAGAAAACCAACTTAGGTGACTTTAGCAATATCGGTTTTCTTGATTCTGGAAGAAAGAGGATGTTTTATGATACAAATGCTTATTGACAGAAGAATATGTTCTTTTAAAGTAATTGCTTTGATTTGTTTTCAGAGTGATGCAAACACAATAAGGAAAAAAGAGACCACAAAAGTAAAAGTTTCCAGTGCACACTGTTAATACAATTACAATTGAGATGCATTGTCAACATTTATTGTGGTTAAGGCTAGCCATTTTCTATATGTAAAGATTTAAACCTGAATGATTATATGTTCAAGTTGGAGAGAAAGATAAATCTATAAGGATTCCCAAGTATAACAACAAAAAGCTTATTCTGATAAAAACAATTTTTTTTTTACCCCTCAACTCATTGGAACTATCTTTGCATTCTGTGCCCACACATATAAATTTCATAAAAAGCTCTTTCCCCCTTATTAATGGAAAATTAAATAGCTCTACCAGTAGAAAAGGGTATCTACTGTTTGATGGGACCCTTTAAAATGCAGAGGCTATATCAAGTTTTTTGTTTTTTTGTTTTTTACAAAAAAGCAAATACATCACTAATGCACAAAGCAATAAGCGTTTTGTTATGGTGTATTTTAACTCACACAAAGAAAGGCCAATAACCAAGGTTGAGATATCCAGGGTCAGTGGCATGAGAGAGAAGGAGGTTGAGGCAAAAAGTACTGCTCAGTCTCAGGCATGGAAAAAAGAAAGCTATATCCAGGGCTTGGTATTATAGATTGGGGAAGAGATGAGGAAGGAGTTACCGGGTCTCAGGTATGATGGCCTTTTTCACCAGTAGTTAGGAGTAAAGGCCAGTAACCTATGATCCTTCAGAAAGACTGCCCTCATACATGGCAAAGCCAGCTCTTCCCAGCTCTGCAGCATAATTCCTAGTTGGTGTATAGGGGATTGGCATTCCCATAATCTTCTCAAAAGGCAGATATTTTCTTCATATTGGCCATGGTTCTTGTAGAGATAGGGAACCAATCTTAATTTCTGCCTTGCCTCAGTTGTAAGAAATAGACAAACTGACAAGGAACTATTAAGCGTCTGGTCCTCATCTCTTACTTCATAAGTGCAAAAAGATTTTCAGTAGGTTTACACAAATAATTTCATAGTAATAATTATTTCTTAAGGTAAATTGTAAGGTGTTTATGTATGTAGGCTATGTCACTGAGCCCCTACCTCAAATTAATAAACTCCATTAGCTTCTTTTTTAAAAAAAATTATCTTTTTGGAGGAGGGGAGGCAGGGCAGTTGGGGTTAAGTGACGTGCCCAAGGTCACAGAGCTAGTAAGTGTGTCAAGTGTCTGGGGCCTGATTTGAACTCAGGTCCTCCTGACTCCCGGGCTGCTGCTCTATACACTGCACCACCTAACTGCCCCTATTGGCTTCTAATCATATCAAATCAATCAGATCAAATATAAACTCCTGTTTGGTATTTAAAGCTCTTCTTAGTTTGGCCCCTTTCTACCTTTCCAATTTTCTTATAAATTACTCACAGCGACATACTTTATTGTCCAGATGTTCTGGCCTACTTGTTTCATAATCTGCACCCAGAGTTGATGGTTGAAACCAATGGCAGAGGAAGAAAACATAGCCAGAAAGAAGAACAAAGGGCAAAGGACTCTTTAATGAGCTTTGTTGACAAACTTGCATCATGTCGCAAATTGGATGGAGAGTGAAGAAAGAATGCATTCATTTTTTCTGTGCCCCATTGAAAGGAGAAAATATCTTCCTTTATAAATGCTTATGTAATGGGAATATGGGCCAGTAAGGTCCAGGACTTGGAGCATTCACAAATTCACCCTTCCTGATGGATTATGTAGAACGTATACAATATTCTGACTGGTTCAATTTTAAAACTTAAGAGTTTCTGAAGTTGGTTTCAGTCATGGTGTGATGATAAGTGTTCTGGTTGTGCTGAGGAATTGGAAGGATTGATGACTCAACGGAGGCAAAACCAAAATTGAGTGTGCATACAAAACATTTGAGCATATGATCTCTATCTTTTCTGTTGCGGCTTTTGAGTAAAAAGGACTGTTGTCAGTCATTGAATGGGGATAGGGCAATAGCTTCCTAATCTCACTGTCCAATTCCCCAATGTAAACAATGCATGATACCTCTGTTTCTTTTGTGTTTATTCTTTTCTGACTCTGGCTAACTTAGTAATTGGAGATGGAATTGGCCAAGTTATGGCTTTGTGAGCTTCACAAGATCAAAACAGTTATCATTTACCTTCAGCAATTAGGCTTAGTAGTAAAGACTACTGAAGCTGGTGGCAACAGTGGCCAGTGAGGAGCTAGCACAGTAGTTGAGTGAGCTGTTGACCCAGCCCAGAAATGCAATGATTTCTCAGGTAAAAAAAAAAAAATTCTGTAAAGAGTTAGGTGATCTGAGCACAAGAGCTCAGCTGTGAAACAGATTGGAAGGGACTCTGTGAAGGGGAAAAAGTCCTCTAAGATCAAGGAATGTTGAGATACTGTTTGGCCACACAAGCTTCTTACACATGTCTTGCTAAATTTGTGTCTTAAGTGTATATCTACTCTTCTGTAAGCACAGAATAGCATGTACTCCCTAGTTTGCAAAGATTATTTTGAAACTAACGTTCCTGTTATACTTTCTCAGTAAAATCCTTTTGTAAAAACTAAGTTATGTTAATTGATTGATATGGAGAGAACATATAGGATGGGGGCCCAGGGGCAACAGTAATAGAAAATCCTAACCCCTCATAGTGACTTTTAGAACTCAGAGAGAAATAGTAGTCAACTACCCCTGAGAACTGAAACTTCCAAGAGGAGATTGAAGGAGTGAACCCAGAGGAGGTGCTATAATTCATTATTTTGATTGTTGTGGGTGTTAATAATGATAATGAATAATAATAACAATGAGTGATAATAATTATATATTATTATAGACTGAGTTGCCCTATAGACTGGAAGTACTGTAGCTACCCATGGGCCTAATCCCAATACTCATAGGTAAGGAAGTTTAACTTGCTCCATTTTTCCAACATAGACCAGTCCCCCTGCCTTACACAACCTGGTGGTCCTTCTCTCATGGGGGTTCATTACACTAGTGCCAGACTTAGTACATCTACCCAATTGACTATGGCCCTACTGAATCTCAGAACTCACTCCTAAACTTAAGGGATCTATTAACATCAGCCTCCCCAGTAACAAGGGTTACAGGCTTCTACTGCACTTAAACTAGGTACAGAGAACTATGAAGGTTTAATATATTCTTTTCAATGCCAAACCTCAATTCGACCTTAGGAGTCAGGGTAAGAGGCAGTATATTTCAGACTGTATGTAATTTTTAAAAACCAGTCTTCCTATGTCCCACAAGCATTCATGATGTCCTCTCTTGCTGCTGTCACCACCCTCCTAATGTCATCACTTATTCTTAGTAAATAGGGTGTCTTCTGAGCAGACACATTGCTAAGCTGTGAAAATCAATAGAATTTCCAGAGCCAGAGCAGTCGTGTGGAAGGTGGTTAAACAAAAGCAGCTGCTTAATAACCCCAATGCCTTTAAAAAGGATTTTACATGTCCATGCACACTTAATAGAAAGATGGTATGGAGGTTCTAGGATAGGGTCTATACCTACAGTGGAGACTGACTAGGTGCCCAGGGTACTGTGTGCAGGGAGGTACAAAGAGACATTTTTAAATACTGCTTTTTGTTAAATGCACATATTTGAATGCTGGGAAATCCCATTCTCTGTGACACATTGATATTTTATTTTATGATAAATCAGGTCTTAGGTGGAT
>CM053592.1:75811002-75829443 GCA_028646515.1 Pseudochirops corinnae | reverse complement strand
TGATCTTGGGCAATTTTAGCTCTCCAGGTCAATTTTCTTATGTGTAACATGAGGAAGGCAGCCTCACTGATCTCAGAAGTCTCTTTCAATCGAATATTGATGCTTTTGTGAAAATATGATTCTGTGAAAAGTAAACTGCCTGGAAACAAGGATTAGCAGGGATGGGGCCCACTTTGACCTCTGATACAGTAGCAGCTGAATAGTTATTGAAATGAAACCCGCAACTTTGTAATTTGGGCACTTTCTTTAAAACTAAGTTACACAGAGACAGTCAGTTGTCCTCCCTTCACATTGTACCCATCAAGATTTTTCTATTACAGATGTTATGAGATATGATGTAGCAAAGGGGATGTTTCAGTGCTCATAAAGATGAATGACTTGGCAAGTAAAGCAGAAAGGTATAGTGTGGGCACAGAATACTACAAGTCATCCTGCGAGGTATTTTAAAATCACTTTAAAAAAATTAATTTATGTTATAAAACAAGCATTTCCATAACATAGAATAGTTTTCAAAAATGACTTCACATTAACAAATTGACATTAACAAATGACTGCACTTCTAAGAGAACAGAACTTAAAAGGTGGCTTTGTTGGGAAGAACAACACAGAACTCATGGCCTCTCTGAGAAAAACTCTGTGAGCTGGTAGATCTGAAGAGGATGAAAATCATCTCTTTCCCTTTAGTCACCTAAGACACTTCTATACAAAAGGGTGAGCTAAACATAGCAATTCTCCAAGAGCCTTATTGCTCCCCAAACTACTTCCTTCCTCACTATTTACAACATTTTGGACAATTTAATAATAAAAGTAGAATAGTTTGGAAGTTTAACTTTATGAATAGCAAATCTTACAGTTGCCTTTGACTGTCAATCATGGCTCACACATAGTCAGTTGCCAAGTCTTATTTTCTATCCCCACTATCCGTTGCATCCATACCCTTCTCAGCACATACCCAGTCATTACCCTACTGTCGACTCTCTTCACTTCCATCCTGTCATATTTTAATAGGCTCTTAACTGGCCTTCCTGCTTCTAGTGTCTCCCTCTTCAGCTCATCATTTACACAGCTTTCAAAACAAATTTCCCAATGCATAGGTCTGAAACAAGATCAAGTTTTCCTGGTAGCACACTACAGATTATTGAGAAAGGAGGAGGTATTCGATGCAGAATTAGAGGAAGACTTCATAAGTCTGAGATGGAGGAACAACAGAGGAGTGTGGAGGAATTTCAATTATCTAGACTTTTTCCGATGTCTAAAGGTTTAATAAACTCTTACCTCACCTTAATAGTAATTTCATCCTTCAAGGGATGAAAGAATGGAAAAGGGAACTACTATCCTGGACCCAAGATTAAATTATTGAAATGAGTTGTCAAAGTAGAAAAGAAAGTAACCTTGAGAAGAATGACCATTTATCTTAGAATTCCTGATAGAAAATAATAATAATAATATCTAATGTTTGTAATAATAATAGCTAACATTTATAAAGATATATAAATATATAACATTTATGTAAACACTTGTGCAAAGCCAAGCCAAGCATTTTATAATTATTATATAATTTGATCCTCACAACAACCCTGAGAGGTAGGCGCTATTATTCTCCCCATTTTATGGATGAGGCAAACTAAGACAAACAGGTTAAGTGACTTGCCCATGGTCACACAGCTAGTAAGTGTCTGAGGTCAGATTTGGGCTCAGGTCTTCCTCACTCTACCTGGAGAATAATTTGGAAGACTGACTTAATTATGGAAGAAGGTTCGGACTTCTCCATGAGCTTAGTGAGCAGAAGTAGGAGTCATATGTAGAAGATGTGGAGTCAGAAACAGAAGAGACAACAGGAAAAGCTTCCAAATAATTAGATCTGCCCAAGTATAGAATAGACTGACTTTGGAAATGGGTTTTTCCCATGGAGGTGCTGGGAAATGTTTAACAACTGACTCTCAGGGCTGGGTTGGGGGGGGGGGATGAAAACATAAGAAAGATACACTTTGCAGCTAAATTTGTGTTAGGTGACCCACAAAACAGTAAGTCATGCCCTCACTTAGAGCATTGCTAATTTCCAAGGTGCAAATGCTCACTTGGAAAATTTAACAACTGACCTTATAATTCCATTAAGTAGACTCTAAGCATACCCTACAACCAGTGGATTACAAGCAGAGTTATCCTTTGAAGGCTGTTTCAATGGCATAGATTACAATGGGAAATTGAGAGACTCTGATAATAGGAAAATTAGACAAAACTCAATGACCAATAACAGTTAGTACAGTGTATGCAGTTATTCTGGATCTGATTAGCTATTTCAAGGTGCCTTATTGCTCCTCTCTGACTCTAGTGATTCCTGCCTTGGGGACATATCCCTGCCCATTAGCACCTTTAGTAATAGCAGCTGACATTTCTATAGCTCTTTAAGACTTACAAAGTGATCTTACATAAATTATCTCATTTAAGCCTCACAGTCATCCTCTAAGGCAGAGAGTACAGACATTCCTAGCCCCATTTTAGAAAGAAGGGTATTGAGCCTCACAGATGTTCAGTAAGTTGTTCACAGGTCATAAAACTGATAAATTTAGCCCACTTCATCATGATGCTAAAGAGAAGTCTGAAAGAAAAGGGAAATTCAAGCAACAATTTGCTTAATTTTTTTTTTGTTCAGTCATTTTCAGTTGAGTCTGACTCTTCATGAACCCATTTGGGACTTTCTTGGCAAAGATGCTAGAGAAGTTTGCCATTTCATTTGCAACTCATTTAACAGACAAGGAAACTGAGCAAACAGGGTCAAATGTCTTGTCCAGGGTCACAGAGATAATGAGGGTCTGAGGTCAGATTTGAACTCCAGAAGTTGAGTCTTCCTGACTCAAGGTCTAGCGCTCTCTCTCTCTCTCTCTCTCTCTCTCTCTCTCTCTCTCTCTCTCTCTCTTTTTCTCATTGTCCTGTTACTTAATACTGCTGAACAAAGATTTTTGTCATTAATAGCTAGTATTTTAAAAAAATATTATATGTGGAAATACTTTTTCTTTGGGAATGTTTCCCATTTCATTATGGATAATTGAGATTTGATTAAATGGAAAATTAAATAAATATAAAAGGACTAAACTTAATGCACTCATAAGTACATGACTGGACAAATTGCTTCCTTCTTTAAAATTCAATTTCTTCATTGTAAAAATAGGGGTTTTCTGTGGTCCATTTTAGCCTAGTCTATATT
The DNA here is from genome assembly GCA_028646515.1 of Pseudochirops corinnae. Lineage (NCBI taxonomy): Eukaryota > Metazoa > Chordata > Mammalia > Diprotodontia > Pseudocheiridae > Pseudochirops > Pseudochirops corinnae. Next base: position 75,826,238 of record CM053592.1, on the reverse strand, counting down.
GCCCTGAAGGATTTCAAAATCTAGTTAGGAATATTAGACACACTCACCCACATATTAAGAGACATATCCTATAGTTAGCTAACTATTAGTTAACTAACAATATAGTTCGTTATTATGCTGGGTGGGATTCATATTTATTCTCTTTTGAGTAGTTAATAGATCAGTATGTGTAGATCCCTGAAGTAACCATCCCTATCCAGAATTGCTCATGAGCAGTAAAGGGGTGAAATGGTTTTGTACTCAGAGGTAGAGAAATGAAGCTGGTCCCTATTCTGTAGACACCAGTCTGTTAGAAAAATTTCCATATGTGTATGACCATGCCAGTCATAGGTAAATGAGATAAGAAAGCACACCATCTGTGTTGGTATACTATCTTGTGGCTGGACCATATAAATTCACCAGTTATCTTTGGTTGTTTCTATTAATGTAGTTTCTTGCTCCATGGAGTGAGAGGAGATGTGAACCTTCACCAGGATCCATCACATATGTAATGTTAAATAGCAATATGAAAAGATGGCACACAATTTTTTATTATCTGAGTGACATGTGAGTAGTATTGCCAAAGAGTATAATAAGAGGCATTCAGAAAGGCAGTAAGAAAAAAAAAAACATAGCTGGAGATCGTGGCATCACAGAAACCAAGGGAGAAAAGTTTAAAGTAAAAGAAAAAGGTTACCTGATATCTGGTTAGAATCTAGATTTCTGATATCATCTCCCATTATCAAAATGTAACTCAACTCCAATAAGACGGGTTGGTTCACTCTAGCATTCCAGTCTCCATTTCTACCTTTTCTGTCCACTAATTTCATTCCCACAATCCTTTAAACTCTAGCTTAATTCCTACCACTGACCTTACAAACCTATAGTTAACTCTTTTCCAGAAATTCATAGGATTTAATGCACTACTGAGGTGATGGTAGGAAATCCAAGGGGAAACATCCAATAGACAGTTGGAGATGTTGGACAGAAGCTTGAGAAATAGTCAGGGCTGGAGAAACAGATTTGAAAAGCATCTTCATAGGGGTGAAGTGGATGAGTTCTCTGACCAAGAGAGTATAAAGGAGTTGAAAACCAAAGACTGAACAGTGGGTCTACTTTGAGTTATGGTTTAAGAGAAGGAAGAGTAACTAGCAAAACTGATGGTGAAAGGGCAGTCAGGAAGATAGGAGGAAAAACAAGATACCAGGAGACTGTGGCACCAGAAAGCAAGGGATAAAAGAATTTCAGGGAGGAAAATGAGAGGGTTATCTTTGTCAAATAGTGCCAAGAGGTCAAGGAAGATAAAGGTAGAAAAAGGGTTCACTGAATTTTGCAATTAGGAGGTAAATGGTGACTTTTAAAAGAACAGTTTCTTTCCTTTTTTAAATTTTATTTTACACTCAAGGGCCAGAACACAAATACAGAATAGAGAGAAGAAAGAAAAACATATGATAAACTTATATATTAGAACTTAAAGAAAGAAAAAGGAAAGAAAGAAAAAAAGAAAGAAAAGCATGTCATGTGCATAGCAGAACATAAGAGAGGATTCAAAATATGTAACAATAAATTTTCATTTCAAGAAAGCCTGTATGATAAATAATACATGTTGTGTTCAGACTTGTCTATCTTTTCTTTGCTTCCTTGTAGGTTTTCTTTTGTTCTCTGCTGTGCACTTTTTTATTTTGTTCTTTTTTTTCCCTCTCCCCCCTCAGAAGGCTACAATAAAGTTTCAATGTGTTTCTCTACAGCTAAAGATATATCCATACACATATACACATATCCATACAGAAATATACTTTCCTATGCATATTGTACTCCTGGTCTTTGTTTTGGTGTTTGTGCATATCTCTTGTTTTCTATCCCTCTTGCCTCCTCTACTTTACTTCTACCCGTTATCTTGCCCTCCTATGACTGGCCTAGCTATCCCCTCCAAAGATCCTTCCCCTATCCTCCATTCCCATAAATCTAAATACCCTTCTATACCCCTCTTTTACCTATTCCCTCACCCTCCCCTATAAATATCCTTCCCTTGTCCTCTCCCCCTTACCTATGCCCTACTGTTTGAATTTAGAAGACTTTTATACTCTTAAACCCATCCCTGAAGAAAGAAGATTACCAGAACTACCAGGCTTCCTCCCCCCATCTAATTTCTCTGTATCAGTTCTTCCTCTTGTACCTCATTTGTATAAATGATTACTTTTTTTAGCTGTTCCTAAAAGGTTTTAATTTTAAATTCATTATCGCACTCAGGTTTACCCCAATCTTTCTTCTTATTTTTTTTTTTTGTTTTGTTTTTTGGAGGGGGGAAGGCAGGGCAATTGGTGTTAAGTGACTTGCCCAAGGTCACATGGCTAGTAAATGTTAAGCGTCTGAGGTTGGATTTGAATTCAGGTCCTCCTGACTGCAGGGCCGGTGCTCTATTCACTGTGCCACCTAGCTGCCTTTACCACAATCTTTCTTATGAGCTACCCAAGTATTAATAAGAATTTTAGACATATTTTACATATATAAAAATAAATAGTCTGTTCTTATGAATCCCTTATAATCAGTCTTTGGTATGTACCTTATATTTCTCTTGGTTCTTATAATTTAAAACTTCTATTAAGTTCAAGATTTTTTTTTTAACAAAGTCTTAAAAATCTGAGAATTTATCAAATGTCCATTTTTTAAATTCAGGCTAATACTTAACTTTGAAGGGTATGATTATTGGGAGTGAAGTCCTAGTTATTTTGCTCTTCAATATATTGTGTTTTAAGACCTGTGGTCCTTCAATGTCTCTACTGCTAGGTCTTGTGTAATTCTAATTGTGGCACCATCATATTTAAACTCTTTTTATTTTGATGCTTTTAATATTTTATCCTTGATCTGGGGGTTTCAGAATTTGACTATGATGTTTCCATGTGTTTTCCTCAAAGGATCTCTTGTAAGTGGTAGGTTTTTTTCTATTTCTACTTTCCCCTTTGTTCTAATGCTTCAGGACAATTTTCTTCAATTTTTTCTTGTATTATTGTATCAATGTATCTTTATCATAACTTTCAGTTAATCTGGTTATTTTAATATTTTCTCTTCTTGATCTGTTCTTCAAATCTTTTGTTTTTCTTACATTTCCCTTTCTCTTCTATTTTTTGCATTCTTCATATTTTGTTTAATTATTTCTTGATCTCTTATAATTTTGCTGACTTCACTTTGCCCAATTCTAATTTTCAAGATGTCATTTTCTTCCTTAAGATTCTAGATCTCATTTTCTAACTGGTTGACTTTCCCTTCTTGTTTTTCTTGTATTAATTTTTTTTCTTTTAGTTTGGTTTAGGTTTTTGTTTCTTTTTTTTTTTAGTTTTTCCTCCATTTCTGTCACTTGTTGTTTAAAGTCTTTTTTTAAGATCTTCCATGAATGAATTCTTTTTTGGACATGTGACCATTTGATGTTACTCTTTGTATGTTTCTTTACTTCAACATCCTCCTCTGAAGATGAACCCTGGTCATCTCTATTCTCTTTCTATGGTTCAATTCTTTCTCCTTTGCTTGTGCATTTTTTTTTTTGTGGTAATAGCTTAATTTTTGTAATCACCTCTAGCCCTGGCATATGAGAAATGGTGCATCTTGACCCAGATCTTCAGTTCTCCCCTCTTCCTTGGACCTGAAGCCAAACCTCCAACCTCCTGTAAGTGCCTACAGCCAGGGGCTTTCTGCTTCACTGCTTCTGCACTCATTGGGTCTGTGCTGGTTCCTCCTTGCCCCCAACATTCTTCATTCTTCACAGTACAGCTGGGTCTGAAGTTCCTTATCAGCACAGGTTCCCTCAATCTTCTGAGGCTCAAACTCACATCATTATCTGGGGATAAAATTTCCTACAGCTGGGCCTATGCAGCCTCTCAAACCAGTTAACCCTGGGACTTGCCGCTCGTTGTTTCAGAGGCTTGTCACTTGTTAAAATGGAACCTAGCCTGGAGGTGTTACTCTTCACAGGAACCAAACTTCTTCTTGGGTTTTTTCTTCCAATTTTCTCAAATTGTCTCCCAAAAACCTGTTTGTGTCCCTGTTCTTATTTATCTCCACACACTCTTCATTTGCCCTAAGGTGCTATTTTGACTTGTTTGTGGGGAAAAATCTTGAGAGCTTGGAATTTTCTAACCTACTCTGTTGTCTTCCCAGAATCCTCTCTAGGAGAACAGTTTCAATGGCAGGGAGAAGCCACATTGTAAGGGATTAATGTGGAAAATGAAGAAAAGGAGAGAGCAAGTGGAGATCACTTTTTTCATTGTTTCCATAATTTTAAAGGAAGGATGGTAGTTGCAGGAGAAAGTAGACTAATGTAACGTGTTGTTGTTTTTTCCAATTAGGTACCAGATATATTTGAAGAGAGAAGGGGAAGATTTAGTTAGGAGAGAGGGACTAAAGAAACTAGAGATGGCATTATTAAGGGGAAAAAACTCTGGAGGAAGCTGATTAGATTAGGTTCATGGCCATAGATGGTAGGTTATCCTTGAAATGGAAAAAGAAAATCTCTTCCTCTGAGACACAAGAGAAAGAAGAAAGACTGAGTATTGATACAGAGATATTTTGATACGGAAAAGGGGAAAGATGGTGGAGGTCATGATTTATGTCCTTGACATTTTAGGTTACAATAGTTAAGGGTAGAAGGTCTATTAGAAGTGTAAGGAGAAAAGAAAACGTATAGACTATCCCATGTAGGGAGTAGGCTGGGAAATTAACAAGGGATAAAGACTGAGCAGCAGCCATCTTCCAGTTGAAATTAGGAAGCATGAATACGTAGGGCCCAGGTCTATACCGTTTTGTGATTATTTGCAGCTGGGAGAAGGAATGGAAGAAGTGAATATTTGGTGAAGGGAGTGATGGAGAGTTGGCATTGGTGCCCCAGTTAGCAGGACATTTGATTAGAAAAAGAGTCAAAGACTATAGGTGCTTTGAAGTACTTAACAATGGAGTTCAAGTTGGTCATGGAGTCATGTATATCCAGAAAAGGGCTAATAATAACTTGGTAGAATTAGCAAAGTTTGGATGATGGGGTCCTCGACGACGATAGAGAACAGAATCCTTCCAACTGCTCAAATGCATTTACCTTTCTAAATTTCTCTTGACTCTTGGATATATCTACTCAGCTGGACTCTTCATCCTGGAATGTTTGTAGGTCCTCTAATTTGACAAAGAGCCATTTTCCTCTATAGGATTATAGTCTATTTTAGCAAGTGAATTATTTGTATTTATAAGCCCTTTTTTTGTTCTCAAATAATGTATTTCAAACTCTCTTTTAGAGTAGTTAACTGTCAAGTCTTGTATGATCCTGGCTATGTTTCCTTGGCAGTTGAATTCTTTCTGTCACTTGTAGTAGTTTTGACCTAGAAATTCTGGATTTTGGCTATGTTCTAGAGAGTTTTCATTGGGGGGGCTTCTTTCAGAAAGGGACTAGTAGATTCTATTCTCAATTTCCCCTTTGTTTCTAATAGATCTGGACAGTTTTTATTCACAATTTCTTGAAATATGCTATTTAAACCTTTAATAGTTGTGATTCTCAAGTGATTCTTAGATTACTTCTTGTTTTTAAGGCATGTTTCTTCAAAGCAAAATACCCTTCATTTTCTTTAATCTTTTCAGACTTTTGAGTTTGTTCTTATTTCTTATTGCCTCACAGGTTAACTGACTTCTGTGTAATTTAATCTAATTTTCAAGGAGTCTGTTCCATGGACAGTGTTTTATAATTCCTGCTAGGCTGTCTATTCTCCTTCCAATTCTTTACTCTATAGCTCTCATTTCTTTTCTCATTCTTTCTTCTAAAGCTCTCGTTCCACTTATAATTTTAAAATTCTTGCTTCATTTCTTCCAGGGATTATTGTATAGTTCATGGTAAATCTTTGATTTCACTTGAGGCTTCCCTTGTAGGTAATGTGGTCATTCTACTTTTCTGATTCCAAAATATTTCTTTGCTGTAGTTTTTTTTTTTCTTTACTAATGTTTCCAACATATTTCTTGAATTGAAACTTTGTGGTAGTTAGTTCTGATCTGTACTATCTGGGTTGCTGTCACTGTTTCTGGGTACTGCTCATGCTGTTCTTTAAGGACTTAATGGGTGACTCTGGGCAGTGAGCTGCACCAGTATGGTCCAATGCCTGGTGTAGGCTAATCATTGCCTTTTTGGTCTGAGCCCTGCAGTCTTCTGAATCTTGGTCCAAGCTCAAGGTGACACAGTTTCAATTCTCAGCATATCTAGTTGGACAATGCTCCAAGCCACCTAAATCTGTGGAAATCAGGGACATGGGACATGGTAGCTTGTCCTCAGCTTCTGTGTTCTGCACTCCTGAATTGAAACTTTCTGGATGGAATCCCTTCATTAGGGCTTGTGGACTTACGGTTGACTCTGTGTTGAACTGGGCTAGAAAGATACTCACACTGTAGTTTCTCTTTAGATTTCTTGCATTAACCAGGATGGTGCTCTTTTTCATTTTTTTTGTAGCAATTGTGAGATATCTGACCTGTTCTGTTCCTGTTCACGCCTGCATCTTGAGAAGAGTTCTTAGACCAAAATGCCACTGATGCCTAACCATCACCCCCAACCCCCAAAACAAAAAACAAAAAAAGCCAGGTGATGCTTGATTTGGAAAGAAAAAGCATCTCTATGAAAGCTGATGTTTGGGAAATGAGGGCACAATTTCCTCATTTAAGAAACAACAACAAATATGTATGCTATTTAAGGGATACAAAAATAGAGGAATATTTACACATTTTTCTGTCTCTTGTATCTTAGTCTCATAATGCTATAGGAAATTTAATGATAAAGTCCAATATGCAAGTTTATACTGGCAATAATTTTCATACTATTTTTCTTTTCTACTAGGAATGAAAGAAAGAAGGAAGAGAATGAAGAGAGGGAGAGGAGAAGGAAAGAAGGAAGGAAAGAGAGAAGCAAAGGAGGAAAGAAAGGAAAGAGGGGGAGGAAAAGAAGACAGAAAGGAATGAAAGAAGGAGGAAATAAAAAGAGGAGGGAAAGAAAGAAGAAAGGAAGTAAAGGAGAAAAGAGAGGAAGGGGAGAAAGAAGGATAGAAAGAAGGAAGGAAGGAAGGGAGGGAGGAAGACAAAAGGGCAGAAGTGAGGGAGAAAGCAAGCATTTATTATGCACCTATTCTGTGAGGACACTGTGCTAAGTAAGTGCTTTACAAATATTATCTCATTTGATCCCCACAAAAACCCCAGGATGTAGGCTTGCAGCTATAACCCCCATTTTACAGTTGAGGAGACTGAGGCAAGCAGGGATTAAGTGGCTAGCCTACGGTTACAGTTACTTCCCCAGGATTGCAAACAATTTTTATGTAGGGAGAACAATCATGTAGCTGCAAGTGTAGGAATGCAGAACAAAAGTCACCTTCTCTTCTGGTATTGTAAGTACAGCTTCACTTCAATCTGTGTGGCACTGGTCCTAGCTGCTAGAAGTATGATGGGGCTTGAAAGGAACTTGTCTATCTTGATCCCAAGTACCATAGGGGCCTGAGGGAGTATCTACTGTGGGAGAAGCAAAGTGTGTCAAAAAGACAAGAGTAGGTCTAAGGACTTATGTTGAGATTTCTGGTTATGGTTTCCTTGCTGACCCCTCTCCTCACAAATGGGTACTCTAGAGGATGTAGTAATTGTCTCATCAGATGTCATTGCAAAAAATCAGTAGATAGACTAGAAAGGAACCAATGGGTGTTTATTCAACTTGATATTTTAAAAAATGAATAATTCATATATATTTCTTTTCATCATAAGGGATGTTGGAAAAAAGATGGAAAGTCGGGGGAATTAACAGAAAGAAAGGGAAGTTAAGGTGGATGAACTATTTTTACCCCTGGGGTCTATTAGAAGAGACAAGGATGTGGGGAAAGAGCCCCTAATATCATTTCCAACTATCTGAAATTTATACCTTTTATAACACTGGCAGGAGAATCCCATACCTTCAATCCATTATAGCCTCATTTATGTACAATTTTTTAGATGCAGATGCTGCTGCTCACTTGCTGAAATCTTTCCAAAGCCACTAATAAAAAGGTAACTCACTATGTGGTACAGTATGAGAGATGACAAGTGCACCTTGGGATGAATGATGGGTAAAGAATTGTCATTTTCCTTCTTGGAATCAGGCTATCACCTGCTCACGTGGGTTGGCACCTGTGGCTTGTTAACAATTACATTGTGCAAGCCTTCCTATTCAAAGCTGCCCCTGTAGAGCCATCCTAGAATGTTGCCATCCGTCTGTCTTCACAAGGTTTCCATGCATTCCAATGAGAATTCTAGCTAAATCTGTAAAATGTTTCCATTCTCCTTTAATATGTCTTTCTAGGTTGTGTTTTAATATAATTTGCATTAGAATTGGTCTCAGTTATTTAAAGAATAAAGCGCTTTGGGTACAACTTCTGGGGGACGCCATCTATAATGGGTCCTGGAATAAACTACTTGACTCTTAACAGAGCTGGTAGTTACACTATTCCAGATAACACTTCATGTCTACTTATCTATTTATATGTGTACATTTGTATTTGGCTATTTTGTTTTAGACTTCTTGGATCTGCAATATCATCACTGAATTTATATACACATATACATATGTATATATGCACTATGCCATAATTGATAGAGTGTTAGACTTGGTGTCAGAAAAACTTGAGTTTTTATTCTGTCTCACTAACTGGGTAAATCCAGGCAAGTCACTAAATCTCCTTCCACCTCCATTTCCTTATCTGTTTAAATAGGAATATTTAATAATATTAATTATAATTAATAAATATGTATATAGCCTCTACTGTAATGAGGACCAAATGATATATTATGTATATATGTATATTTACATATATAATGTTTTGCAAACTTTAAAGCATTTTAAACATTAGTTATTATAATTAAATATATCATGAGATAGTATAAGAATTTAACTCATAAAGCACGATCAAAGAAAATACTGTTGTTCTCATTTTATATTCAAAGTAATTTAGATAGAAATGGACCTGCTATCATACTATTGTTCTTTTTTCAATTAATGCTTAGTGGGCTATATTGCAAAGGTAGATAAAAAAGCCACCTTTTTAACTGAATGAAATTTTTGGTATTTAAACTAGTCTTCTGTAGGTTCACCAAAAGCATCAACAGGACAATTCCAGTAGCAGGCAGGATTGTGAGGATATCTGACTTGCTCTATTCCCATATGGTATTGATGTTGATGATAAAAATAATTTTTACAATCAACTTTAGAGGTTCGCTGAGACAGAGGAGTTTTCATCTTTATTATGTTGTATACATTACTCCATAAATAAGTAATATTTCTAATTGACATTGTTTATTTACACACTTAAAAAGGCAATGTGGAATAGTGGATAGAGAGCCTTGGAGTCAGAAAGACCTGGGTTAAAGTTTTATCTCTGACTCATATGGTTATGTGACCCTGGGCAGGTCACATACACTTTCAGTGCCCTAGGCAACCCTCCATGAATATAAACTGCAGAATAAGTGGCAATCTCAATTGATAGAGGTAGTTTCCACATTGGGAGTTTCATACCTCCAACAAAAGCACAGTTCTGACTACCTCTCTCCCTAACAAGAAAATAATATGCTATAGGAAAAACAGGCATAAGGGATATATTGCCAGAGATATGTGTGACTATAAAGGTAGGTTAGTTAGTCATTTTCTAGAGAATGTGGGATAACTGCTGGAGTGCCTACATGGTACATTGATAGCCAGGCAATGAAAAGAAGCACCGGTATGCTGACATTGTCCAGAGCTTAACCTCCAACATGTTGGATGGACTGTGAATAATTTATGAAGGAACATGGACAAGAGTCATATGGTTTATAAAAGGTACAAATGAGTTGTGGATTACTCCTAGACTGATGAAATAACAGATACAACAAAATAGTACAACACATAGAACTGCAACAATCAAGGTGTTAGCAATTAAAGGCAGCAAGATGGTGCAGAGGATGGAGTGTTAGGTCTATATTCAAGGGGACCTGAGTTCAAACATGGCCTCAGATAAATACTAGTTGTGTGGCCATGGACAAGCCACATAACCTCTGTTTGCCTCAGTTTCCTTCTCTGTAAATTGCGGATAAAAGCAGCACTAGCTTCCATGGTTGTTGTGAAGATAAAATGAGATGTTTCTGAAGTGCTTATCATAGTGTCTGGCTGATAGTAGGCACTTAATAAATGCTTATCCCTTTACTTCCTTGAAGAGAAAATGGAACTTTAAAATGATACTTCATGTTCCTTTATCAAACTTTGAGCAGAAAACAAGAATTATGTTTCTCCTTTCCAAACAAAAATTACTCCTAAAACAATGTATTGTAAAGTTTTGTGGAACTGCCAGATCCTAATTTTCAGTATAGAGTATTTGCAAATATAGGAAGGATTCATGATTTCTTTTGGCATGAGGAACTTCTTACATTGGAACTGCATTCACCAACACAGATTGCAATCCATCTGTGACTTAGTGAATAAGTTATGAGTAATTGACTGAGGCCCATAGTACAGTAACTTCCTCTGGCTTACACAGCTAGTAAGCCAGAGGCCGGATTTTGAAGCCAAGTTTTTCTGATTCCATGCCTAATCTTCTCTCTACTATGCCACTTACAAGACATTTATCTTTTGGTTTTGTCTTTTTCAGGGAATTCCACAGGATATTAATATAAGAATGGAAAAAGAGGTTGAAAGAAAGGTGATGGAAACTCAGAGAACATACTATTTGATAAAATTAGGCTACAGAAAACAGGAGAGGAGAAATTGAGTATAAAAGGCAATCAATTAGTTCCTTCCTTCCCTCCATTTAAACAAACAAGGATTTTTTTAAAAGAGAGAAAAACTTGCCTTGTAACAAGCCTGTGTTCTTACCTGATTACTTCCATAACAGACCACATTAAGGTAGCAGAGGAGTCTTTTTCAAGGTGAGGCATTCATATGACCTAGCATTTGGTATAAGTGAGGCACTGTGTAAGCTATTAATTGTTCATTTCCTTCTCTTAGCTCCATGGGGAAAAGAGAAGGGGAGAGAACCTGGAAATAAAAATTTCGGTGTCAAAACCTAGGTTGATGTGGCCAGAAACAATAAATTGATGTGATTCTCAAAAAACAAGAATAGTAAGTACGAGTAAGATTGCTTGTGGTCCTCATATTTAGGGGAATCAATCCCTGCTGGAACAACATATCCTGCCCTCTTAGAGGGGTTTGACTCTCACTACTTAGCCTGGAATGTGGGTGCACTTAAAGTCACATATTATCCAATTCTCCCAACATTGTCTTCCAGGCAATCCCACAATAACCCTAATGTTTTAAAAACCCAACAATCCTAAAACAAGAATATATCTTGCTCATATGAATGAATTACTATGAGCAAGATTCAAGAGAATGTCTTTTGTCACCCAACATCCAGTAAAAAAAAAAAAGCATAGTAAAAGAAGCAAGGATTGTAGATTTAAGGATGGCAGCAACCTTTGAAGTCCAAAATCCAAACTCCTCATTTTAATGATGAGAACACTGAGTTCTGAGAAAGGAAATGACTTACTCAAGGTCATCCAGGTAATAAATTGCAGAACCAGTATTTGAATCCAGATCCACAGGCTTTTCAAACCCAGTATTCTTTCCACTATACCAGTGACTCTGCTACTTACCATCAATAATCAGTTAATGACAAAATTTATTTATTACCTGCTATGTGCCAGATACTGAGTTAGGCCCTGGGAATAGAAATAACAAAGTGAATCAGTCCCTGATCTCATCCTATTTCATTCTGTTAAGGGATATGATATATACATATGTGGGTAAATCCAAGTTAAAATCCCGTCTCTGACGCTTATTAGCTGTATGACCCTGGGCAAATCACTTAGCCACTGCTTGCCTCGGCATTCTCATCCTTAAAACTGGGAAAATATAGCACCTATCTACCAACGTTATTGTGAGTATCCAATGAGAAAATAATTGTAAAGTGCTTAGCCTGGCATACAGTAAATGCAATATAAATGCTAGTTGTTGTTATTTTTATTATTATCACTACAATTTCAATTGTTATCATTATTCTTCTTCTCTGAGCAGATCACTTAACTGCTCTGGAGTCACATTCCTCATCTATAAAATGAAACCATTTAACTAGGTAGTCTCTCAGGTTTGTTCTAGTTTTAAACCTTATAATTCCGTGGTCCAAAGCAAGTCATTTCCACCTTAGAGATAAATATGGTAGATGAAATATGACCTAGTATATCTTTGCTTTAACCAAATACTTTTATTTAGAAACAATACTCTGCTTCCTCCCAAAAATGACTAGAGCCTAAAAGTTCTTGCATATTGGTATGGAACAAAGCTGTGATTTAAGGTAGGGGTCTTCCCCGCTGTTCAGCTGTATTGTGGTAGCATATACGTGTGGCAGCAGGCAGGGCAGAGGGTGGGTGGATGAGTGTGTACTGATCACACAGGTCTTCCCAGTATCTGCCAACGAGTCTTTGTCACTGGATGCTCCACATTCTGCCCCTGGCTGGTTCTTTAGGTTTCAGGAGTGATTGTTACAAGGCTGCCTTTAAAGAATCTTTTATTAGTATGAAGAACAGCAAGGTACACCAAGAGTACTGGGGCACACTTTAAGCCCAGGAGCTCTGAGTCCTCAGACAACGATATTTGCTGTGCCAGCCTCTCTCAATTTCGTAGTTTGACTGGGAAAACAATCATGAAAGTGAAACCTAAAACTCAAGGCCAAAGGCATTCAGAGAAAAAGGGTTTCATGGATTCAGTGAGGCTGTTTTCCACTGAATTTTTAAACACTGTTCACAGGGCTTCCTAAAGTCAGAATGAGCTTCATGCTGGGATCTTATTTTTTCTTCCTGAATAAGTTCAGAGTTAGCATGGCAGATAATGAGGAAGCTTTTAGAATGCATGACAAGGAAAGGCTTAATGTCTCTGACTGACATTATTTCCCACCGAGCAGAATATGCCAGAAATGAAAAATAACATTTGCTACTTCTGTGTAAGTTTCAGCAGGGAAGGAAGATCTTGGAGGGTACCAAACCAAATTTTCCCATTGATATTTCCTATTCTCTCATAGCCCAGCTATCACTCCAATTTCAAATGCTCAGAAAACCCTTGCCATAGAGACTGTGGCTTAGAGCAAGGTTTCCAATAAAGCAGTTTTGCTCTGCCTGGAACAACACCTGCTTTGAAAAGTCTGTGCAAAAGGTCACCTGACTCCAGGTAGTTCATTCTGTTTGAGTCCACAGCCTCCTTTACAGGACTTATCACAAAATAGAGGGTCCCTTTCTGCACTGCATTATCTCAGTAAGACACTGTAAACAAAACATTGGGGAACTAAAAAGCAAAAAAAAATAAATAAATCATTTTGAGATGATCAGGAAGGGAACTGGGATGAGCAAGTAACTGCTTCTGGGTGATGCTTCTGATAGGATAGGTTGGCTCTTCTTACCCTGAGTAGAACTGAAAGAATGATTATCTATATTTACTTATAAGAATGTCATGAGGGGAATGATTTCAGGGAAAAAGCTATCCTGGATACAAGTCATGGACTTACACCCCTCTCCCCTTTTATCTCAGCAGTCACTGAATAAAGGGACCATAGAAAATGTACTTTAATAAATGACACTAGTCAGCAATGAGAAAAACAAAGCCAATGGGTAATCTCTCTTTTTGTCTCTGGACGGCAGGGACTGTCTGCATTGAAGACTCATCTTCCTGAATGCAAATCTGCCTTCAAACACTTACTAGCTGGGTGACCCTGGGCAAGTCACTTAACCCTATTTGCTTCAGTTTCCTCATCTGTAAAATGAGCTGGAGAAGGAAATGATAAATCACTTCAATATCTTCGCCAAGAAAACCTGAAATGGAGTTACCAAGAGTCAGACAGGACTGAAAAGGACTGGACAATAACAAATTAAGCAAACTGTTGTTTAAATTTATAGTTTCTTCCAGACTGTTTTAGCACCTAATGTGAGGAAACAGACCACATTCATCAGCTTTGTGACCTATGAACGACTCACTTAACATCTCTGAGACTCAGTTTCCTCCTTTGTAAAACAAGTGATCTCTGTCTCAGGGCTTAAATGAAATAATTTATTAAATTACCTTTTACAACATAAAAATTGTGTTGATACCTAACCCAAGAAGAGCCAAAACAGAGAAAGACAACTATAAATCAATTTCCCTAAAGAATATTGATGGAGAATTTTAAATAAAATATTAGCAAGAAGATTAAAGAAACAAAACACAGATCATACATTATGATTTATACCAGGAATGCAGTGCTGGTTCACTATTAGGAAAAATATCAGCAGAAGTGATCATATCAATAGTAAAACCAAAAGAAATAATATAATTATCCCAATACATGCATGAAAACTTTTGACAAAATACAACATTCCTTCCTATTAAAAACACTAGAAAGCATAGGAATAAATGAAGCTTTTCTTAAAATGATATGTAGTATCTATTGATCAGCAAGCATCATCTGTCATGGAGATAAGTAGAAGCCTTCCCAATGATACCAGAGGTGAAGCAAAATGACAGTTCTGCCTGTTAATTTACTTATTCAGTATCATACCAATCAAATTACCAAAAAATTACTTTATCAAGTGAGAAAAAAACAATAAAATTAATCTGGAAAAGCAAAAGGTCAAGAATATCAAGAGAATTAATGAAAAAGGCAGTCTAGCCATTTTAAAACTGTTTTACACAGTGGTAATCATTAAAACAATCTGGTAGTGGCTAAGAAATAGAGTGATGCATCAGTGGAATAGGTTAGGTATACAATACAAGTAGGTATGTTACTAGGTATGTTACTAGGTTAATAGGTATGTTACTAGGTCACAGTAACCTAGTGTTTGATAAATTCAAAGATCTCAGTCACTGGGATAAGAACTCACTATTTGAGGGGAGGAAGCAGTGACATGGACAGGCTCCCCAGGAATTTTGTCCTTGGGAACTAAAAAGTAAATTTGAGCGGATTTGGGAGTGATGGAGCCCATTGTGAGACAGAGAGTGACGGATTCCCAGCCCAGAGAAGTGCCTAATCAGGTCAGGGCAGAGGGAGTGGAGCGCATGGGAGTGGCACCAGCACGGACCTGGGAGCAGAGCACAGGGACTGGGAGGCCCCACCCAGCGGACTCAACCAGCTGGGGGCTTCTGCAGCCCTCTCCCTGCCGAGTGATCACTCATTGGTTACAGCCCTTCTATATGACCAAACTATTGTACAATGTGAAAGTATTTGCAGATCCTATACATGATTGCA
>CM053592.1:75788230-75810502 GCA_028646515.1 Pseudochirops corinnae | reverse complement strand
AAATTTAAAAAAAAAAAAAAAAAAAAAAAAAAAAAAAGAACTCACTATTTGACAAAAACCACTGGGAAAAGTGGAAAGCAATTCAGTACAAACTAGAGAGAGACCAATTTCTCACACCACACCAAGAAAAGGTCAAAATGGGTACATGATTTAGACATTAAAGGTGATATCATAAACAAATTAGGGACACATAGAAAATTTTATCTGTTAGATCTATGGATAGGAGAAGAATTTATGACCAAACATGAGATAGAAAAGCACTAGGGATATAAAATGAGTAATTTTGATTATATCAAGTTAAATAGTTTTTTTTTTTTGTACAAATGAAACCAATGCAGCCAATATTAAAAGGAAAGCAGGAAACTCGGGAAAACACATTTTACAACAAGTTTCTCTGATAAAAGCCTCATTCCTCAAATATGCAAAGAACTGAATAACACAAAAGTATTCTATCAATTGTGTTACAAGGACAAACAGGATGATTTCAGAAAAAAAAATGGGAAGACCTATATGAATTAATGCAAGGGGAAGTGAGCAGAACCAGGAGAACATTGTACACTATAACAGGAATATTTTATGATAATCAACTGTGAATGACTTAGCTATTCTGATCAATACAATGATCCAAACAATTTTGAAGGATTTATGATGAAAAATGCTATTCACCTGCAGAAAAAAAAACTGATGGAGTGTGAATGCAGACTGAAGCATACTTTTAAAAAAACTTTATTTTTCTTGTTTTGTTTGTTGGACTGTGTTTTCTTTTTCAATATGGCTAATATGGAAATCTCTTTTGCATGTCTACACATGTATAACCTATATCGAATAGCTTGTCTTCTCAAGGTGAGGTCTGGGGAGGGAGAGAATTTGGAACTCAAAATTATAAAAAATTAATGTTAAAATATTTTACATGTAATTGAGAAAAAAATAAAATAAGAGACTTAAAAAAAGATCAAGCATCAAAAGAGTCATCATTACAATAGCAGGGATGAATGGCATGTTCAGGAAGGACTAGTGCCTCTAGTGTGAAGGCTGCCAAACTCTTTTCAGGGCTGCTCATTTACTTTTTTTTTTTTTTTTTTGGTCTTTTTGGAGGGGGGAAGGCTGGGCAATTGAGGTTAAGTGACTTGCCCAAGGTCACACAGCTAATAAGTGTTAAGTGTCTGAGGTCAAATTTGAAATCAGATCCTCCTGACTCCAGGGCCGGTCCTCTATTCACTGTGCCAACCTAGCTTCTCCCACTCATCTATTTTTGATAGCCACCTTATTCACTCAACTCTCACCTGTGTCTCTAAGAAGTCGTAGCATGAGCAGCAGCCACATAAACCATCTCAGAAGACAGGCTAAACCAGGTTGGGGGTAACTGACAGGACTCAAACCTGACAGTGAATTAAGAAGAAGCATACCCCAAGCATGTGAAGACTTTCCCTAGTGGAATGGGCAGATGAAAACAATTTATGGCCATGAAGGTGACTGACACAGACCCTGTGGAGCACTTAGAACTTGATCAGCCATAGAAGCAGCCAAGGTCATTAACTGCATCCTGGGCCACTGTCAGTCATCTTGACTTTTATCCTGCCAATGAACTTTGTTGACTCAGGAAGAGAAAGTGAGGCTGATGACTTTGTGCAACCCTACCTTACTTAAATCCAACTCACCCACAAGTCAAAACATCATCTGTGATGTTATTGGTTCTCTTTGAAAATGGACACGCAACATCATAATAATAACAACGAGAACTCATCTATGCTTAAAGCAAATGTTTTTAAGCTTTAGGTCTAGTGGATCTCTTTGACAGACTGGTGAAACCTATGAATCCTTTCTTAGAATTATGTTTTTAAGTGAATAAAATAAAATACAGAGAATTACATAGGAGACTAAAAGTTAGTGAAAATGAAGATTATTTCTTTTCTCACCCGTGTCCATGAACCCCTTGGAATTTATCCATATACCTCAGGTTAAGAACACATGTCTTAAAAGCTTGCAAAGATTTTCCTACTTTGTTTCATTTAACCCTTACATCAAATGTGTTTAGAAGTTGCCATTATTTTCAGTGTTCAGAGAGTGAACCTGATATTTAGAGTGCTAAAATGATTTGCCTGTAAGGTATCTGAAGTCAATGTTCCATCCATTATGATACACTTCTTAAATCATGCTAAGGGCAAGAATTCTCAATAATCCCATTGATTTACACCAATAATAGGTTTAGAGACTGACTTCAGTGGTTCTCTGATCTATCTCATTGATGTAGCCATCCATTCACCAATGTCCATCACAGCCCAGCCACCCTGTATCCTAAACAATTCTGGTCCATGGACTTACATAAATTTACCATAGAAGACATACCATATACTAGAATCTTCCCTCTGTGTCTTTTAATTTTTCAAATGTACTATTATGATCCTCAGGCTGTCTTGTCTTTCTGTTATTCCTCATCACTATATGACTGGTCCAATCAATCAATTAATTAAAAAGTATTTTAATTGCTTTCTATGTGCCAAGCAACATTCTAAACTTTAAGGATACAAAGTAAGCCTACCTCTTCCAGCAACAATAACAGCAACTCTCTCTCCCTTCTAGGAGATTAAATCCTAATGGAGACACAACAAGTAAATAACGAAGACTATACAAATATATACAGAGTCAATGGAAAATCATCTCAGAGGAGAAGACACCAGCAGCCAAGGAGGGAGTGGGAGGAAGCAAGAAAAGCCCTGCAGAAGTTTGTATCTGAGCTGAGCTTTCAGGGAAGCTGGGGAAACTGAGACAGAGGTGAGGAGCAAAAGCATTCCAGGTATAGCAGAGACACTGAGGCATAGTCAGGAGATGTCACCTTCAAGAGGCAACCAGAAGACCAGGTTAGCTTAATAATAGGTATTTGGGGAACAAAGTATAAGAAAATTAGAAAAACTAGAAAGTCAAGAAGGAGTCAGATATTTCAGACCTTTTCAATGCCAAGCAGAAAAATTTATACTAGATGCTGGAGAAGACAGGAGCTACTAAGCTAACCAAGCAAGAAGGCTGGTGACCTGGTCACACCAACGCTATTGAGAAATCACCTCGGCACCTGGGTGAAAAATAGATTGGAGTACATTTCTGGATGACATCTTTCCTGCCATTTCTCATTTGTAAGCTACAGTTGATTATATGCTATGACTGACCTATCATAGACTGTATATCTTAGTATCTCAATAAACAATAACAATAATTGTTATTATTAAGGCATAATAACAATATTTATAAAGCACTTTGAAATTTACCTCATGCTTCACATACATTGCTTTATTTGACCCTCTAAAAAACCCTATGAAGATATCATTATGTGCATTTCGTGACGAGGAAACTGAACCTAATAGAGATTAAGAGATTTGCCAAGGGCCACTGAGATATTAGCCCAGAAACAGCATTGGAACTCACATCTGTCTGTTTTCAAATCCAGCCCCATTTGCAAAATATACTAAATGTAATATACTATATTGTTTCCATCACTGTTATTTACAGAAACTAGAAGTTTGCTTGACATGGATGTGGAGAGATATGAATTCCTGGAGCCTGAGATCTAATGGGAGGTTCTGGTTAGAACAATGGTTCTTGAGAAAGGTCACTCACATCTGTGAATTATGCTAGAGTGACTGATTTTTAGTCATTGAACAAACCCAGCTTCCCAGAAACCATGAAGGATCTAGTTTTTCATTGAATATAATGCTTAACTTTATAATTCCTTTCAGAGGCACCTGATAGCTTAAATTTTTCCAAGTTTGCATGTACCTGATGGCTTCCCCAGCATTGTTAGTGAAGAAGGAAGAGGGAGAGGAACTAACTTTTCCTGTGAATTTAATGTTTATGATGGGATTATCATTTTCCTGCTAGAATTGCATCCCTCTCTGAAGGTCCCAATTAGGGACCTGACACATTGCCATCACAGCGCACACTCTCCCTGTAACAATCATATTTAGCACAGTCAGTGATGGCTGTGTTTTTTGTGCAGTATTCCTAACCAGTGTGGGTGGACAGATTTCCATCCCACTACCCGCACCCTTTCCCCCAACCCACTGAAGCTTTCTATTAAAAAAACCTTCTTGGGAGGATGCGAGCCCCTATAAAGCAGAGTCTTATTTGTCAACTTTTTTTGGTTTGTTTTGACAAGCCTGATCTGTAGAAAACCATCCTGGGCCACATTGCTTTCATCGAAAGTTTATTAACGTTATGACAATAATAACTAGAATCCATGTAGTGCTTTAAAGTTTAGAAAGTGTTTTATAAAGATTATTTAATTTGTACCTCAGAAAAACCTTGCAAAGCAGGTATTATTATCAACCCCAGTTTACAGATGGGGAAACTTAGGATGAGAATGTTTAGGTGACTTGGCCAGTGTCAGATGGCTAAATGTCTAAGTTAGGATTTGAACTCAGCTCTTCTTGATTCCAAGTCTTCTACTATGCTACCAGTTGCTGACAGTTTATAGAAAGAGATGGTAAAAACAAACAAACAAACAAACAACTTGACCCTTGGAATTTTATATCAGTCTGAATATCTTAAAGTTAGTCCATATAAATGGTTGAAAAGTGAGAAATTCACTTATTTGTCAGGTTAATAAGATCATGGAGTTAAAGCTAGAAGTGGTCAACAACTAATTCATTCTCTTCATTTTCCAGATGAGGAAATTAGCTTACCTGAGGATTCAAACACAGATCCATTGACTCCAAAAACCAGATAAAATGTCTACAAATTTCAGTGCATTGAAATATCGTAGATCTAAAGTTGGAAGGAGCATTGGTGGTGATCTAATCACCCCTCTCATTAACTGATGCCCAAAGAGAAGTGACTTAACCAGCAGGCCCACAGTGCTATAATTAAAAAGACAGAAAGCAATTGGATATTGAGTATCAATTGAACTAAAAGAATATTGTAGGATCTTAACATCAGTACAGAAAATAGAAATGAATGAAGGAAAGGTGATAGAAAATCAGAGAATATCCTATTTAATGAAATTAAGGTATTGGAAAGTTGGGAGAGTGGGAGAAATGGTGCATTAACTATTTTGGTGTGGGGATTCATACCCATGTTCTTTGATTCTAAGTTTCTCACTTTTGGGTTGTTATTTGTTTTGTTTCATTTTTCCTACATGGTGTCTAACACCCTCCTTCACTCACCAGCACAAAAAAAAACAAACAAAAAACAGTTCAATTTACTTTTGCCTGGTTATTTACAAGTTTCATAGATACACAGAACATCATGCAGAGAATAACCAGTTTTTCAATATTCTATAATAATGCATTGATGACTTCCCTGTTCTACGATTTTCATTTCTGAATATGATATTATAGGACATCTCTCTTTTAAAATCTCATGGTATAATATGTAAGCCATTGCTCATTTAATGGTCCCTGAAATCCAACCTAAGATCATCTTCTAAAACTTGTATCTGCCTGTGACACCTGTTTACTCAAGAAAATAATGACTTCTGGAATTCATTTCTTGAATGTTCTCCTATCTACCTGACTCTCTCCATAGGATCACTGAACTGGAAGAGGCCGTGGAGCTTTGCTTCCAAGATTCAAACCTGACACTGAACTTGGATACCGCTACACAACATTCCCAACAATTGGACAACTGGCCATCATTTGGAGACCTCTAATAACTGGGGACTTTGAAAATTTCAGGGCAAACCATTCCATTTGAGGACAGCTCTAATTGTGGGGAAATATTTCCTTATATGTAATTGAAATTTGCCTTCCTTTAACTTCTGATCATTGGTGTTAGGTTTTCCTTCTAGTGCTAAGTAAAACAAATTAAATTATTCTTTCCCATGTAAATAATTTATTTAAATAATATGAAGACAGTTTTTATGTACCATTTGCATTTTGTCTTCTAATTCAAATATCTCAATATAATTCAAACTAAAAATATGAAACATATAATGTATACATCTATCTATTTAGTGTTTTGGAAATCTTAAAAGGGTTATACAATTACATCCCCCCCTCCCTCAGCCCCAGTAACATCTTTATTTCCTGTCATGACCTTCATATAGCATGGCTTGAGATCATTTAGTGTCTTGACCAACCTCTTCTGTATATGTTCTGCTTGTCAAATTTCTTCCAGGATTTTGAAGCCCAAACTGAATATCATACTCCAGATATAATGTGACTAGAGGCAAGTAATCATTCTGGACTCACAGTCACTTTCTTTTCCACTGCCTCTGGTCTTGATACAATGAACTTACACTGAAAATATAGGAATTGCAATCCAGCGTGAAAACCCCAACACTTCTTCCATATCAGGAGGTAATGCTGCCCATCTTTTTATTATTTAAAAAAATTCAGATGTCACATCAGATTCTTTTCTAGGTGACAGAAAAATATTTCACATTATTTATAAAGTTTGTATATGAAGAATTAACCATGAACAATTTTCCTTTCTTTTGAATTCATTGACCTTCTTGCCCTAGAATTTCTCTTTAGTTTAGGGTTGCAGCAAATTTCTTTCTATGTTTTTAAATACCAGAGTGGTTTTACAATGACAGTTTTTTCCTCATCATATAGGAATTTGACTTACAGCATTTCCTACTTTTAAAAGTTTGTTTACCTGTGATTTCATTGCTCTAGGGAGCTTACAGTGAGGAAATTCCCTCTATCATTTCATATCTGCATGTACTTTGCAATTTACAATTTTAGAGAATTGCCTTAGGAACTTAAAGATTAAACTCAGAGTTATTGGGCCAGTATATGTCAATGGTAAAACTTGAACCTGAATCTTCTGTGGCCAACTCCTTACCCACTATATCTCTCTCTTCCACTTATTATGACATGTAAATTACACACACACACACACACACATATATGTGTGTGTGTGTATGTATATATATAGCATTAAAAATCTGTATGCATGCCATATTCCTTTTAATAGACTGTGAGCTCCATGCACCTATGTTTGCCTCTCTCCCAGCAACATAGCCCAGTGCTCTGCACACACAAAGCCACTTAAATAATTATAAAATGAATGCTTGCCTTTACACTGATTGGGATTAAAGCAGGCACACAGCACACAAATTACAGGAATGCTTAGTCTATATCCGCATGTGGCCCAGGGTTTAAGACTCCAGTATTCCCTAGGCTCTAAGCCTAAGGCATCCTTTTCCTACCTTACACAAAAGTCTATGAAGCTCCTAACCTCAGACACATTCCCTCTCCCTGGAGTCTTTGAGCTGTTGGTTAGAAGTTTCACAGTATCACCTCCTGCCTTTCATGGATCTCTTCTCCTGAGGATCTCTTAAACAAAATAAATTAAATTAAATCAGTGTGCTTGGTTAATATATTGGCCTGTCAGATTTGTATACATAGTAGAAAGCCTTTTCTTATATAGTGCACAGGTATGAAGTTTAGAAAATATTAACCATCATAATCATCATGCTTATAGCTAGCGTTTTATAGCATGTTAAGGTTTGAGAAGCATTTTATATATGTTATCTCAAGTGTTCCTCACAACAACTCTAGAAATCAGCTTCTATTATTATCCCCCTTTTACAGCTGAGGGAACTGAGGCAAACAGGTAGTTAAGAGACTTGCCCAGGGTCCCACAGTTAGCCAGATTTGAACTGAAGTCTTCTTGATTCCAACTCCAATATTTCATCCACTAAACCATCTAGATGCTCATTTTGTGGCTATTTTACTACTTTTATACTCTTTTACTATTTGGTTACCAGGCTCTTGGGTAGGATCATAATCCACTAGAATAAATTATTTCAATGAGAAAAAAAATCAAATTTGATTTATAGTCTTTCAACTTATAACACAATTTCTAGAAACATAACTTGATGCTCATTGGAGGACTGCATATTAAAGGGTCCCTAACAATAACAGCTCACATTTACACAGCACTGAATGATATTAGCTGCATTTTCCACTCAACAGTCCTGTGAGTAGTTAGGACAGTATCATTAACCTCATTTGACAGATGAGAAAATTGAGATTCAGAGGAGTAAGCCTCAGGTGACTTATGTAAGGTCACAACAGTAAGCAGTTTACCTCAATCCCCTTCTTTACATTCCTATAGCTATCAGCTAATACTAATCCCATCTCCTTGTCTGGTCACATTATTGTGACACATCCTCGTTCAAAAAATGTCCTTGAGTCCTCATGTCTAACAGATAAAGACTGAATTACTTGGCCTGGATTCAAGTTCCCCGACGTTGAGGAGCTGTATTAACTAATAAGTCTTCTTTCATGTACCTGTGATCCATTGCCTGGGATTGCTCATCATACTCAAACATGTACCAGCTCTTTCTGTCTCCATGCATGTATTCATATAGTCCTTTATTCTAACCGCCCCCATTTCTGATAATTCAACTATCCTTCAAGGCTGCTCTTCCACAAAACACAAATTTTACCTTTTCTCATTCTCTTATTTTAATTCTATACTGAGGTTCTGGAGCATATAATTGTTCAGTCATTTCAGTCATGTGCAACTCTCTATGGCCCCATTTGGGGTTTTCTTGGCAAAGATTTTGGAGTGGTTTGCCATTTACCTCTCTAGCTCTTATGACAGATAAGGAAACTGAGGCAAACAGGGTTAAGTGACTTGCCCAGAGTCACCCAGCTAGGAAGGTTCTGAGGCCATATTTAAAGTCAGTAAGATGAGCCTTTCTGACTCGAGGCCTGGCTCTCTATCCAGTGTACCACTGAGAGAACTTCTAATGGTATTTCTCCATGAGCAGAGACTAGATTCCAGTTTTGGGGAAAGTTGTAATGATATAAAATGACTGTGCCTTGGAGAGACTGGAGCATGAGTAGACATTCTGCAATTGGTTCTACCCAGCTAACTTGTTTGATGAGAAGGAAGCTCTTGGATTGGCTGCAGGCATCATTTAAAACAAGACTTGCTGGTTTCAGTCCCTATCTTTGCCTCAGAGCTCTTGATGGGGTAGGGGTTGGGGAACAGTGACCAGTAAAGAGAATAGAACCCATGACTTTGTGAATTTGAAAGATCCAGAGGGCTCATTTGTATCCTGCAGCTCTAGAGTTCAGGTTTGTAGCCAATACTACTTTAGTACCCCAAGATGTGAAGAAAGTGGAGGCTCCTTTGGCACCTTGGCTGTTCAGAGATGGGTTTCTCAGTCAGCACAGTACTGTTGCCCTAAGACCAAGGAATAATCATTGGTGGATGGAATTCAGGACTCCAACCCAACAGTAGCTGAGATATAGCTTCATTCAGCAGTCGTACTACAACTGTACATGAACTTTTGACTAATGGAAATGAGTTAAGTTTTGAACCTCAACCCAACCCCCCAGACTAAGATGCAGTTTAGTGGGGGGGGGGGGGCTAATGCCACAGGTATTGGGGAAAATGCTTATATGTTTGTACTTTCTATATCTTTGAAGTAAATATAAGTCAATTGGTGTTACTGTTTAAATGGAACTAGGATACTAGTCACTGACCCCCTAAAGTAAGATGAACATGATCAGTGGGACTCAAGCTAAAGCAGAAACATACCACAAAGCTGCTAGGGAACCCTGAGAAACTTGGGGGAGAGGGCCAGAATATAATCTTACAATCTTATGCAGAAAGCAATTATGAAGTGCCTACTAGGTGCTGAAAATACAAAGAGAAAAACTCAAACTATCTGTGCCCTAAAGAAATTCACATTCTATTGAACTTGGTTTTCTGTGGAAACCTTAATGCTTTCCTATTGTTCTCCCTGATTCTTCATAGTTTAGTAATGGTGATACTTATTCATCACCTTCCTCCCAATGAACTCAAAGTATTTTATTTAAAAAAGCTATCTGTTTTAATATGCATAATATCTCTAGGTGACGAAATGGCAGTGGGTGGCTTGATCCTAGGCACAGTGGTTCTGCTTGAAAGACTGTCAATCATTTTATCCATTGGACCTTCAGTTTTTTCATCTGTAAAATAGGGAGAACATCTTCCTTGACTTAAAGGGGAAAAGTGATGAATATTAAAAAACACTTTGAAAACTATACATGAATAGATGTGTGTATGTAATGTAATGATTTGATTAGGGCAGGTGGCTGAGGTGGGGATCAAAACTAGGTAGGTCTTTAGAATCCAAGCTCAGCATTTTATATGCACCACATTTGGCAGCTTCTCTGAAAACTATAAATTACTATCAAGTTTAAGGTATTATTAAGTAGGTAGTCAAAGACAAATGTCTCCTTTACTGTCTCCCCTTCTGCATCCTCTTTCCCAGTTTGGAGTGGTTCACTCTCTTCTTTTGCTCCATGCCCCTATTGCCTAGAATCCACACTCTGGACCAGATAGCAGACATTTGCTGATTAATGTGCGTTCCAGTCAACATATTCCCTCTTCCAGGGCTATTTGCATCTCCACTTTTGTCTAATTATGGAGTTTTTTCCCTGAGGGATCAATTTTAAGTGGTACAGGCTTTTGGAAGAAAATAAGTAGTGTTTCTGCCATCAGATCAGGTTGGCAAATACCTCCTCTACTTTTCTAGGAATCCAACTCTGATGATGAATATTCTTTTTTTTTTTTTTTTTTTTTGGGGGGAGGGGAGAAGGCAGGGCAATTGTGGTTAAGTGACTTGCCCATGGCCACATGGTTAGTAAGTATTAAGTGTCTCATGCTGGATTTGAACTCAGGTCCTGCTGACTCTAGGGCCAGTGTTATATTCACTGCACCACCTAGCTGCTCCTGATAAATATTATTAAACTGAGGTAGAGTCAGCTGTCAGCTTTCACCTCCCACCTTTAAACAGTTGAGAGAGCACTTTCTTTAGATTACCACTCCTGCTGGGTAGGTGGTATAACAATAAGAACACTGAACTTGGAATCAGAAAGCCCATGGCTCAAATCCAGCCTCAGCTGCTGACTAGATGTGTGACCCTGGGCAAGTCACTTAACCTGTCTGCCTCAGTTTCCTTGACTGTAAAATGGGGATAATCATAGCACCTGCATCCTAGGGTTGTTGTAAAGCTTGATTCAGATAATAATTGTACAGTGCCTAGCATTCAACAGTCAGTTAATAAATGCTTATTTCCTTCTTTCATTATAATTTAGTAGCTAGGTTAAATAACTTGTCCAGGGTTAAAATTAATATGTTTTAGAGTTAGAATCTGAAGCTAGGTCTTCCTGACTGCAAGTCCAATACTCTTAAGAATCATGGCCTGCTGCCTCACATAGGGAAACATGATGGGAAACTTGAAGGTAACGACTTTGAAAGGTTGATTTTGCTTGTATGGAATTTCAACCTGAACATGTTAAACTACATGCTTATGTTTCTTACAGTTTTTTCTTAAAGGAAACAGCCTTCATAGTGGAGGGTTAAAGTGAACATTTGTTTTGTATCTCATTGAATGAGAAAGGGTTTGGGTCTGGAGCATGCTATTTTCATAGCAATGTCAATCGTCTCAATTGCATTTATTTACTACTAGTCTAATGTTTCTGGTTAATGAGAATTTCCCCTTAATTATACTCAGTAACAGAGCCATGGAAGTGTATCACTTAAGTCCACAGTCTGGTGAATAGAGGCAGAATGTTCTTACTGTAAACCCTGAAGATGTGTCTTATTATGACTAAGACACTGGAAATGGAGCATCAGTGTGGTTAGGATGCATTTTATATGACTTCTACATATGCATAAATATGAATCAAGTGATGAAATGAATGCTTATATATGATCAGAAGACATAATACAATAAATCTGATTTGTATTTTATTATTTTGAGTGCCTTGGAGATATAATAAAAATGGTCTTATTACCATGTTGTATATAATAAACCCTGCCAATCGAGTATGAAAATCTATCACCTGGCAAAATATAAATTATCCCTTCTTACACTTAACTAAGAATGTACTTGACATGGAAGTGTGATGAATCCTATCAGGCGACTGCTCATAATTTCAATTTTTATACCAATTATTTTATATACATATACATACATATACATATATCACATATATCTCATATATGTACATGTGCATGCATGTGTATACATATATATGTACATATACACATAGTCTTGCTTGCAGACCAATGAATTTTAAAACTTGGTTTTATTCCTTCTGAGTTCTGAGTCTTTGGGTCTGAGTGGATTTGCATGCCTCATACAATTTATGTCTAAGAGAAATTATATTTTAATAGTTGAATATATTCATTGACATGGGACTAAGAATGACAGGAACTAGGACATTGCATGCCAGGTCTTCTGATTTCTAGCCCAGCTCCTTCACTTCACCTTAGGCTGTCTAACTTTGGTCTACACACTAGCTAATTATGCTTAGTAATAAATTACACAATTATACTGAGTAATCAATCAATCAACAAGAATTTGTATAGGACTTATTATATATAGTACTATATTACTAGGGATATAAAGGTAAAAAACAGTCAAAAACAGTCCCCCAACTTCATGGAGTTTTAGTCACACACCAGTAAAATATAAGCGAGAAGTTCAATCTGTTGGTTTATGTCTTACTGTGGTATTTGCTATTAGACACAAGAGCCATAGCTTACAATTTCTGCATCTGAGGTAATACACACCATTTCTAAAGCAGAAAGAATGAAATTTGCTCTCAAATCAACCCTTTAAGCGGGGCCACTGGTCCCCATGGGTAGAGATCCGTGGACACTGCACGTAGGAAGTTGCTATTCAGGTATAGTAACTATAGGCTGGAGAGGATCTCACCTACAGTATAGCTGCCATGAGGGGACAAAAGAGGACAAATAACTCCCTGTCTTAACTAATTATTCTTTCTAACTGTGTGCTAGATTCTTTTATGTGTCCTGTTACTCTTACAGAACTGCTAGTGCTTTTGGTCCACTATAAATTCAAAGCCCTGGATCAAAGGCCAAATTGTCCTACCCTAGTTACACCTCTTTCAGGTACCTGCCTTGTCTTCTCTTTTGTCCTTTTTCTCTTTTCATATAGGTAGTAGAGCAGGGAGAGAAATAGCTCGGGGAGTGGAGAGAGTTATTTTAATTCAAACTACACAGGGTAATTTTGAAAAACCTTGTCTCATGAAGATCTCTGTTTCTTTGTTCATCTCCCCATTTTTCTAAGTGTACAGCCTTATCTGAAGCCATCTGAATGAGCTATAAGCTTTTCCATACAAGTGCATATTAAGTTTGACCTAACGTGAATTATTAAAAAAAAAAGAAACATCCTGATACATGCACTTATCTATGTATATACATATATCTGTGTTTATACATATATATGGATGTATATATATATATATATATATGTATACACACATATACATGTATATGTATATGTGTGTATAGTTCATATTTTTTCATTCTGCTTCCTAATTAAGACACTATTTAAATTATCTTTTACCTACATTTGGGGTTTTTGGTTCCTAAGATCATGGGGATTTAATCAAAAGCCCTTAAGACCTGCGTCTTGTCAGAGCCACAAACATATTGAAACCCCAATGAAAATGCAGTTTAATGCATCCAGTGAAATTGCCTGGGAGGAAATAGTGAATACAGCTTTTTCTGAAAGCCTTTCCCCTCAGGCCATTAACTAAGAAACTGGTCACTAACTACAGGTAACAACCCATTTTGGAGGGATTATTGCTATTATTGGCATCAGTGGTTTATGGCGGCATTTTATGAAAGACATTAGAAACGGTAGTGCAGCTGGACTCAGTGTTTCATGGGGGAAAAAATCCTTCCTTTTCCCTTGTGGTTAATGACCACTTTTTTATTCCAATTGGAATGGATTGGGTGTGCACTGTGCTGCTGGGTTTATTAGTGACTACATTTCTTGTTGCTCAGAGAAATATGCTTTACATCCGAGTCAGGATTCAAATCAATGGAGCAAAAATATAACATTTATTGTTAGTAAAATTGAATCATGCTGAAAAGACTGAATGAATGCTTAACTTAAAACTGGATGTTAGAAATCCTCTCAGTTGCCATGAGCACTTTCTGGCTGACACAGAGACATATGCCATTTTCCCTGTGATTAATTGTTAGCTAGAGAAGGCATATACATTGCCAAATGGAGAATAATAGCCAAAGTTATGTTATTGATTTTCCATAGGCTTCCGCGAACCTATATACTCAGAGAGGGGCTTGATCTGTGTGCTTGTACTATTGCTAGCTTGATGAGCCCAGGGTGATGAATGTGACTTGTAGGAAAATAGAATTAGCAAGGAGGAAGCTTCCTCAGCCAGAAGGAGGGCAGGCACTGAGTGCTGAGGAGTTTTAACCTGACTGCAATGAAAGCAAAGTTGTCCAAAGTCTCCCCAATATTTCTTTTGTACATTTTAGCCTGGGCATCTGAACTGGAGTCTTGACAGCTTGGTACCATGGCTGATATTATTGAGTTCGAATACAAATTACAAATATGTTATCTGCATGGAGAACATGTTTTTGCCTTCTTTTTGGTCCTTTTTTCTTTCCATCTTTTAATTAAAAAAAAAAAGATCAGAACATATCATTAGCTTTGCTTCTTAGTGAACCTGACTTTTCTCAAGAAATTTACATCTTTCTCTCATTTTCTGTTAAGGTTTCTTATCCTGTTTTCTCACCTAAAGAATTATAATGAGGTAGAGTGAATGAGATCTATGGGGAAAGCAGTGGACCTAGAGACTAAAGGTAAAAGGATGATTGATGGTATGAAATTACCATAAAAGTACAATCAGGATCAGATTTTAAAATGAATTTTTAAGCAACCTAAGAGATACTCTTTGATTTGCAGTCTGGTAGAATGGATAATATCTCATTCAGTGGATAAAGTTTCTCACTGTGTGACTTGAGCTTTTTCTGATCTTTCTGACTAGGAGTAAAATGGAACCAAAGCCTAAAGTGATTTTTAATGTGGAAAATATCAAACACAATATTCTTAGTGTCAAAACCTGGGCATAGCTGTTGAGAAAAGAAAAATAAATAGAAGAATATTATAGTGTTGGTATTATTTTTCACAAAGGAGATGCTCTCACTCTGCTAGGCTCCTTGAATTCCTAGGAAAGGTAGGTTAAAGCACAATTGATAAAGGGAGGAAACATGTTTACATTTTTTTAAAGTATAGATCTAAGGCTGGCATCAGACTTTTATCCTTTCTAGGTATTAAAATTGCTCCAACTAAAAATAGTCAAGTAAAATTTATTTGATTAGAATAATGTGATGCCCACTACATTCTATCAAAAGATACAAATCGCAAAATCATCCATTACATTTTCTGATCATCCGAAAGCATTGACTACCTTTAATCTACATATTCAGTGTCTACTTTTTAAAATGATGTGATTATATTATTGTGTGTGCCTGACTATAAAATCACTAAGTCTGTAATTATAATACTATTGTATTTTCATCCGGAGGTTGTGAAACCCTTTGGAATGCATTTTGACAAGTTGTAAATCATAAATTCACCCACATTTTAATATTTTAAGTGAAAGTATTTGTATTTTACATGATATCAGCTCTTTATAATAATCAGCCTGGCTTTCAGATTGGAAACGCTGGGTGCTGTCGAACCTCAGTGATATTCTGGTGCATGGATTTAAAGAAAATAAGCTCTATTAAGTGCTCCACGTTTCAATCTTTTCATTTTATAGGGTTTGTGTTGTTTCCACGAACCCCTCACATATAGCTCTAGGGTGACTTCCTTTTGGTTGGAAGTCTGATTAATAACTACAATTATAATTCCTGGAATTCTCAAGGAGGATCGAAGAAAGAGGGATGGGTTCTCCTTACCCATAAGAACTACAACCCAAACCACTTGAAGCTGGTACTCTTGGCATCTGGGTTGATCTTCATTAAGGTTAAAATTCTCTCTGCTATTTTAAAACAGTTAAACATTAGGGGGAAATCTTAAAAATTCCAGCCAGTTGCTTCTTGTGACAGTCTCCATTTCTTCCCTCTACTGACAGTTCTCATAATGACTTTAATCATAGAGCCTGGCATCGGAGCTGGGTTATTGAACAGCAACAAACTCACTGGTCAATGTCTGTGTCACTTTTCTGGGAGCAGAACTTTCTGAGCATCAAGGAGCAAATACTCCAAGCCTTCTGGAAAAGTGCTAAGTGCATTACATCTCTGTCAATCATGTTTGGAACTCGCGGGCCAAATTATTATTATCTGGCTCAAGACACTCCATTGAAACTTATTTGTGTGGTAGTCTCATCTGTGTACCTCGTACAGCTAATGATGATTGTTTATGGAAAGGTGCCTGTCCAATTATTTTTGAAGGAACACAAGAATGCAGAATGACTGGAAGCTTCAGGTTTGTGCCAGAGAATGCCTCAGGTAAGAGAAGAATGGCTAGAGGCTATAAGGAATCACAAGAGACAAGTCAGAGTCGTAAATTGGGAAACTGACATATCTCATCTAATATACTTGCTAACTAGGTCTTTAAAAACCTTGACATTTAACTAAGTTTGTGGAAAAGTTATAGGTTTTTGTCCTTCTCTACCAGCTCTAACTCATTAATCTAGTGAATTAAGGTATTTATTATTACTTACATGAGTAGACTTACATAGGGGACTGTTTAGAGAGACAGTTAAGCATCCCCACGCCCCCCCCACATCCCTACACACCCTGTAGCCAGGCAGTTGTTTACACTGGCTGTGCTGCTTTCAAAGTCAAGTCAGTCAAAAATGATACTTCAGGTTATTTACCCTTTTGGTACTTCAGGGCTTGAAATGGAATGAAAAGAGCTTTTCATTCAGCAGAGGCATTTAAATAATGCTTTTGGAAAAGCTAGGGGAAAGAGGGGGGTGGTCTTTGCTGAAATAAACAGAAGTTGCGAGGATTTTAAGAAAATAGGAAGAAAAGTCAAACTTTTCAGTGAAGGCTGCATCCCTCAGTGGGCTGATTGATCAGTAGGTTGATGCCATTTAAAGGCATTTAATGGCCTGTGGCAAAATAATTTTTATCTTTTTACAATAAAATTTCTAAGGAAGGTTTAGTTTTAACAGTTGACAAAAAAATATAAAAATCTGGGAATGGTTAGGATGACACAAAAGGGAAGAATCCAATCATTATCAGAAAGGACAGTTTACTAAGAAGGCAGGAAAAGGAGGCACTTTTCCCCATGGTTTTTACTTGTTATTTTGATGAAAGCCTATTCAAAGTAATTTCATTAAATGAAATAGAAAGGGGGCAAAATTAGACAAAGATCTGACAAATACTTTAGGACTTCCATCATTTGTAAAAACTATCTCCCCAAACAAACCCTACAAAAGTACCTGTTTTGAAAACTTGTAAAGCTTAAGGCAAACTAATGGCTCTTTTCTATTTAAATACTTAAATATTCTAGTGGTTGTTCTACCTCAATTGATTATAAAACAATTTTTTCTAGATTAGAAAACCAAGTCATCTGAGTTAGATCTATTTTAGGAAAAATTTGTATTAAAACAGTCCCTCAGAAAATCACTGATAGCTACTTTTCTATCAGTTTGTGTGTTTATACTTTTCTTTCTTTCCATTTTACAGGACTTCTGTGAAAAAAGGTGCTTCGTCTATGTTGTTAACATTAGGAAAGTCCAATCCATATTGACAGTCATTCACTTTTTTCTTTTAAAAAAAATTGGTTTCTAGATCCACATTGCACAGCATAGAGCATAAACTACCCATGGGCATTTGTGGGTGAAAAAGTAGACAGGGGAGAAGATTGTTGAATATTCTGAAACCATAATGTGCCATCTAGTCTTAGAGCAATCAGTTGAGTTTAAACAAGTTTTGTCTTTCCTGAGCAACTCTGTGAAAAGGACTCTATCAATTTATTGAAGGTCTGCCATCTTCCTAGCACTATGCTTGATGCAATGGATACATGAAAAACATTTGGACACAGGCTTTAACTCTTAAGATCACAGTTATATTAGGGAGATAAGACAAATAGACAGGAAGTAATGACAAAATAAAAATATGCTCTTCTATAGAGCATACAGAAGGTACTCAGTAGGTGAATAAATGGAGCTAAAAGGGAATAAGAGACCAACATTAATTATTTTATGCATGAGGAAGCTGAGACCCAGGTTGGTTATGTGACTTGCTCAAGGCCACACAGGAAGTAAGTAATAGATCTGAGATTTGAATGCAAATCATCT
Organism: Pseudochirops corinnae; assembly: GCA_028646515.1. Taxonomy (NCBI): domain Eukaryota; kingdom Metazoa; phylum Chordata; class Mammalia; order Diprotodontia; family Pseudocheiridae; genus Pseudochirops; species Pseudochirops corinnae. The sequence continues at coordinate 75,792,461 of CM053592.1, read as the reverse complement.
AACTCACAATAGTAAGCGTGTGATTCAAAGAATTCAAAGAAGGCAGCTATCAGTGGAACCTAGAGCAATCAAGGAAACCTTCATAGTCAATGTGAGACTTGAGACAGGTTGAGAAGGATGGGCAAGACTAAATAGGAAGAGAGAAGGGGGAGGCGTTGTAAGCAGAGGAGTCAGCACATGCAAAGGTATGGGAATGACAGAAAGTGAGACTTATGTAGGAAACATTAAGGAGGTTTAAATTTACATATATGGGGAATAGCAGGAGAGAAGTTTGAAAAGACAGTGACACAGTAATTTGCACATAATAAATGTTTGATAAATTGAATTGAATCAGATTTTGTAGAGCCTTGATTGACAAGCTGAAGAACATGACTGATTCCATATGACAGTTCCTATTAAGTGGTTGGAAAATTCCTTTGAGGTATGCAACAAAGGTCCAAGGGGTTCATGCTAAAAATTCCTTAATGATGCCTTAAGCAGTAAATAATCGCAAAATATCATGGGTGGTATATTAAATTAACCCTAGATTTCACAAAACTTTTTTTACTCTCATTGTTGAAAGAGGTTTTCAAAAGAAAATATTTTGGGGACCATTGAAAAATAGAGAATAAAAAGCTCATGTTACCGAGAAGAGTCAATGGTAAAATCAGTCATTTTGAAAGCCTAATCTGGCAATACTGTGTAGGGCTGGCTGGAGGGAGGTTAGATGGAAGGTAGGAAGATAATGTAGAGACTATTTCATTAATCTGGGCAAGGTTATAAATTGTTGAGATTGTTTTTTTCCATTTGTATGTTCTCTCCATTTTTTGCTGAACCAAGGACAAATGAGACTGAACTAGAATAATAGCCATAGGAAAAGGAAAAGGTATGAGAAACATAGAGAAAAAAGAAAATATAGGATTCCGTGAATGAGTAATGACTAGAAGGGAACAAAAAGGGAGAAGTGAGTGCTCCCTTTAATTTTGTAGCCTCTTTAGACATTAGTTTCTTATCTGTAAAATAAGGGATTTGAATTAGATGGCTTCATTATTTTCACTACTGAAATTTTAGAGGCTTATGGAGCCAAGATGGCAGAGTAAAAGCACCTTAGCTTTCATGAATTCCCCTCCAAACAACATTAAAATGACACCTCAAAACAAATTTTGGAGTGGCAGAACCAACAAAAATGAAACAATCTTCCAGCCCAAGATAACTTAGAAGGTCATAAGGAAAGTTCTGCTTCACTGGGATGAGAGTGCAGCACAGTTCAGTATAGTCCTCTTCCTGTCAATCCAGCAACAGATCTTGGGGGATCCTGAATTATAAGTGGTAGCTTCTAGATCTCTCAGCCCACAGATAGTAAGGAAGTTGAACAACTAGTTGGAAGGAAATTGCAGGGGAGCCTTTTCTGGCACTGGGTGTAGAACTCTATCACATTGACCATACAGGATTCCAGTTTGTAATATCAGGGCAAGGAAGAAGATTAACAGGAGCAGTCACAGTTCTAGAGCAGAAAAGAATACTTATGGTCACTCACAGACCATAGGACAGGTCAGTAGAGCAGTGGCCACACCTCTCTTTAGATCATACTACTTTGGAAGAACTGAAAACTTACAGGATCCCAGAATTAGCTCCAAAAACAGCAGCATGAAAAAATCTAAAGCTCAGGACAGTGCTCCTTCCATGATGGTAGCAGAGCTCAAATTTAACATAAAGTTAAAAGTCAAGAAATAGGTTGAAAAAATGAGCAAGTAACAATAAAAAGAACCTGACTATAGTAAGTTACTATGGTGATGGGGAAGATCAAAATGTAAATTCAGAAGAAGACAACAAAGCCAAAACTGCTACATCCAAAGTCTTAATGAAAAAATACAAATTGGTCTCAGGCCCCAAAAAGAATTTCTGGAGGAGCTCAAAAAGGATTTAAAAAATCAAGCAAGAGAGGCAGAGGAAAAATTGAGAAAAAATGAGAGAGATACAAGAAAATCATGGGAAAAGAGTCAACAGCTTGGTCAAAAAGGCACAAAAAATATAGGAGAAAGCAACACCTTGAAAAACTAAATAGGCTAAATGGTAAAAGATGCACAAAAATCTACTAAAAAGAAATCCTTAAAAAGTAGAATTGGCCAAACTTTTTAAAAAGGTACACAAAGTCACTGAAGAGAACTCCTCAAAAAGTAGAAATGGTCAAGTGGAAAAGGAAATACAAAAGCTCACTGAAGAAAATAATTCATTAAAAATCAGAATTGGGCAAATGGAAGCTAATGACTCATGAGACATCAAGAAACAATAAAACAAAATGAGAAGAATGAAAAATAGTAGAAAATGTAAATATGTCATTGGAAAAATGACTGACCTAACAAATAGATTGAGGAGATATAATTTAAAAATTATTGAACTCCTTGAAAGCCAAGATTAAAAAAAGGGTCTAGACATCACATTTCAAGAAATTATCAAAGAAAACTTCACAGATACACTAGAACTAAAAGATAAAATAGTAATTGAAAAAATCCACTGATTACCTCCTGAAAGAGATGCCAAAATGAATACTCCTAGGAATACCATATCCAAATTCCAGAGCTCTCAGATCAAAGAGAAAATATTGCAGGCTGCCAGAAAGAAATAATTCAAATATCATGGAACCATAGTTGGGATAACCACAAGATTTAGCAGCCTCTACACAGGGGTTGGCATATGATATTCCAGAGGACATAAGAGCAAGAATCACCTAGCCAGCAAAACTGAATATAATTCTTCTGGGGGAAAATGGATATTTAATGAAATAGAAGACTTTCAAGCATTCCTGATGAAAAGACCAGAGCTGAATAGAAAATTTAACTTCAAATACATGACTCAAGAGAAGCATATAAATGTAAACAGGAAAGAGAAATCATAAGGGATTCTATAAGGCTAAACTGTTTACATTCCTATATAGGAAGATGATAACTGTAACTCCCTAAGAACTTTATTATTATTAGGGCAGTTAGAAGGAAGATACACAGAGAGTACAGATAGGAGTTGACTATGATGGGATGATATATTAAAAAATAAAATAAAATTATGGGATGAGAAAAAGAAATTCACTGGTATAAGGAGGAAGTAGAATGGGGGTGAGTTATCCCACTTAAGGGAGGCACAAAAGAGCTTTTGCAGTGGAGGGGAAGATAGGTGAGTGATAGACAACACTTGAATCTTACTCTCATTAGAACTGACTCAGAAAGGGAATAACATATACACTCAGTTGGGTACTGAAATCTGCCTTACCCTACAGGGAATTAGGAGGGGAAAGGGATAAGAGAAGAGAGAAGGGTTAATAGAAGGAAAGGAGGTGGTGGTCATAAGCTAAACACTTTTGAGGAGGGACAGGGTAAAATGAGAGAGAGAGAGTAGGATAAACAGGGCAAAATAGGATGGAGGGAAATATACAGTAATCACAACTGTGGAAAAAAAATTACAGCAAATTTTTCTGATAAAGACCTCATTTCTCAAATATATATATAAAACTGTATCAAATTTATAATATAAGTCATTCCCCAATTAATAAATGGTCAAATCATATGTACAGTCAGTTTTCAGATGTAGAAATCAAAGATATCTATAATCATAGGAAAAATATTCTAAATCACTATTGATTAGAGAAATGCAAATTAAAACAATTCTTAGGTACCACCTCATACTTATTAGATTGGTTAATGTGGCATAAAAGAAAAATGAAAAATTTTGGAGAGGATGTGGGAAAATTGGGACACTAAAGCACTATTAATGGAATTGTAAGTTGACCTAACCATTTTAGAAAGAATTTGGAATTCTGCCCAAATGTCTATAAAACCATGACCAAGCAAGACCATTACTATGTCTATATCTGAAATAAATCAAAAAAAGAGAAAAGGACTTAAACATACAAAAATATTTATAACCAATCTTTTTGTGGTGGCAAAGAATTGTAAATTGAGGGGGTGACTACCAATTGAGAAATGACTGAACAAATTGTGGTATATGATTGTAATGGAATGCCATTGTACTACAAGAAATTACAAGCAGAATGCTTTCAGAAAAACCTGCAAACTTACATGAACTGATGAAAAGAGAAATAAGTAGAACCAGGAGAACATGGTATATAATAATTGCAGTATTGTATATGATGAATTGTGAATGACTTAGCTATTCTGATCAATACAATGACTCAAGACAATTTTGAAGGATTTATGATGAAAAGACACTATCCTCCAGAGATAGAACTGATGAAGTGTGA
>CM053592.1:75760377-75787730 GCA_028646515.1 Pseudochirops corinnae | reverse complement strand
TGTTTTCACATGTAATTTGAAAAAATAAAATATTTTTTAAAAAGAAATTTTAAGATGGCAAAGTTTTTTTTGCTTGGGAGCTTGAGAAAATGGTGAAACCATTGGGAGAAATGGGGGGAAAAATATAACAAATTGTTCTAGGATGTTTAGAGTTACAAAGCATTTAGCATCTATTTTTCTTACTGAATCCCTAATAACAACTCTATTAAGTAAATTATAGAGTTCATTGTATTAATTTTTACAAATAAAATAACTGAAGCTTAGAGAATTTAGATGACGTGTACCAGCATGACACAACTGGAAAGACTAAGACAAGAGCTGAGCCCAAGTCTTCCTGTCTCCATGTCCAGTACTGCATCCACTACACTATATTGCTTTTCACTGGAAATACATATCAGTTTGGTAAGAGGGATGGGGGAGGAGATGACTAGTTACGGTTTGGCTATGCTGAGTTAAAATAGAGATGATCTGTGGTTAATTAGAAATAAGAGTAATTATCTCACATTTATATAGTGTTTTACAATTTACAGTATTTTCCTCAAAACAACTCTATGGGGCATGAAGTGCAAGTTCATAGAAGTTAAATTATTTACCCACAAACCTATAGCTAGTAGGTCTCAGAGCTGGACTGTAAACTTTCTACTATGCCATGAGATGGGAAGGATGAGGAAGCAAATATGCAAATTAAATAAATAATAAAATATGAGCAATAATTTATTTAAAACAGACTTCTAGGATACATCTTGAATTCATTACACATTTAGCATAACTAATCATTGACAGCTAGGTGGTATGGTGGATAGAGTGCTGGATCTGGAGATATCCTAAGTGTAGATCTGACTTCAAACACTTACTAGCTGTGTGACCCTGGGCAGTTCATTTAACCTCTGTCTGCCTGTTTTCTCAACTGTAAAATGGGGATAATAATAACTCCCATGATTTTTTTCCAAGTCAATTGAAGTCCTATTTGTGAAGCTTATTTAGTAGAGTGCCTGGTACATAGGAGGTACTTAAATGTTTGTTCCCATCCCCCTTTTCTATTTGTGTCTGTTCACTGATGATTAGAATGATGACCCATATGTATTATAAGATCTTGATTTATCAAAGAAAGGTGAAATGTTCTTATGTAGTTAATTACAAAGGAAAATGGACTTTAAAACAACAACAAAGTCTTTCAGCAGGAATCAATATCAAAAGTTTTTTTTCAAGCTAATCCTACATTAACCAAAAAAGTTAATCAAGTATATTAACCCATCATTTGAGCATTTCATTTGATGTAGGTTTAATTTTACATTTTATGTGGTTATCAATCCAAGTAGAGAAATTAAGCATAGTTGCTTCAGCAAAGTTAAGAAATTTTTCTAAGAGAGGTCTCCTAATATCTTGGCTGGTAGAAAATGGGCAAAACTGGTTAAGTTATGTTTAACTTCTGAAGTCAGGAACTGAAGAAAGTGGATGGCTAGGTGATGTTCAGGGCAATAATTTAGGTACATGATCTCTTGTTCCTTCTGTTCTTCCTCCGTCATGACTTTCCAGGATTGTAGAGTAATTTAGTGGAAACTCAGATTTCTTGAGTCTCAATTAAAAAGCACGGAGAATACTACACTCACAAAATTGTTCCTTAGCATCTGAGCAGAGTACATTCTATTCATTAAGCTTCCCTTCCTATCCCATGATGTTTGAATGCGTCTCTTCCATCTTATTCTTCTCCAAATGTCACTCAATCGCCCTTCTTGGATGTCCTGCTTTAGTTGTTGCTTATACTCATACATGATCATCATAGCCCCCATACTTGCCTCTAGGAAAAACTAGACTTCATAAAGGTATTTTACATGCTTGAGTTCATACCTAGATCCTGATGCCCTTTATCTCTGTCAGTAGTTAGGACTCTTGCTCATAATCCTTTTTTTTTTTTAACCCTCTTTCCTTTTTTAGTCTAACCCAATTAACAAAGCCACATCTCCTACCAAACAAGGGCTAGAGACCATCACAGCACCCTTCAGTCTTCAAAACTGATCTGTTGCCTCACAGACATTTTCAGTCTGATGCTTCAATGAACTGAATGTAAAGATCCAAACTTAAACCAGGAATGCTCATCTACCTGACACATGTCCATACATAAAGATGATTTCATTCTGATCACCTTGCAAGTAGTATCACCTCCCATTCTACCAGGTCAAGCTTAGTAATAGAAGGAAGAAAGGAAACATTTATTAAACACCTACTATGGGACAGGCACTGTGCAAAGTGATTTACAAATATGATCTCATTTATTCCTCAAAACACCCCTGGGAGGCATGTGCTATTGTTATCTTCATTTTGCAGATGGGAAAACTGAGGCAGACAGAGGTTAAGTGACTCACATAGTTAGTAAGTATTTGAAGTGGGATTTGAACTCAGGTCTTCCTGACTCCAGTCCCAACACTCTATCTATAGAACCACCTAATTGAATCAAGGATACAGAAGTTAGTGGAAACAATACAAATGGTTTTTTTCCCTCCTGGGGAAGCTCAGCATATTCAGAAGTTAAGCTTCTTTTTCAAGTATCTCACTTTAGGAACCCCTTTTAATGGATGCTGAATGGATATAGAAGGATAGAAATGAAAGATCAAGAAAAAAAGAGAGAAAAAATTTCTTCTTTCATATGCATCAGTTCTGCATACACTCAGACACGTGCTGAACAATAATCATTATAATAATAACAATCACAGCCATGCCAGTAGAATGCTCATTGTTCATATCCCACAACTCTCACATTTCCTTAAATGGTCATTCCCATTCATCCATGCCCCATATTCTGGGACTTCTTCCCATCCCTATATTCCAAGCACTATCTACACACACCAGCCAAGAAAGATACCAGAATACGCGTGAGGCAGGTGAGCAGTATAGGACTAGATGTAGTCTGTAACCTCTCATCACTTGTTCTTCATGCCAGTAGACATCCCTGAATGAGATGAGCACTGGGAGCCGGAGTCCTATATCCAGTCCCTATTGAATCAGGTTTTAAGGTTTACTCTATTGAAGTTCTTGTGAGCTTTTCATAATGTTGCTCATTTTTAAAAAAATATCTGTCATAGTATTGGATAGCAGGGTATCACAAAACCTCCCCTCTATTCAATCATTTTTTATTCCTACTTTCCAAAGTCCTTTACTTAATGTTCCACCATACATTATAAATCCCTCTCACACTAATCTGACTCTCATTCCCATTCCTTTGCTTTCTTCTAAGCATTGCTTCAGTTACTGTGATTATAAGCATCATCTCTCCATCAAATTTACACCTTCATCATATCAAGGCCAGTTCTTAGCAACCAACACCAGCCCTAGGTCTTTTTCTTGATTTTGTTACATAGGATTGAGACATTATGATCTTGGTTGGACCACCACTTCTCTCTCAGTAGCTTCAACCTATAATAACTTGTATAGCATTGTGCCTTAAAACCAGGGTAAACATGACTTATGCTAATGACTAGCTTTCTTTAATTGAATCTTGTTAAGTGACTTAAAAGTTCTACTCCACCACTTCAGGTCCCTTCCCAACCACTTCCACCACCAACATCTACTGCCTCCTACCTCCCTCTTTTTTCAGCTCCCTTTTATGTGTGGTCTATCCCATTAGAATATAAGTTCCTGGAGGGCAGTAGCTGTCTTTCTGCTTTTTAAAAAAATTTTAATTTATAAAATAAAACAGGTATTTCCATAACATAGAATTATAAAAAAACAAGATGATTGCACATGAAACTACAAATACATTATGTACAAATATGTCTTTCTGCTTGTGTTTATATTCCCAGAGTTTATCACAGTGCTTGGCATACAGTAAGTGCTTAATAAATGCTTGTTGACTTAGTAAACACCTATGCAGGGGTAGGGAACCTGTGGCCTCAAGGCCACACATCACCCTCTAGGTCCTCAAGTGTAGCCCTTTGATTGAATCCAAATGTCACAGAACAAATGCCCTTAATGAAAGGATTTGTTCTGTAAAACTTGGACTCAGTCAAAAGATCACATCCAAGGACCTGGAAGGGCATATGTTACCTCAAGGATGCAGGCTTCCCACCCCTAATCTATGCTCTTATTCTGCTAGCAACTCCCTCACCTCATCATCTCTAATAACATATTTACTTTGACATTAAAAAAATGACAAAATCAAGGATACTTCAGATTTTATATGTATGTAGAAAAAAATCGACTAATGGGAAACATTCAATACTAAAGAAACAATTTAAACTAAAAAATACAATCTACTAATCCCTAACCCTTAAAAAGTGCAAGAAATCTTTTAAAAACTCTATTTTTTTTCAGTTCTGTTTAAACTGATCTTGATGTGCACTTCAAGAATTCTTATTTCTTGTTTCTTGTTAAATTCTTGTATTTATATATATATTTATCCTCAAAACAATTTTCTATCATTGTACTACAAATTACCAATTGCCTAGTGTGATTTTCTACTCAATTAAAAAGGCAGAGCAAGAAATGGTGATTTTTTTCTATCCACTTCATATAATTATGGCTTCTCACTGAACGACTATATTTCCAGAATTGAAAAGAGTGGAAGGTAATTGCCCACTTTTAGAATGCTCATTTATTCATTCAACAAATATTTATATCATATCTAATGCTGCCTGTAGTCATGAAAGTGCTACAGAATTTCAACTTTTGTAGCATTCATAATACCAATTAATAGTTCTTGTTTAATAGTAGGCATTTAACTTTAAAACAGAAGTAGAAGAAATGAAATATTTGGGTCTAATTCTCGCTCATTTTCTGATTGTACAAAAATGTTCACTTTGGCTCTTTTAGGTAAAATAGACTGGTTAATTTTCTTATATGCCTAGTACAGTACTGGGCACAAACTAGTACTTAACTGATGCTTATCTATATTTATGACACTAAATTTTATCTTATGAAGCCTGAATGAGCCCTTTCTCAGGACTTTTAATAAGAACTGCTGGGAGAACTAGAAAGTAGCTTGGCAGAAATTAGCTTTAGGCCAGCATCTTATACAATATACTATAATAAACTCTAAATGGATACTCACTTCAGTATAAAAAAATTACATAACACACAAAAAAAGCAGAAAATGGAAGTATGTACTATGTAACTATGGTTAAAGAGAACATTTGCTATTTAGAAATGGATAGAGATCCTAAAAGATAAAATAGTCAATTTCTATCACATAAAGTGAAAAAAAGATTTTTGCAAAAACCAATTCAATGCAGCTAGAACAAGATTAGAAACTACCAAGTAGGAAAATTCTTTCATTATCTCTAATCCAAAACATAGGGAATGGACACAATTACATAAGGACTAGAACCATTTCCCAATAGGTAAGCGGTCAGCATTTCCCAGTAGATAAGTATGTGATGAATGTGGAATTGCTGGCAAAAGAAAAACACATCACAAACAACCATAATGTAATGTTGCTCCAAATCATTAACAATAATAATAATTGAAATTAAAACAAAGGATGATAAAAATGGAAACAGTTAATGTTAGAGGGCCAGGTGGAAGAGAGCCATCCTAATACAATGTTAACAAAGTTGTGAATTGGTCCAACCATTCTGGAAATACATTGGAAAGTATGTTAGAAAAGTTACTTTTGGCCCCATGATTACACTATGCGGCAAATACCTGAAGGAGGCATAAATAATAAAATATTCAAAGAACTACTTTTTGTAGTTAACAAAACAACTGGAAACAATATCGATGCCCATTTATTGGGCAAGAACAAATTTAACTACTTTGTGGCAATGGAATATTATTTTTCCTTGAAAAATGATAAACATGAGTAATTCAGAGAAACCTGGGAAGTTTTTATGAAGTGACATAGAATAAAGAAGCAGAGCCAGGAGAACAATATGTATAGTAAATACAATAATGTAAATTATCTTGAGCAGGTGAGCCAGTCAATTCTTGCTCCTTTCTATTCCCCTTCTCTTCCAGAAAGGGGAAGAGCTGAATCCTCTCAGGCCTTTGCCATTATATGCTATGCATTATACATTTCTTTCTGTGGTGCTTAGGGTATAACCTTTTCTTTGCTCACTGCTCTCTCCTCTCTGCCCTCATCTTCTCTCACTTTGGAGACTGGAGATTTAATCCACCATGCCCTGTTAGAGCAACTAGCTTGCTTTTAATCTATGTGAAATATGATAGCCCTCAGCTTCTCATGGTCAATTTCTTTGCTATTTTATGGAATTTGTAACAGGCAAAATGTTGGGGGAAATTCCTAACATTAGCTCTATGAGTCAATTTAATTTTTTTAAAGTTTTTATGTATTTTCAACTAATCTCTGCGTTCCTTCACTCCTCTTTTCTTGTTATAAATACACAGATATACTGTAATGCAAGCTTTCATGACTGATAATGAATTTTTAACCTGAAGCAAATCAGAATAAAGAAAACAATTTAAAAAACAACAACAAGAAAAGAGTATATAAGACAGTGTTACCAGATATTCATGAAGAGGGGGAATTGTAGAATAAATATACCCTCTGAAACAATCTTTGGAGTGGCCATTATGATCAGCAGTTGTATTGTGAGTACTTTGCAGGGATCCAGTAGCTTATCGTGATTTCTCCTTTCTCTGATTTAGTACAGCTTCTGTCTCTATCTCTTTCTTCATGTCTCACTCTGTCTCTCTTTCTTCCTCTACCTCCCTCCTTTCTTCTCCTTTCCCCTTCTCTCTTTCTCTTTCTCACTCTCTCTCTCTTCTCCCCATTCCTTCTCCTCCTGTTGCCCCTCCTCCTCCTTTTCTTTTTCTTCTTCTCCCCCTCTCTTTCTCTTTCTCTCTCCCCCACCCCCTTTCTCTGCCTCTGTCTGCCTCTGTCTCTATCTCTCCATTCCTTCCTCTCTTTTTATCTCTGTTTTTGTTTTTCTCCACTCAGCTGATGAAGTCCCAGGCAGAGCTGAGGACACCACTACCACTGCTGCTCAGCCAATCAATAGCAGTAAACTGTTAAGAGCCTACTTTGAATCAGGCATTGTCCTAAGTGCTAGGGATGCAGCACCTTCCTCCCACACCATGCTCTCCCAAAAATCGTTTCCTTTTCAAAACTCTTGGCTATGATTCCAATATGTCTCCCAGCTCAAAGATCACAATAGTCTAATTTTCTCTACAAATCCCAGAATCCTAGTCAGTTCTTAAATCCTCATTTCAATTTAAAAAAAAAAAAAGCACCACAAAGCAATTTCATATATATTTCAATGAACAATCTTGGTCTCACAGAACTGTGAAGAAAATACACTTTTCTTCTCTCAGTAAAAAGATGGGATGTCTTTTACACTGTCAGAAGCAGGCAATGTGTCCATTAGCTTTGACTAAACATTTTTCTTTATGGCATGGAGTCAATCAGTCAATCAACAAGCATTTGTTAAACATCTATTGGGCCAGACTTGATGCTGGAGGGTTCAGTGCTGGGGGTGAGTTAAAATAAAAAGATCATAGTGTTAAAGCTATAATAAAACATTTTTTTTTTCCTTAAGTGTTTATTCACCTCTCAAAAGAAACATTTTTCATTCAGACTATCGGGCATTTTCCTCTTGTTTTTCTGCTTAAGCTGTGGAATGATTGTAAATGTTTAACAACTGTTTCTGGAAAAAAAAATGTTCACTATACATACTTTTAAGCTTAATCTGCATCGGTAACAGTTTTTTAAGTCTAGAGATTGATAAAACAATACATCAAGCCCTGATTTGTAGCATTTGTCTATTTCTGAGATGTAAATGCTCACAATGAAAATTTAACAACCAACTCTCAGAAGCTAGTTTGAACTGGTTCCAGCACACCTCTGTGTTCAAGGTGTTTCTAAAAAATAAATAAACAATGAAATAAAGACTTTTAGAGGTATAAGAGACTTTAGAGACCATCTAATTAGATCCATTCATTTTACAAATGAGGAAACTGAGACCCGGATAGATGAAGTTACTTAACCATGTACAATCAGGTCAAGGGCTCAGGTCAGTCAATTCCTCATCTAGCCATCCTTGCACTATACCACATTGCCTTTTATCCTAACATGGGAAAATATTCTAGAAATAAAATCTTATGAAGGCTCATCATCCTTCTGAATGGTATCCTTCATTATCCCTATTTACAGTTATGAAATCTGACACACAGGAGGCTGGATAGATTTCTCAAGATCTGAGAAGGTAGCAATGACAGAACCTAGGATCAGTCCCATAAATCTAGCTTCCCAGATCCAGAAACACTAAGCTGTCATTATTTATTCTACTACGGTGGTAACTAAATATATTTTTAATATCTTCACAGGTAATGAGATGTGTTCTTAACTTTTTCTATCAGACAGATCAAGAAAGGAACTGTGGCTTTTAAGGCATAATTATTCTTAATATATCAAGCAAAAATAAAGACCATCTCTATAGGACATTTATAGACGAAGATATCATATGTAGGTTTATTAACAAAGAAATTTGTTAGATAAATGGTAATAGTAAATAGTAAGCATGTAAATAGAGTCAAATAATGATTTTTTAAAATAGATGTTGATCAGTGGTTCTAATAAAAAAGTACATTCCTCATTGGGATATGACGATCACCAAACAACCTAAAAAAAAGCCAAAATGGGGGTTCTGAGGTTCTGCAAGATTAATGGAAATCAGTGTAATTACTTTCAACCAAGTTCTGTACACCCCAGGGTGAACTAGCTCTCTAATAACAGGCTTGTGAGAAGAACCAGCTATACAGTCCTTCATTTTTTCAGCATCCAGTTACCCAACAAGCAGATGCAATATGATAGCATCCTGTCGGCACATCAGCCTTCTATTTGCAGCCAAGAGAAAACATCCCCTTTATGCAGAGCACACTTCAAGCAGGGAGGTGAGAGGGACAGACCTACTGCTGCTCAGGTACTCAGGCTATAAAGTGATGCCTGAGGTCCCCCAAGGGCATCCAGTCACCTTCACACTTTTGCTAGAAATCATTATCTTCTAAAAAGGCCTATGTTTCTTTGGAAGGTTGATATTCTGCTATCCCTTCCAGCCACCCCCCCCCCCCCCCCCCAGAGTTACTAGACCCATATGGAAGCTCATTTATGTTCAGACTCAGAAATGCTCAGGTGGTTTGGAATTTCTTTCCTCCTGGTGGGTGATTGTTGGGCTTAAAGTGTTTACTCTTTGAAGATGGGGATCATTGATTTAGAGCTAGAAAGAATCTCAGAGACCATCTTTCTACTTCAATCCCTTCATTCTACTAATGAGAAAATGAAGGTCAAGGGAATTTTAGTGACTTGCCCAATTTGACACAGGAAGTGTCAAAACAGCAATTCGAACTCAAGTCTTCTGACTTCAAATTCATTGTTCTTTCCACTGCCTCACCAAGTTATTAGTGATGCTGGGGAAACTATTCTTTGGCCTGAACAGCTAGGTTTCTTTTTCTGCAATTCTTCAGACTCCTGAGATCTGAGTAGTGAGGATAATCTCTAAGGGAAAATACCCTGTGACCACTCCCAGACCCAATGCCATGAATCCTCAGATAGGCAAAGTGTGTCTTTCTATCTTTCTTTTCACCCCTTGGTGCTATCTCTTCTTCCCTTTGGGCAATCTGGTACAATCTGGTGCTCCCAAGGGCTCAGTGCCCTCATGGTGCCTTCTGACTGCTAGCTTTCATGCTCAGAAACCCCACACACCCTTTTCCTGCTCTCCTATAGAAATGGATTGTCCTAGGCTCTGAGGTTGTATTTTCTGTGAGGCAAATAACTAATCTGAACAACAAATGGGATATAAGATCATCTCTGAGGCCTGCCCTTAGCTTTAAAATCCAGGATTGCAGATGGCATATATTCAGAATAGTTCTGGTAAGTGGAACTGTGCAGGTAACAACTAGCTCGCCAAAAAAGAAATAATAAAATGTACTTTCTATTTTAATCTTCCATATGAACATTTTTCTCTATCACTTTCATAAGACTAGACAATCAACATAATGATATACTAAGGCCTGACTGGTGGCATCTACCAATTTTCAAAGTTCCTACTAAAAGTTTAACAATTGACTCACAAAGCCACTTTGAGCTGGCTCCAGCACATCTCTGGATATATTCATGGATCCTAAGGGACTCACTGTCAATTATTTATTGGAGATGACCCTGAAATATACCAGAGGACATGTTCTAATAGATCCTACCAAACTGGGAAGGGTTCAAGTACTGGGTCAGTAATAAACATTTATCATTGGATAGATGCTAGCCAAATTCCGAGAGGCTCATCAGAAGGTTAGATACCAGGCAAACAATTTGAGGGCCGTGGTGAATGGCTACATTTTCTAGAGAGGAATGGGTGGATTCTAATCTGGGCCAGTGAAAGAAACATCTTGACCGATGAAATCACAAATCATAATATCATTGATTTAGAGCTAGGAGGAACCTCAGATGTTGTTTAGCTATAAGGAGGCTCAAAATCCATCAGGCTTGTTGTATGCTACAGACAGGGAGGGATGAGGTTCTAGAGAAAAATAGCAACCTTCCTCTTAGGTTAACTTTTGCCTTTGCTCTGGTTCATTTGAGTGACAAGATCCAAAGGAATTTTGGGGTTGGGGAAACTACTTTGGCCCAGACCCAGATGTTCATTTACAGCTTGTTGGAGGGCAGTCCCTGAAATGATTTGAGTGGGAGACAGGTTGACAATCAGGAACTAATGGGAACTACGGGGAGTTTCCTAACCCTGTGTTAGTTAGAGAGAAACTGGGAAAGAGACATTGATGCTGATGGCTGGAGGAACCTGATGCAAAGACAGACAAAATGACTGCAGGCTCCAATTAGCTGGCTAGTTGTTCTCTCTTCCAAAAGAGTTTGCCCCAGGAGGCAAAGACTTAGGAAACTGATTGCTTATGAAGAGAGAGCTGATGAAGTTTTCTTTCTTAATCTGAGGTTTAGGCTTAGGAGCCAAGTGAAAAGAGATATTGCACAGCCTGATGATTCCTTCTAGAGGAAAGAAGCAACTGATGTGCTGAAGGACCTGCTGGGTCAGGATCCAAGGAGTCAGAGTTAGAATAACAAGTGGCAGCTCCAACCCATAACTGGGGGCAAGAGATTGACTCTAGAACCCAAGCCAGAAATAACTGGGTGTTGTCGAAAAGATGGTTTGGAGAAGAGATAGCACAGGTGAGTAAAGGCCACAGGCCCTAGGTTTCAGTCTTCGCAGGAAAGATGCCTGACTCATAGCAGTTGGGTAGAGGTGGAAATGACTCTAGAAATCATTCATTTTAAAGGCGTGGAAACTCAGGCCCAGAGAGGATGTGCAAGGTCACACAGCTAGAAGTAACTAAAATTCTCTTCCTTGCTTTTGAGCCTCTGCCCTCTTTGGCTGCTAAATCAATCTTCCTAAAGCATGAGGCTGACCCTACCATGCCATGGATCCTCTCTTCACAGACTCTTCCTGACTGGCGCCTTCATGTACTCTCTAATCCAGGGCGGGGGGAACCTATGGCCTCATGTAGTCCTCTAGGTCCTCAAGTGTGACTCTTTGACTGAATCCAAATGTGTCAAATTTGGATTCAGTCAAAGGGCCATCCTTGAGGACCTAGAGGGCAACATGTGGCTTTGAAGCCACAGGTTCCCCACTCCTGTGGTGTATTTCAATCAAATGGCTGCTATTCCCTACACATGGCGTTCCATTTTTTCCTACTTTCTGCCTTTGCTTTGGCTGTTATCCATGCTTGGAATCCTGCTTCATTTCTTCTCAGAATTACTGCTTCCTTCACCTTTCAGCTCAAGATACATCTTTCATTGGGTCTTTTCTGATTTCCTGAAGTGGTAATGCTTTGTCTCCATGAAATTGCTATATTTATATTTACATCATCTATATCTATACCTATGCTTATACCTACCCCTATTCATATATCTCTATCTCTACATCACTCTCTGTCTGTCTGTCTGTGTATCTCTCTATTTATATATCATACCTATACCTATGTCTGTAGCTATACTTGGGGCAGCCAGGTGGCCCAGTGGATAGTGGACCAAGCCAGGAGTCAGGAAGATTCATTTTCATGAATTCAAAACTGGCCTCAGATACTTATAGTTGTGAGACCCTGGCAAGTCACTTAACCCTGTTTGCCTCAGTTTCCTCATCTGTAAAATGATCTGGAGAAGGAAATGGCAAACCACTGCAGTATCTCTGCCAAGAAAACCCCAAAAGGGGTCACAAAGAGTCAGTCAAGACTGAACAACAACAACAAAATATATTCATTTGTTTATTTATCTTAAAAAACATGAAGTAGCAGTGTGAATTCAAACAGCATGAGTGCTGTAGGGGATTCTTTGTTCACATTAATCAGGACCTGACTGTGTTAATATAAATATTGTCTAGGACATGCAGGAACTCTGGTCAACACAGAGCCCAGAGAAAACATATAGACCTACACCAACGACTACATCTACATCTACATCTATATCTTTATCTATCTTTCTATATTATCTGTACTTAGACCTATATCTGTATCTATCTATATAACCTAAATAATAGCTTGCATATCTTTCTTATTTGCCAATATGTATCCCCTACCATTCTGCTGTAAGCTTCCTGAGGGTAGGAACCATTTCATTTTTATTTGAGTATCCCTGTACAGCTCCTTGAACACAATATTTGCTCAATAAATTCTTGTCAAATTGAATCAAATTTGATTAAGATTAATAACCTACCTCCTTTGACTCTAGACTCAGGGTTCTTTCTAGTCCACCATGCTACCTGACAGCAAATATTTAATAGCTAGCTCACTGGGGGGAAAAAGTGTATTCATGACATACTTAAGTTTAGTCTGTGTCATTAACATTTTCTCCATCACTTTCCCAAATCTAGGCAATCGACAAAGTAATAAAACAAACTCCAATTTGTAGTTTGCTGATTTCACAGGTGTGTAAAGGCTTGCACCAAAAATTTAACAATCAGCTTTCTGCAATCTCTCTAGCCCATTCTAGCTGACTCTAGCACACCTCTGCCTATAGGCAGAAATTATCCATGGTAGAATGCAAAGGAAACTTTTATTTGAGAATTGTTCTCTAAGTCATAACAAGTCTTTGGCAATATTTGGAGAATATAGAGGGATCCTGGACAGTATTTTGGATAGAATGGATTGTTATACATATATTCCAACAAAATGTTCACTTTTTGCAAACTATGATAATAAGAAAGAGCTGAAACAGCATGATGTATATAATGGAGAGAGCTGAATCTAGAATCTGGAAGACCCAGGTTTCACTCCTATCTTCCCTAAGAATTCCTGTTAATTATTTTTTTTCCTTTTGAGTCCCCATAATTGTGCGCTATGGTAATTTCTAGGGTAGAGTTTGCCAAAAGTAGTTTTGCAGCAGTAAAGCACTGTCGTGTTGAAGCTCGTTTTCAGGAACACCACAGGAAGCCTTAAACTACCAGTAAGAAATCAAATACATCTTTTGCTCTGGAAACAGCCTCTTGGCTTAACTGTAACTGCTTTGGGGGATATTGAAGAGCCTGATATCAGTCAGCCAGATTGTTGGGTTTCACAGATAGAGGAACTTTTCTCTCATCTTGAAACAAGAAAAATAGAGAGTCCTAAAAAGAAGAGGGGCATTCTCCTAACTGTTGACAGGGACCAAACATGTGCCATGATGAGGTACTGCATCATTTCTGCTATGCCTAAGACTTAAACCTTTGATGAATTAATGGGTTCACTGGAAATGTAGTCCCTGATGACACATTCGGTGATTGTTCAGGGATTTGAATTTTACAAGGGGGAACAACAACCTTGTAAGGACATTATTACCTTCTGTCCCCACAATTTAATTTTGAGGATTCCTCAGATGATAGCTTGGGATTATCTTGTTTATAGAGTTCAGGATGAAGGCCTCCACCGGTCCTTCTTGACTAAACTAAATTTGGCATTTACAATGGTCCAAGATAAAGCTTTTTCCTGAGACTGTTTTACTGTACATATTAGAGATTCAAAGAACAATCACAATCAAGGACCACTTGGTGTAAATAATGACATCCACACCCACCAAAGTGGTTGCACGTATTTGAATCCACACTATTTGAAATTATAATTATGTAAAATACAGTAAATGGTTCCAGCCCATTGGAAGTATGCAGTGTGAATTCAAACAGCATGAGCACTGTAGGGGATTCTTTGTTCACATTAATCAGGATCTGACTGTGTTAATATAAATATTGTCTAGGACATTCAGGAACTCTGGTCAACAGAGCCCAGAGAAAACATGTAACAACAAAAAGTACATTTAAGTGTTGTAAAGTGCTCTGTATTTAGCATCTCATTTGAACTCACAGTAACTAGTTGGCTTAACAGAGCGAGCATAGAACTTAGAGTCAGGAAGAACCAAGGTCAGACCTCACTGCTGGTATTTACTAGCTATGTGACCATGGACTAGTAACAATCTTAGTTTTCTCACCTGTAAAATGGGGATGATGCTCATAACCCTAGTACCTGCATAATCTTAAGACCGTTGTGTGGACCAAATGAGATGACTTATACAAAACACTTTGCAAACATTGTAGCACCATATCAACATCAGTTGTTATTATTATAAACAACTGTGTGAGGAAGGTATAAGAAGGCATTATTACCCCCATTTTATAGTTGAGGCAACTAAGGATCAGAAGTGCAGCAACTTGCCTGTCTACACAGTTAGTTAAGTGTCAGGGCAGGATTGAAACCTCTATCTCCCTGACTCTTTCAGCATGTTTCCCATCACACCACACTGCCTCTTCTTATGAGAGGCTACCACAACCCTCCCTCCGATGCCTCCAGTGAAATGCACACTCTGTAACATCTGTGGATCAGTTCAGACACCTGCTCAGTTTCCAGAGGGTTAGTTACAGTGACATCTCCTTAAAAATTCAAGGATGTAAAATACAGATTTTCAGAAGGGGTGGTGGTGAGGAAGAAAACAGGGGGAGAGGGGAGAACAGGAGGAAAGGGAAGAGGAGAATAGAGGGAGGAAGAGAGAGACAGAGAGAGACTGAGACAGAGAAGAGAGAGAGAGAGAGAGAGAGAGAGAGAGAGAGAGAGAGAGAGAGAGAGGGAGGGAGAAAGAGAGAGATGAGGGGATAGATCTTGAGAGACTTTGTCAATCAAAATCCATCATAAGGAAGCCCAGAAATTATTGTTAACAGTTCACATCATCTGTAATTCAATTATCTCAATCATACTCATGACAGTAAAATGGAGAGACTATATTAGAACATTATGGGAAAGATGTTGGACCTAGAGTCAGGAGATGATTGGGCTAGAATCTGGACTCTTCTACTTATGTGATACTGGGCAGGAGATCAACCTCAGAAAAAGCAGAGGCTACTTCATTTTTGTCCATGCATACCCTGTCTCAAATTTAATGACTGGTCCCTTGCTGCTGGATTGATTGACTGAAAATACTTTAAATTTGAAAGTGTTATTATTATTATTTAAATGTGAGTCATAAAGGTGATTTACTATGAAACACTATACAGGAACATGCATTGAGTGGTGAGGGAGATTTTATAATAAGAGATGAAAAGTGCTACCAGTTCCATATATATTGAAGATAGGGACTGGACCTGAGTTATAGGAAATTCCTGGATGAGGAAATTCTACTAATGCAGGTTGGCTCCTTCTCAACAGCTTATAGTCTCAGAGAATTGCTTAGGGTACTATGAGGTTAAGGTACTTGTCCAAGTTCACACTATATGACAATTTATCAGAAGCAGGACTCAAACCTGCGTCTGATTGACTTCAAAGTTAGCTTCCTATCTAATATGCCACATTGCTTCTCATTGCAGATAGTTTAATACTCTCTGGATATTTGGCCTCCTTCATAGTTTATTCCTCTTTAATTATCTTCTGCTTGGTCTTGACCTTGATGTTAACTAACTTCCTTCCTTCCTTCCTTCCTTCTTTCCTTCCTTCTTTTCTCCCTCCCTCCCTTCCTTTCTTCCTCCCTTCCTTCCTTCTTTCCTTCTTTCCTTCCTTCCTTCCTTCCTTCCTTCCTTTCTTCCTTCCTTCCTTCCTTCCTTCCTCCCTCCCTCCCTCTCTCTCTGTCTCTCTGTCTCTCTCTGTCTCAGTCTCTGTCTCTCTCTCTCTCTCTCTCTCTCTCTCTCTCTCTCTCTCTGTCTCTCTTTCTCTGTCTCTCTCTCTTTCTCTTGACTTGCCCAGGGTCACACAGCTAGTTAGTGTCTGAGATTAAAGCTAAAGTTGAACCCAGGTCCTCCTGATTCCAGGGCCCATACTCTCCTCACAGTACCACCTAACTGCTCCTGATATTAATTCCTTTCTGATGAAGAGGGACCAGGCCATTAGAGCCCAGTCCTTCTGAGCATGCACAATGTGCTTGCTCTGATTCAGTGCTGAATACGGTATGGATCTTGCGGAGGTATTCTGTGGCTGTTTTCTTATTTCACTGTAAAGAAAGGACCTATGAAATTGGCTGCTAAGTAAGAAAGGAGAGCACATACAAAGAGTAGCCACAGGAATAATTTGGTCTCTTTTTTTTTCTTCCTGATGGTGATCAAGTGAAGGAAGCCAGGCTATAACCCTTTAGGTAGGGAAAGGGGTCTCAGGCCTTTATTCCCCATCCAAGCTTCTGTCCAACATGAATGCACGGCGCTGCTGTTGCTTCTGTCTCTGCTGAATCTATTTTTTCCCCTATCTTAGTTGAAACAGTATTCGAGATGGCTGCATTCTTGTGAGCTTCTAAAAGGTTAAAAGGCAATAACAGAATGTGCCAGCAGCTAAGCCTGGGGAGGAGCCTTCTGCTTAACCTCAGCATAGCAGTGGATTGGTGTCAGCCAAGAGGGAGTGACCTGTCTAGCGGCTATGGCCATGCCATCACTGGAAGTGAACTGGGTGGGGGGAATAATCAGCAAGCAACTGATTTAATTCTCAGCCCATTTTTCCTAAGAACTGAGTTGTTACAGGGGAGAGTAAGCCCCCGGTTTGGAGAGAGGCATATGTTTATACTATTGTACCTCTTCCATCTTTTAGTAAATATCCTTTTTGTAGAAGCTAATGGTTCTTAATTGGTTAAATCATGCTGTGTTGCTAATCACTGGGTCAATTAATGATATGGAAAAGATACTAATTGTAACTGATGATTGATACTGGGAAGAACACACCTAAATTGTCTTCCCCCATTGAATTGTAAGCTCCTTGATGTTAGGGACCATCTCTTGCTTCTATTTGTATCCCCCCCCCCAGTAGATAGTAGGAGCTTAATTAATATTGATTAAAAATATACAACATATAATGTATAAATAAATACATGATATATAAACAAATATATAAATAGAAATAAATATAATATATAAATATAAAAAATTGGTTATAATATAATTTGAATAAATATTTATTAATTGAATTGGTTGGTACTTGAGCCTTTACACTAAAACATTCCTAAAATGTCAGAGGTGTCTTTAGAACCCTGAAAGGGACACAGTAGCAATGCTTCAGGGTCATAACTTGTGAACACGAATGGAAGTTTGGACATGCATCTCCAAAATTTACATGGATTATACCAGTTTTATTGCCAGGCTTGTGGCTCACCAGACTGACACATCCTCAATTCTCTAGAATCTGTTTTCTCAGCTCTCAAAGCAAAACTCAGTGCTGAATCAAGTTGTTTTTCCTGTTTCTCATAGTGCAGTTGTTTTTGAGACTACCTAGCTTTGTCATTTGGGGAAATTCACATTTTTATCAACTGGTCATGACCTAGTAAAGTGCCATCTTTTCTTCCCTCCCTTGAACTTCTGGAAAGGACTTTTCCTTGTATGGATCCCAACATTATCTTCCTTTATCTTGGGTTTCAACCATAACCTGTTCAACTGGTTTCTAGAGATTTCCATTCCCTGACCCCTTTGGCAGCTTCTCTCTTTCTTTCAATTGCAGTTATTCCTTTCACATCACGGAGTTAGGGGTGCAGCACTCCCATGATTTGGAAAATTCATGGGTTTTTGTCCCTCCTTTTGTACCAGAGAAGGCTGAATTATAGATAATATATGATAAGATAAATATATGTTGATAATATACAATACTATACATACATATTTTATGCATTTCTGAGTTTCTAAACTTTTTCTGTGTCATTTGCTGACCTTTGTGTATCATCTATGGCTTATGTAAAAATCCCCCCAAATTCCCATTTAAATGAAAACTGTGATGGGGAAAGTCATGATTTGAAAGGGATAATTATAATCTTATCTTTCTCTTTTGGTGAGTTCCCTAAAATACTTTCTATTAGTTTGAACTTTTGAGGCCAATTAAATTCTAAATAACTCTATTAGATTATGAACTTCTTACAAGAAAACGTCTACCTTTCCATTTATATCTCCAGATCTTAGCTTAATGCTTTGCCCACAACAAATGTTTAACAATTTTTAAATTAATTAATTATTTCTTAATATCAAAAATCACATTTTCTACTCAGGGTAGATGCCTCTGAGATTACATTTCTATGCTCTTATCAAATAGCTACTTCCTCCAGGTTAATATCTCACTTGATTATCCCCACAACCCTGAGAAGTTGCTACTCCTGCCCTTTTTACTTTAGCTTAGACATAATAAATTCTTCTCTAACCCTTTATTTTAACTCTGTGTGTGTCTTTCTGTTTCAACTGTGTCTCATAAACAATATATTATATGTTGGAGTTTGATTTCTAATCTATTCTGCTATCCTTTTTTTTGTAGATGAGTTTATGTTGGTGCTCTATCCCAATGACAATTATAGGAAATACCTCCCAGGTTATTATTATTCCCATTTTGAAAAAAAAAAAACTGAGGCAAACAGAAGTTACATGACCTGCCCAGGATCTATTGACAATGTGTGTCTTTCTGTTGACTCAAAAGACAACAGAAAGACATGGTGGGTACAAGTATACTGAAGCATATAACCACTAAAGACTTACACCCAACACAAGAAACAGAGTATGTCAGACATCAATAAGATGTTTGTGAGCAGAAGAAGAAGCTGGCTGATTATGAATGATATTGTGGAATATGTGGACAGCCTGAGTTTGTCATGCATAACATTGGGTCATTACATTGATCTTGAAGCTGAATGGTCAAGTGAACATTGGCAGAAATTAAAAGTGCTTAGGGAATGACACTTAAGTGATATTTATGTTTTGCTGGGGTAAAGATCTTTGCTTTGTTTGATTATTCTTAATCTTAAAAATATACTTAATCTTATAAACTAATTTTGCTGACAATACCCAAATAGCCATGAATCATGAAGGATCATGCTGAGTGAAGCACCTTCATTTGGGGATTTCTATTCCCTCAGAAGTTTTCTAATGCATTGTGGTGAGATTCTAGGTGTGGTGCTTTAACTCTTTTTAAAAAATCAAATTAGCCAATGATTCTCTATTTTATTAGGTTTTTTTCCATCATAAAACCAGCTCCTAGTTTTATTTACTAATTCATTGGTTTGTCTTTTACTTTCAATTTTATTACTCTATCCTTGGATTTTTCAAGATTTCTATTTTTGTGTTTAATTTGTTGTTCTTTTTTTAAGGATTTTTTTTTTTTGGTGCATTCCTAATTCAGTGACCTCACCTTTCTTTCTTTTATTGATACAAGTATTTAGAGATATAAATTTTCCCCTAAGCACTGCTTTGGCTGTATCCCACAAGTTTTGGTATATTATCTCATTGTTGTCATTAGAAAGTATCAGTTGTTTTTAGGATTTGCTCTTAAACCCACTCCTTTTCTAGGATTAGATTATTTGGCTGCCAATTAATTTTAATCTATGATTCAAAGACTCTTTATTGAATGCAAGTTTTATTGTATTATGGTCCCAAAAGGGTGCATTTAGTATTTCTTTTCTGCATTTGTTTGTGATGGTTTTATTCCTTAATAGAGCCCTGCATAACATACAGCCTGTGGGCTACTTGCAGCCCACCAAAGGATTTCAGGCAGCCTGTGAAAAGTGTAGGGTTGCTACTGCACATGCTCTTGTTTATCATGTGACCCACAGCAACCAACTGTCATTAATATGTCTCTAGTCTAACTTATCTGTGGTCCAAAATAATTTACAAGTTGTACAGGTCTGTCTTGATACATGGTCAATTTTTGTGAAGGTTCCATCCATAGTTGAAAAGTAGGTATAACTTTTTCTATTTCCATTCAATATTCTACAGAGGTCTATCACATTAACTTTTCTAAAAAATTCTATTCATTTCTTTAATTTCTTTCTTATTTTATGGTTAGATCTAGCTAAGTCTGAGATGGGTAAATTGAGGTATCCTACTACTATAGTTTTAGTGTCTAATTCCTTCTGTGACTAATTTAACTTTTCCTTAAAGAATCTGGATGCTGACATTTGGTATATATATATCTGTTCAATATTGATATGAGTTCATTGTCTAAAGGTACCTTTTAACAAAATGTAATTTATCTGATTATCCCCTTTAATTAGGTCTACTGAAATTATGATCGCTACCCCTGCCCTTTTTACTTTAGCTTAAACATAATAAATTCTTCTCTAACCCTTTTTTTTAACTCTGCGTGTGCCTTTCTGTTTCAATTGTGTCTTTCATAAACAACATATTACATGTTGGATTTTGATTTCTAGTCTATTCTGTTACCCTCTTTTTTTTGTAGATGAGTTCATCTTGGTGCTCTATCCCAATGATGATTACAGGAAAGAATGAACTGGCAGAAAGACCAAAGATTCAACATTGTTTTTGCTATATCAGGTAGGTAGATTTTCAAAGTTAAATGTACTATCAGAGCTTCCAACCTATCCTTCTTAGGCTACTACACTGATGATGATAGACAGTTAGGTGGCATAGTGGATAGGATGCTGAGCTTAGAGTCAGGAAGAACTGGGGTCAAATTCTGTCTCAGACACTAACTGTGTGATCCTGGGCAACACACTTATTCTCTCGCAGCCTCAGTTTCCATATCTATAAAATGGTGATGAAACCACCTACCTCATAGGATTTTTTTTGTGAAGTAAATTAAATGGTCTACATAAAATTGCTTTACCAAAGTGACAAATTATTATATATAAATTAAATAAATTACTATAAATAGCATTACCATGCTATTATTAATAATTAACCAATAATTTATTAATAATACTATTACTTATAGTCCATCATGAACAGTAAAGTCAGTCTGGGTATCACAGCTTAAATAGTTACCAACTGTTATCCTTGCTGCTGCTGCTGCTGCAGTTTATCCATTTCCTCAGAGACACTTTGAGGTGCTTGGATTTCTGGAATAATCAGACAAAATCACCTATCTTTCTTCAGATAAAAGTGAAGCATTCTTGTTGAAGAATCCATATTGCCTTTTCAGGATCATTCCAGTTGTTTTGGAATACCATGTTATACTTGCTCCAAATCCTTTCCTTTCCAATACATAATTGATAGTGGGCTTCCAAAGCAGTAGACTTGAGCTCCATATTACCACCGGAGGAAATTCTTTGGCATATATAGGATTCTCTGGCTTCATACAATTGGAGTCTTAAAGTTTTTGTCTTTATATCCACAGCATTTAGCAAAATGTTTGGCATATAGCTGGTGCTTAATAAATGCTTGTTGATTGATTGATCACTTTATCATACTTTGTTATGCTCTGGAATTTTCCTTGTTGTGTACTCTCAGGATATAATTACTGCCATTTAGCAATTCCTTGATGCCTGTTCTTACTGAATTTTAATGATATCACAGAGGGTAAGTGGGTAGCACAATTGATAGAGTGCTGGATCTGGAATAAAAAAGACTCATGAGTTCAAATCTAGCTATATGTACTAGCTGTGTGACCCTAGACAAGTTACTTAACCTTGTTTGCCTCAGTTTCATCATCTATAAAATGAACTGGAGAAGGAAATACAAACCACTTTAGCATCTTTGCCAAGAAAACCACAAATGGTCATGAAGAATTACACACAGCTGAAATGACTAAACAACCTCAAATGATATGGGAGTTTGGTCTAACATAGCTTTTGAGCCCTTGGTTACAGTGACTTTTCAGGACCATTCTGGGTGTTTTGGAATACCACATTACACTTGCTCAAAGTTCTTTCCTTTCAAATACATGAATAGACAGTGGGCTTCCCGAGCAGGAGACTTGAGTTCCATATTACCACTGGAAATTCTTTGGACATATGTAGGATTTTCTGGCTTTATACAATTGAAGTCTTAAAGTTTTTGACTTTATATCCACAGTATTTGGCAAAGTGTTGGCTGTGGAAAGCATGGCTATGGAAAAAGAGATTGAATATAATTGGACCTGCTTTACTTCACTGATAGTGGGGACTATATCAACTGATCAACAGCATTTATTAATCACCTACCATGTGCCAGATACCATCCTAGAAATACAAATACAAAAAAAGACACACATAGATGATGCAGGACATTATCCTATCAACTCTAACATTCTACATACCATTGACCCAATTAATCTTCCTAAAGTATAGTTCTAATCCTGTCATTCTGTGCTCACAAGCTATAATGCTTCCTCATTGTCTATGAAATATTAACTAAAATCTTTTGTTAATAATTCAAAGTCCTATGATTCTGTAATTTGACACTGATATATTTGGAATTTCCAACTTGACTTCATACTGGTCTTCTCCATGAACCTTTGGTGCAGTTGAACTGTATGAGTGATGCCAAAATACAGTATCTGCTTTCTTTCCTCCAAGCTTTCATTCATATCTTCCCTTTGTCTAGAACTCCTCTTTTTTCTCATTCTTTAATTTCCACTCCATGTCTTGTCTGTCCAATCTAATCTTTAATTCTCAGTCCAAACATCATCTAGTGCCTAAAGTCTTCCATGATTTTCTATCTGTCATAAATGAAGTAACTTATCATTTGTCCCAATCCCTACAGTATTTTGTTCTGTTCTAAGGGCCCTTTCACATTCTTCCTAACATTATATTTATCTGCAGACATATTATATTTTTTTTCTACTAGACCATAAGCTTCATGAGGACAGGGACCACATCCTCACCTTTGTACTCCTCATAACACCAATGAAAGAGTGACTGAAATAATATTGAACAAAGAAGTGAATGAATGAACTGACTAGATTAGACTGATCACTACCATATCTATTACAAACAACTATAGTAATCACTGGGACTTCTCTGAGTCACCAAACGTAGTTATTGCCTACCAGAAATCATCTCTTATATAAGATCACCTATAACGTCTTATCACACAAAGCCACCCTATCCATAGGCACCTCTTCCAAAGCTAAATCCATATGTTTAAAGACTTCATTCAATATTAAATAAATCTAAATTAAAATTTCAAGTCATTTTTCTTTATTATTTCCTCCCCTACCTTCCCCCACTACTGACTACTTGGAGATCTTAGGAAGAGAAAATAGAATTTGTTGATGGAAGAGAAATGCATTGAGAAATATTGAGATGCAGAGAGCTTGGGGGAAGGGAAAGCCTACTTATTGAACACCTGTCACCCTTGATAGCACCATCTGTATATGTGATTGACTTTTGCCCTGACCAATTTTCCTATCCATTTATCCTATCAGTAGGAAACACAGAAATAGAGCCACATAGATTTAAAAGATGGTCATTTAAGTTTAATTTTTATTTTCTTCCATTTCTCTCTGTCTATGAAACTCTTCTTGCTCCCTTGTCTTCCTATGAATTAATTTCATTAAATACATTAAGTACAAGGCTTGGACTCAGGCATTTTGTACAACTCCTAGCACAAACAAGTGCTTGGTAGAATTCCCATGAAAGAAAGAAAAAAATTACAAAGTAATAGATAATTCAAAAGAAACTGTGACACCAAATGAGGAGGAAAATTTTTTTAATATGTTCTCAGCATAGAGAGATCATGGGATTTAGACCTAGAAAGGACTTTAGAGATTATCTAGTACAAACACCTCACTTTACAGATGAGGAAAAGGAAGTTTGCTGACTTCCCCAAGGCAAGTCCTAAGATTCAGAGGTCAAATTTGAGTACAGGGCCTCTGACTAGAGCTTTTTTTTCCTATTATTCTATTTCTGATGATAGCAGTCTCTTGGTTGGGCCTATAGAGGAAGAGTAAAAGCAGATTTAGTGAACAAGTGATCATTCCCTAAAATTCAACCTCCAGGTACTTTATGACATGTATTTCTTGACACTTAATAAAACAGATGAGTAATAAAAATGAACAAATTGAAACTGTGGGAACATACAGCCTAAATTAGCTGCATAGGCTACACTAGCTCTATAGAAAATTGTCATTTTGCCATTTCCATTCAGGCTGTGTAGACTCAGCCTAGGTGATTTCAGAGAGGAGTGTTTCTCAGTTGTCTGTTTCAGGATGTCAGCGGAGATAGTCAAATTGAATCTATCAGTACACCTCTGGGACTCAAGGCAGGTGAATTAAAAATCATTGAAGACCTGGGACATGAGGCATCTTCGAGATGGCAAATAAGAAATCAGGCAATGGGTGTGAATTTTAATAGGTGCATGATGCATTAAGCAGAACACAAATATTGGCTTTTGAATATTCAGGGCTCTGATGCCCACTTGATCAGATAAGATAATATGTAAAGCATTTGCTATCATGGTTGAGCCAATTATTACTAATGTTCAAAAAGCTGGCAAAATAAGCAACAAAAGGGTGGGGGTGTTGAATTTTCTGAATAGAGTTGAAAGCACTGGTTACGGAGTTAGAAGACCTGAGTTCAAATCCCAGCTCTGACTTGCTACTTATGCAGTAGAAGTCAATTCAATTCAACTATCTGATCCTTAGTACCCTCATCTGGAAAAGTAGGATTGTGATGCTCTTAATTACCTATCTTCTGGGTGATTCTAAGGAATGTGCTTTATAAACTTTAAAGTGAGTTCTCTTTTCTTCCTTCTCTTCATCTCATCTATAAAATCTCATTACATTAAATATTTGTATGAGATTGTAGGAGTATTGGAAAATGTATGCCTTAGTTGGCTTCTACTTCTCCTGCACAACATTTAGGTACTATAATAATAATAATAATAATAATAATAATAATAATAATAATAATAATAATAATAGATGATGATGATGGTGATGATGATGATGATGATGATAATAATAATGGCAGCTAGGTGGTGCAGTGAAAAGAGTACCAGCCCTGGAGTCAGGAGGACCTGAGCTCAAATCAGGTCTCAGACACTCAACATTTACCAGCCGTGTGACCTTGGACAAGTCACTTAACCCCAATTGCCCCGCTCCAATAAGCAAAATAATAATAATAATAATAATAATAATAATAATAATAACTTGCATTTAAGTAGGGTGTCCCAAAAGTATTGGTGCCATTTTAGCTAAAGCTTAGAATTAGAGACTGGCTCACATGCTAACCTGCCTCTCCCCTCAAAATTCCCAGGATTTCTTCTAGCTCTGAATCTTTGATGATCCTAAAGAATATTCAAGATTAAATATCTGTTAATAAGAAAATATTTAGTATTACAGCTTAATGCCTTGAACTGTAATTACTTATTTAAAATGATGTTGAATGTACCATACCTTTCTACAGTTCCCTCTTTAGTGTCAATATATTATGTCACTGGATGTATACGTCACAGGTCTGATTAAATAATTGTTGGAGTAAAAATCCCAAATGGATTAACTCAGCGTAGAATTTATAAACATTGCTAAAGGTAGCAGTTGCTGCACATTAGCTACCAATTATGCCTGATGATCGTCCAATTTGAAAACATCACACAGCCTATCTTGGCTAAAGCATATAGACATTGATGTGACAGCTTAAATTTCTCTCACATAAAGTTATTGGATTGACTTTAATGAAGTGAATGATAATTAATAGCCACCTCTGGCTCCTCCCACCACCATTATCAATCCTTTGGAGTCAGGACCAGAAAAACCTTCTTTTGACCATCTCTGTAAGGACTTCTGAACTTTAGACATAGCCAAATCATTCCTCTCCTTTTCCTTTGAAGATACCATTTGTACAATTGGTTAGACAACTGTTTGGCACACTGGACAGTGTTGGATGTGAAGTTAGGAAGACTTGAATTCAAATACTGCCTCAAATACTAACTAGCTATGTGACCCTGGGAAAATCCCTTAATCTCTCTCAGCCTCTGTTGGCTCATCTGTAAAATGGGGATAATCAAAGGACCTACTTTACAGGGTTGTGATGAAGATCAAATGAAATAACAGATGCAAAGCTTTTTGCAAACCTTAAAGTGCTACATAAATCTTAGTTATTGTTATTACTGTTCCCATTCTTATCTAGTATCCAAAGGAGTTTAGATTTTAAAAAAGGTCCTAGGAGCAGTCATAATCCTACTATTATTACACTTCTATGTTTCATATTCAGGGAACTATTGTACAGGTTGAAGAAAAAATGATGCTTTGTATAATTGAATACAAGTATTCCACATCTTCTCTAGATCCACTGAAAGCAATTTTGTGACAAATTCAAAATAGAAACAATGCTGGAGCAAATCATTATCTTTTTATTTTTAATCTTCTGTAGACTACTTCACCAGTGGATGAAATGGCTGATTTTTCTAATTGAATTTTGAAAGCATGTTGAGATATAATCTTATCTTTTATAGCATCATTGAGAGAATTTTTGGGACAACTCCAATAGCAGGCACGGCAAGTGGGACAGTGAGTATCTCCTCCTGTTCCCAAGGTTTTGATTTCTACCCCTGAGTCCCTACATGGGAAGATTTTCATTGCATGAAGCTTGAAGATCATTACTGTTTGATGCAGTAACATCTATTATGAGGCTGCTCTTATGTTTTTTATGGAACAACATTATATCCAGGCAGTTGTGAGAAATGATGTGATGATGTCCAGCATCCTCTGGTCTAGAGGTCTAAAGAGACTAAGTGACTCGCCAAGTAAGTGGCAGGGATTTGAACTCAGATTCTCAAGTTCCAAATCTAGTGCCCTTCTCCCTCCCCCAGCTCACTACCACTGAACCAGACCATCTCTAAATTTCAAGCTCATGTGGTTAGCAATTGTCAGAGCCTGAATCCTAACCAGCCATAATGCTGGCTTTGGAGTCAAAAGCTGAAGATTTAAATCCTGCCACAGCCTTTCCTTGTGACTTTAGGAAAGGTTCTTGATTTTTCTGTGCCTCGGTTTACTTATTTATATAATGAAGGCATTGAACTTGACACTATGTCAAACTGTAAATTTATTATTATTTCCAACTGTAAATTTATTAATCTGTGATTCTAGTTCTAGACTATGCTGTAGATACATCTATTGGGCGATTACAGTGAGGATCTTTTAGCAGGGTAGACCTGATAGATCCAAAAGGAGTCACGATACCTAGGATTTTATTACTTTAGCAAATCACCTTTTCTGACCTACTCCCTTCTCTCTTTCTCTCTCTCTCTCTCTCTCTCTCTCTCTCTCTGTCATCTTTCTCTCCTCCTCCC
>CM053592.1:75740136-75759877 GCA_028646515.1 Pseudochirops corinnae | reverse complement strand
CTATAACATAAATTCAAAGTCTAATGTTCCTGGCTCACTATTCTGGATTTAAACATCATATTTATGTATATTTGATATAGAACCCTAGAGACTACAGTTGACTTTATTCTGCCCAAAGCCCAAGTCCTTTCCCCCAATTTACTTAGGTGGTTAGGAAAGTGTGAAGACTCAGAGAACTGAGAATTTGACTTAAATAGTCCAAAGGACATTATGGCATCCTTTTTGTTTTTGTTTTATGTAGTTTTATATCATATCCTTTACGGTTAGCATGCCATTGAAGCTATATTTTACAGATGAAATAAAGAAAAAAAAGGCAGGGGGAGATAATGTAAAAATTGCACAGTTACAACAAATAAATGTGTCATTTACAGAACAGAGCTAGAATTTCCTAGTTTTCAAGGGAAGAAGGAAATAACCATTCATTAAGCACCTTCTATATGTCAGGTACTGGCTGAACACTTTATAAATAATAACTCATTTTATCCTCACCACAACACCGGGAGGAAGGTGCTATTATGAAATTCATTTTGAATTGAGAAACTGAGGTAAAAAGAGGTTCAGTGACTTGTCTAGGACCAAACATCCAGTAAGTGTCTGAGGCTGGATTTGAATTTGGGTATTCTTTGGGGGAAGGGGTTAAATTTTCTTTTCTTTTTTTCTCATTTTTAAAATTTTATTTTTTTATTATGAAATAACACAAGCATTTCCATAACATGGTAGAATAAAAAAAAGATGATTGCATAAGAAACTGCAGATCTATTATGTACTATTCAGAGTTTCTTGACCAGGCCCAGTGCCTGGACTTGTGTTTATCTATCTCCAAGTCATATTGGGCACTGGAGATTGATCTTCAATGGGTTCAAGGACAAAACCAGAGACAAAACGGATATCACCCACAACCATCAAAATTTACCATTCTGAGAAGAAGACAGAGAGGGAGAGGGAGAGGAACAAGAAGAGGGAAAGGATGAGATGAATTATCCAAATGATTGGGTCCCCATTCAAGCAGCTACATCTACTCACAGGTTATGTTTGTCCTTCATTCTTGAAGAGGACCATGACATCAGGGAGATGATGACATGACTTGAAGTTGACTTGGATCTGAGTGAGGGAAGGTTGTGCAAGGTCTCCTCCTAAGCCATCTGGTTCTAGTGACCAGATACTCATCAGAAAGATGCAATGGGAGACCCTAACCCTTTCAGTCTAAGGTCTTTTCAGGTTCTCACTTTGAGTGAGGTAATGCCCATGCAATGAATAGCCCTCTTTAAGAAGGGAGTCAAGGGATGGCCCTTCTAAGCAAAAACAACAAAAAATTCATCCTGGAAGTGGAAGACCCTCAGAGTTGCTGGCCAAAAGAGAAACAGTTACTATTTACTTTCATTCTGAGCGAGGAGGGCCCAAAAAATAGCCATCAAATAGTGCTTGGACAGGGATCTATTGTCCAATCTATGAGCTCCAGAATGAAATGGGTTTAAAGTTTGATCTTTGAGAAAGAAATCTAGCCAGTAAACCCCAAGGTAACTAAGCAGCTTTTGGCCGCCAAAATTTACCTTCTTGAGGAGAGGGAGAAGGAGGGGGAGAGAACTAGCTGAATTACTCAAAGAGGTTTGCTTTCACCTATTTTTATCAACCCTCAACTATATGGAATTACAGAGATAGTTTAAAAGTTACCCTGGTTTTCTCTGAGCTGGTCTGAAAGTTTCTAAATAATTAATTTACCAACTGACTGCCTTCTAAAATAGCCTCCTTGCCTTTCTAGTAACTGAAAGCTAATTTACTAAGAAAATATAAGTAAACAGCACTTTGAGGAATGGAGCATAATCCCTATGCATTTGAAATTCCAAACTGCTTTATAAAAGTGATGGAAAAGGTATTGTAAACTAGAACTATGGCTCTGCAAACACATAGACTGTACCTCACACCTTGGAGAGAGCTAAATTTATATACCCTTCAAAATTGGGGGGAACCAGAAAGGCAAATACATTGAAACTTCTCTCCATCTCACTTTTTCATTTACCCCTTAATGTCACCAATTCTCAATCAAGGTGACTAAGAGTTCTTGAAGGCTATGACAGCAGAACTTCCATGAAATTTGACAGGTCTTATTGAGGTGATGCACAAATACTCTGGGTCGCAGGGAGAGAAAAAGGAAGGTTGTGCAGACCCCATTGCTGTGGAGCTCTATTCCAGCATGCCGCTATCGCCCTGACAAGTCTCCATTTCCTACTAAATTTTTAATGCTGCTCATAAATCACTATAAACTTCAACATCATAGTAAAATAATTTAATTAGGTTATACAAGCATGGTAAAATCAAGACTTACTGGGCACAAGGATCATAGGACACATTGTCTTAGTTACTTCTTCTAAGCTCCAGTCTCTCATATTCCCTTTTAGGTTGGGATCCATTTTCATAGTCTTTAGCCCTTCAATTTCAAAAAAGGGATAATGAAGTTCAGTGGCTCCCTTCAGCTTTCCAATAAAAGTAATTACAATTTTGGGGTTGTAAATATCTAATCAATGATCTTATGAATGTCTCATACAGACAAACAGTAGGTTGCAGGCAAATTTCCCCTTCCCCAAGTCTAAATCTCTTTGATTGCTCTAGACAACAACCAAATTATCTTGGTTTTGTGGTGCCACATGATGACTGCTATGGAGAAGTAGCTATCTCAACCTCCCTTCTCAATCATTTCCTTTCTTCCTACTTACAATTACCATATACATAGTATATTTCTTACTGTTCATCTACAGTTTAGTGTAGTTACTTTTACCCCAGAGGATGTTTCTCATATATCCATCTTGATCCTTTTCCTCTCCCTCTCTCTCTATCTCTCTTCCCCACCTCTCTCATTCTCTGTCCTTTCTTTCTCTCTCTCTCTCTCTTTCTCTGCCCTCTCTGTCTCTGTCTTTCTCTCCCTCTCTCCCTCTCTCTTTCTCTCTTTTTCTCTGTCTTTCATACCTGTTTAGGATTATATCCTTAGATTCTGTCATCCTAGTTCCCTACTCCTTCAAAAAGAGTTTCATAATGTTTACACAACATAAGCAAGTCCTGTTCCCAGCCTTATCTAGAAAGGATTATGCACAGTGATCTGCTAGTATTCAGGCCTGGGTTCTACAATTATGCTTAAAAAAACACAAAGGAAACTCGAATAATGAAGATTCCCACAGCTCCAACCACTGAAGAGAAAACAAAGTTAAAAATGAAGTCCTCACACCAGGAAATTTGATAAAGTTTAAACATTCTTCCTTGTAAGAGTCACTCGGGTATTCAACAAGTATTTACTAAGTGTCTAGTACATACTAGGCAGGATGCTAAACTCAAGGAATAAAAAAAAGAAAAAGAAAAGAAACAAGAGCATCCCTGCTCTCAAGAAGTTTACAGTCTAATGGAAGATAAAACAGGAACAACTGTGTGCCAATGAGATACAGACAGAAGAAACCAAAGAAAATCCACAAAGGAAAGGCAGAGCATTAAGGGAGATTGGGGTGGGGGTGAGAATCTGTATAATTAAGCTTGTTTTTTCTTAAGTACCACAATTTCAGACTTTAAAAACATGCTTTCTTAGAGTTTTAATTTTAAAGTTAAATAAGTAGCAATTAGTAGCAATGTACCAGTACTATTTTCTACTATGTTTTCATTGCCAGCGCAGAGTATTCCAGCTCTATCATGAGATGCAAATAACAGGCTTACAATCCTTTGAAATAACCCATTTGTTACACATAAGTTAGTACCTATAAAACAGTACCTTATAAGGGAGAGGAGCTCCAGATACATTTTTGTCGATTTTATACAGATTTGTATAACATGTTCCCACTAATGAAAAATAAAGTACTTTAGTAATTTTACTCTATCTATTCATTTTGGCTTGCTTTTCAGCTTCACAGAGTCTTCACTGCACTTTATGGGCACATTTAGTAAACATTAAGAGACAATAAGAAAAGAAAGAGTGAGATAATTTTTTAATGGAACCTTCTCTACTGGTCAAAAATGAATCTTGGGAACAAGTGAAAACTGGAGAGTGAGGTTGCCACAGATAAGTTAGGAGCCAAAAAAAAACAAAAAACAAAAAACAGTGAAGAAATACAGCACAACTTGTGTCTACATAATTGTAACAGTGGGTGAGGGACCCATGGGGTGTAAATCTCCATTTGAAGCAGAGATGCATCAGCAGATTAACATTTCCACATAGCCTTCAAGATAATCCTTCACTTAAATTGCTTTCTGAGATCCTTGTTAGAAAGGAATCTTTTTTTAAAAAAAAATTCATCCTTACCGAGAGAGAGAAAAAGGGGAATAGAGGGGGAAAGGAACTCTGTCGAACCTTGTACATGTAGCTCTACAATTTCAGAGGGAGTGAATGGGTTAAAATTTCTAAGACAAAAATTCAAATTAAAATAATGAAAAATGTTTGTTCTTTAGTTACAAATATGGATGTAGTTTACAACCAATGCTACTTAAGTATTTTAATTTTCCTCTTTTTATGATTTTGTTGTTGTTTTATATTGAGTATACAACTTTTTTATCAAGCCCTTCATTCGAGTCAATCATTTTTATTTATTGTGAATATTGTTCAATTGGTGCCCACAAATGCATTGATTTAAGGGAAAAGGGATATAATTTGGTCTATTGATCATATTGCAAAAGAAGTAACAAAATAGTGATGAAATATTTTATTAGAATTGTTTTTCAAAAACTGCAGTCAGTGTGAATGTGACCTGTCTTTTTCATACTCTTTTGGTATATAGAAATAGCTTTTATTTTCCATTAAAAAGAACACCAAGGTCCCACAGCATTTTCTTTCATGAAACAGAGTAAAAGGACTGAAAGGGCCCCCCTTCCTGGAATTATCCATTCTGTTCTGACCTATCCTGTATATGTATCATATTATCATATTATAACTTGTATTATAGTTATCTGGGAACTTGTGTTAATCCTACTACTGTATTGTAAACCTCTTTGAGGGCAGAAAATCCATCTTGTTTCATTTTTGTATCACCATCATCTAATACAGTGGACTGTACGTTGAACATATTTGATAAATATTTGTTGGATTAATGGTAGCCTAGTGTAGTGAATGGGATGCTAGACTTGGAGACAGGAAGATCTGAGTTCAAATCCTACAGCACTTACTTATTAGATATTTGACCTTGGGCAACTCACTTAATTATTTTCCTCTACTGAAAAATGAGAAGTTCAGATTGAGTGACCTCTAAGGTCTCTTCCAACTCTAAATCTCTGATGCTATGATCTATGACTGTACGTCTAAGAGATAGAACAGGGGAATCCATAAGAAATGAATCTGCCTTGTTCCCTGAATTTAGGATATAGCTATTTACCTCGCTCTCAAAAATAGAAATTCCTAGAATTCTTTTGTCCAAAATATTCACCTGGTCTTCTGACTTGTTTTCCCAATGAAATAATATCTGTGAGAGACAAAATCATGAACCATTTCTTCAAGCATTGAAAATGTCACCAAGGACTTAGATTTTTCTGATCTCAGAAAGGAGTAAATATGAAGTCCAGAAAGATCCCTCTTGTACCAAGATTTTATTTAAAGATAGTGAGAAAGACTATAAACATCCTGCTTTTAATATTTTGATTTGAAAGCAGAACATTATTTCCTGATTTCTTTCAAGTTATTTTTTTCTTCTGTTGTTCTTAGAGCAATATTAGCAAGACTTGTCTTTTTTCCTCCCAAATAGAATTGTTGATTTGCTTGAAAAAACACAAGGAACCAGGCGTGGTGGTGATCATCTATAATATCTATTCCTGGAGAGACTAAGATTGGTGTTGACTTGAGGTTGAGAGTCCCAAGCTGCAGTGGGCTAAGCTGATTGGATGTCCATATAAAGTTCAGCACCAATATAGTGAGTCACCAGGAGCAGAGGGTTGACATTTTGCTTAAGGAGCTTGGAGACAGAGCTGTTCAGTGTTAGAACTGGACTCTGAGTGGCTACTGTATTTCTAACCTAAATGAGATAAACAAGACTCAAGCTAAAAACAAAACAAAACAAAAAACAAATATCAAATTAAGTGAAAGTCCTCATTTGCATTAAGTACTATTACCTCCCTCCCTATATCTCACTGTTGATCACTTTTATTATCTATGATCTTGACTACCTCCAGGAACTTAGCACAGGCACTAATAATGCACAGGCATAAAATAAACACTTCTTCTTAGTGAAAATCCACTTTCTTTTTTATCATCTCCATAGTTCTTTTCCTTTTTAGTACTTTTAAAATGTAGCCTTTCCCTCATCCCTATCCTTTTTCTTCTGTCACATTCTTCTTCTGGTAATATTATTTCAATGCATATTCTCTTACCTCCTGTCTCTCCTTTCCCCTTTGGATGTTTTCAATTTTTTTCAAGTGCTGTCCAATTAACTTACTTTTTTTCTCTATTAACTAGAGTGCTATTCAAATACCTCACAGTCTAGGCTTCCCCCATTTTAAGTGGTTTTCTTTATCTCTTCTATTCTTCCCCAAAATCATAGAATATCAGAGTTGGAAGAGACTTCAGAGTGTTTTGAGTACAAACAACCCATAACAAGATTATTTATTTTCTTAAAAAAGACTATAATAACTGGTATTTCCTAATCAATCCCTTAGCTACCGTCTCTCAGATAGATCCTTAAGGAGTTCAGCAAAACTAACCAACATATCATCTAAGTCTTATAATATAAGCAATATTCTGAAGCAAAATGGGGGAAAGGTGCATTCTCATAGCCTCTGCAAAAAATGGGGGAAGGTACATTCTCATAGGCTCCTTTTTTGCAGCCATGTTTGTCCATTATAATTAAACAGAATTCTGTTTCAATTGATGTGTTTTGTTGTTTTTCTTTCCATTTCTGTTATCGTGTGATGTTGTGCCAATTGTGTTTCTGGTTCTTCTTTCTTCACTTTGTGTCAGTTCCTATGAGTCTTCCCATGGTTCTTTGAACTCATCACATTCATTTTTTTTGATCATTCACTAACATTCTGTTATGTTAATGAAGAACAATCCATTTAACCCTTCTTCCAAAC
The DNA here is from genome assembly GCA_028646515.1 of Pseudochirops corinnae. NCBI lineage: Eukaryota > Metazoa > Chordata > Mammalia > Diprotodontia > Pseudocheiridae > Pseudochirops > Pseudochirops corinnae. Next base: position 75,752,851 of record CM053592.1, on the reverse strand, counting down.
TAGGGGCATGTCTTTTGTTTCCAATTCTTAGCTACAACCAAAAAGGGCCATTACTAATATTGTGATGTATATGGAGGGAGGAGTTGCTTCCTTTGTACCAGTGAGCTCCTTGGGTGTATATTCGCAGCTCACTGGTGCTGGTTTGTCCTTCTTGACATCCGGGAGATGATGACATGACTTGCAACTGGCTTTGATTTGAGTGAGCGAGGGCAGTGCAAAGTCACCTCCTGAATGATCTCCCTCATGTCATGGTCCTCTTCAAGAACAGAGGACAAACCACAACCACATCCTCCCAGCAGTGGGATCCCTGGACCAAAAGGGTAGGGAGATTTTAGTCACTCGCTCTTTGTATAATTCCAAATTTCCCTCTAAGTTACAGCAGCTCCTCTTTTCCCTACCCTTCATGCTCAGATGCTTAAACCCCTAAGTTAACCACTGACCCAGGACTTTTGAACAACTTTTGAAAACTTTCACATCTACACCCTGGCTCCTCCACTCTGGAGAATGATAGAAGCTATCCAGGGTCTGGTAGGTCAAGAGGGAGAGGTCTGTCTCTGGTCCTGTCTGGTAGTAGATTCATCCCCTGCTTCCTATTTGGTGGAAACTCGGTGGTCTTTAGAGAGCCTGTAATGGGCCTGTCACTCTATGCTGGGTTCAGAGGGTGGGTTTTTTTAATTTTTTTTTTTTATCGTCCCTGTCAGTTAGCAGCCCAAGGTTACTGCCAGCTCTCTGTCAGGGCTTTGATTTCCGTCAGCCGTGGCCACGTCCTTTTAGTTCTCTGCTATCTTTTCAGCTTTGTTCAGGCTGAGCTCTACTTGTCTACTAATTAGCTCTTTGGAGATTTCCCTTTTAAAACTCACTATCACAGAGGACAGGAACCGTTCAAAAGTTTTGTGCTTCATAGACATTCCATATTCATCCCCGTTCTGTACCTCCGCATCTTAAAAATTAAAAGTGGCAGGCCAGGCCAATTTAAGGTAGCAGAGTCACCCGGCCTATAAAGAGATACCTCCAGGTTCTTGATCAGGTATGTAGATGAATGACAGGGAGAGAAAAAGGTTTACATCAAAAAACATAAAATACTGAGGGGTACAAATTAAAAAGATACTCTCATTCTGTGTAACATATTCACATTTTTCTTTATCTTCTGGTGTGCAAATATTGTGCTAGCTGAATAGCAAAGTAGCACAACTTTAGGGTACAAAAAAAAACCACACTGTAATAACATCAAGAGTGGTCTTACATCAAGGAGGACCCTGAGGATGTCTTTGTTGTCAACTTCAGAAGAAAAGAGAGGAACAGAAGAGGAAACTGGCAGAAGGGATAGATGCCAAAGAGAACTCAAAGGATTAGGTCCGGGTGAGGTGATCGGTATTCGAAAACAGTCTGCCTTCTGGCTCTGATCTAAGGGAATAGGCTGGCAGCAGAGCCAGAGGGCATACCAGCACAAACACACACCTTCAGCACACTGCTAGAGGCTTGCCTCAATGCCTTAAAAATTGTGCTCGCAATTAGAAACAGAGGTATGAAGAGCAATGGCAAAGAAGGACTCTGTTTATGAATAAAAGTCAGCTTTTTCCATAATGCCCAGCTCCAACCTGGCCCTCTGCCCCATTTCCCCACTTTTCCCTTTATTCCACTAAGTACACTCTTCTTTGGGGAACTCAGTGATGTTCTAAGTTATACTTACACTGCATTTACAGTGTTAATGCCAGCAAGATGAAAGTAAAAACCTTTGAATATATTAATGTTATAACACAGATGTCTTACTTTTTATGCCCCCCCCCTTTTTTAAAGAAAGATGGTGTGGCAGATAATGATGCAGATTGTGCTCGATGGCTGTGTAGATGAAACAGGGGAATACAGATTAAATAAAAAAAATTTTCTTCAAAGCTTATGTTTGCTCTATAATTTAAGTTCTGGGCTGATCTTGGTGAGTGTAGGTGCAAGATGGCATCACAACATTGTTCTAGCCAGGCAGGCTCTGATCCATTTGTTCCCATTTTAAAGAAAAAGAAAGGAAAACAAGGGGAGGGGACCACAGGAGAACCACCGAGTTAATTGGTGGAGAATAATTAGAAAATTAGGGCCAAAGAGGGCAAGTGTTATGTGGTCAGGACCTTCCTTTCTTCTTGAAATGTCACCCTTTTTGACTTTCTTGGTTGTATCCTATGTGTCACTGGCCTCAAACTCTCCAGTAATCCTGGCACCAAACGGCGGACATGCTAAAAGTACTCAATATTTATGGGATAGTTCTCTCGTTAAGGTATTTTATTTTGTTTTATTTTTTGTTTTTAAATCAATGAAGTGAGAAGTAAGAGGTCACTGGTGTCCCTTGAATCACTAGAAGTCTCTGGCCTTGGAACAGACAGTATAGTTTTGCTCTTTGTTTGTTTGTTTAATTTTTTTTCAGACTAGGGATTCCATGATAAATCCTTCCCAGTGTCCACTTCCCCTTCAGCAAAACAATTAATTCAGTTCTGAACTTCCAGCAATCCCAGGCTTCAATGGGGCTGATCGAGGACTTCTGCTACTATAAACAACTAACATTTATTTAGCTAGTGCCCTAAGGTTGACAAAGTACTTAAAAACATTGTCTCTTTTGACCTTTATAGCACTGGGAGGTGGATTATTACCTCCAAGTTGTTTTTGTGCCCATTTCATAGATGAGGAAACTGAGGTAAACAGGGTCAGGTGACTTGCCCAAAGTCACACAGCTAGTAAGTGTCTGAAGCTGAATTTGAACTCAGGTCTTCCCGATTCCAGATCAAGCACTCAATCCACTGTACTACCTAGCGGCATAATGTTGGCTTCATGTAAAATCCCAACATATTTAAAACTAAATTGTCTTCATTTTCGTTAGGTGCTAGAATATGAAATTCCAGAGCTCTGATAATTTGTTTACCAAAAACAGAGGAAGAAACCTTGAAAACTGCTGTTTCTGAGCTCAGTGGGGGCTCATTCTGATTATCTCTGTAGATACAACTTGGGTAAGAGATTTCCTACAGATAGTAAGGCAGGAGGCAACAGGGACTTGCTTCCTGAGAAATGTCGGCCTCCTCCTTCTTTTCTCTGAATGTCCCTCAGGTGGTACATTGTTCCTTTTTGTGACATCTCCTTTCTTCTTTTCTCTCTCAAGACTGTCTTTGATCTTTATTTAAACCAGACATCGCCTGTATACAACTGTTGTGAGAAGAGGGACACCCTCTCCACACACCCATACACCCACACAAACAGCATGATCTGTCCTCTGTCCTGTCCCCGGCCCTCAGGGATGTGTTTGTCTAATGGACATAATATAAGCCCAGTGCGGGGAAAAGGGTCTAGACAATTGTGGCTATATCAAAAGTTAAAAGCTTTTAACATGAAAAAACTCAATGAAGACAGAATTAAAAGAGGAACTTTAGAGCAGGAAAAATATTTGCATTAAATATGTCCAATAAAATTCTGATATCCAAAACATATAAGGAACTGACATAAATACATAACACTAGAAACCATTCACCAAAACATGAGTGGCGAATTGACATGGATAAACGGTTTTCAAAGGAAAACTGGTGAAGTATAAATGACCCCAAGAAAAGCAAATCACTAATAGAGAGGGCCGCTAGGTAGTGCAGTGGATAGTGTCAGGCCTCAGTCAGGAAGATGAGTCTTCCTGAGTGCAAATCTGGCCTCAGACACTTACTAACTGCGCCACCCTGGGCAAGTCACTTAACCTTGTTTGACATGGCTTCCTTATCTGTGAAATGAGCTGGAGAAAGAAACGGCGAACCATTCCAGTATTTTTGCCAAGAAAACCCCAAATGGGGTCACAAAGTGTTAGGATTGATAAATGACAGAATTGTTAACAACAAAAATGTGAGAAAAATGCAAAACAAAATAACTATGGACTTGTACTCCATACAGATTGACAAAGGTGACAAAGATGGGGAATGGTCAGAGAGCCTGTGGGGATACATGCATACACATACACCATTGGTGGATCTGTGGAGTAGTCTGACCATTCTGAATAATAATTTGGAGATATTCAAGAAAAGTCACTGAAATGCTCGTACAGTTTGACCCAGCATTCCCACTTCTTAAGCGTATACTCCAAGGAAATTGAAGACAGGAAGTAAAAATGGTATTAACAGTAATTAACAGTATTAACAGGAAGTAATAATAGCAACAACACCAAAATATTCATAGCAGCACCCTTTTTGACAGAAGGAAAAAAGCCAGGAAACAAAGCAAATACCTATAGTTTGTTGAAAGTTGGAAAGAAAAATGGTAAATGAATATATGGAATATTGTTGTGCAGCAAAAGATGAAAAACAAACTTTAAGTGAATATTAAGAATTCAGAACATTCGTATAAACTGATGCAGAGTAAAATAAGAAATAGAGAATAATATAGGCAAAGACTGTAACAATGTAAAGTTTTTAAAATCTCTAAAGGAAAGTTGAATTCTGAGGAATAAAAAAAAAACCAGGGATCCTGAAGAATAGACAATGAAAAATAGCTTGGCCTCAATATCAGAGAGGCAGATTACAAGGATAGACTGTTGTATACATTGTCAGATGTCGTCATTGTGTTAGATATTTCTGCCTAATTGTGTGTATGATATGTGTGTGTGTGTGTGTGTGTGTGTGTGTGTTAGACACAAGGGTAGGTTCAATCAGGATGAGGGTGTATATGGAATGACTAATGTAGAAGCAAAAGGAAGTCATAAAAAGGTGTTTCTTTTTTCAGATGAGGGACCGAATGTCAGGACATTTACATTGCAGTTGTGCCGCTATTTGGTTCCATGCTCTTGGGTTCTTGATGTTTTTGTGCCTCTGATTCCCATCTAAGAATATGAACAAATGTCCCTGGTTGCACATCACATACCACATTGGATAGAGTGATGGCGTAAAATTAGGAATTTGTTGTTTTGTTTTTGTTCAGTCATTTTTCAGTTGTGTCTGACTCTTCATGAGCCATCTGGGGTTCTCTTGGCAGAGATACTGGAGTGGTTGGCCATTCCCTTCTTCAACTCATTTTATCGATAAGGAAGTTGAGGCAAAGAGGTTTAAGTGACTTGCCCAGGGTCACACAGGTAGTGTCTGAGGCTGGATATGAACTCAGGAAGATGAGTCTTTCTAGCTCCAGGGACAGCTGAGTTCAAATCCTGTCTTGGTCACTTGCTAACTGTGTGACCCTACACAAGGCACCTAACCTCTCTGTGACTCAGTTTCTTCATCTGTCAAATGAGGGAATTGGACTTGATGATGTCTAAAGTCCCTTCCAGATCTAGCTCCATGAAAAAATAACCCTCATCAAATATTGTGCCCTGGATAGCTGTCCACATTGCCTGCCTCTAAGCCTTGTTCTACTGAACCTCCAAACAAAAGCAGTTTCAAAATCTTTTACACAGAGAACGACCAAGAGCATCCCCCTCCTGTGTACCACAATTATCCTCATGAACATGCATTTTTAAAGCGACTCAGACACAATTCTGCTCTACTTTGGCTTGGATAGTCCTGCACAGACAGATCACATCCACCCACGGAGAGGTTACTTAACAACCCGCTGTTTACCTTTCTTCCTTCAGCCAGGAAATGATCCTACTCTCTTAAAACTGTGAGTAACCTCTTGGCTGCATCTGACCTCTGGCCATCCTTCTAATCCGTCTGACCTCAAAGATGCTTTCTTGTGCTTCAGTGGGTTAAGGTTGGCAATGTTCGACTTTGTACCAGACAGTCAAACATCTGAGAAAATTATTTATCATATTCTTTATCAGGAAAGATGTTTCTGTGTCCTCTTCCCCACTGATAAATTCCCTAAGCTTAGACCCTAGAACTGGTAGATCATATGATCTTAGATTTACAACTAGGAGAGCTTAAAGGCCATTGAGTCCAGTTCTTTCATTTTGCTTATGAGGAAACTGAAGCACAGAGAGGTAAAATGATTTACCCAGGGTCACACAGCTAATACTTGTCTGAGGCAGGAATTAAAATAGGTCTTTCTGACTGTGTAAGTCCAGGACTCTATCCAGTACTCCAGAGGGGAGGGGGATCCAGCATCTTTGGTGTTTCTCTCTCTCTGTCTCTCTGTCTCTCTGTCTCTCTCTCTCTCTCTCTCTCTCTCTCTCTCTCTCTCTCTCTCTCTCTCTCTCTCTCTCTCTCTCTCTCTCTCTCTCTCTCTCTCTCCCTCTCTCTCTCTCATTGTTGTTGTTTTTTACAATGAAAGTCTTGACAACCTGCTGAGCCTTGGATGAGGTTTTGACTTGGCCTAGGGCTCAATCATGAGTGTTAGCAATTGATTGATTAAAAGTGAAAGACAAATCAGGCAGTTGTATAGCTACTCAGTTATTATAAATAAAGACACAAAGAGGAAAAAATTCCTTTGACCAATCATGCCCTATGAGGAATGACTGAAGCAAAAATGGTATGTTTAAACTATAGAAGATAGAGGAGAGAACATGATAACTGTCTTTAATTGTTTGAAGGGCTGTATTTTGAAGAAGGATTGGACCGGTTCTCTTTGGCTTTAAAGGACAAAATTAGGAGCAAAGTGTTAAAGATATGAAGTAAATTTAGACTTGATGTTAGGGAAAATTTTATTTTATTTTATTTATTTGAAATGAATTTGTAGATGAAATTTTGCTTGAAACGAATAAAATCTTCCAAAGCATTAGAGCTATCCAAAAGGTGAAAAGGTTGCCTTAGGAAGTAAGAATTTCCTCTTTATTGGCAGGATTCAAGAAAAGGTTCATTGAGCACTTGTCAGGTATATTGGAGAGAGAATTCTCCTTCAGGTATTGTTTAAACTAAATGGCTGCTGAGGTTCCTTCCAACTATGAAATTCTGTGACTGTGAATGTGTACTTGCTTCTAGGGTGAAATACTCTACATTTACATACTTCTTCTTCCCCTTTTGCCTTTCATGGTGGTTCCTGAAGTCAGCAGAGACTCTTCAGAATCTCTGGAATGGTAACAATTCCTTTTTTCAGTCTTGAAAACCTACTGGAGGATAGGGGTAGTGATGGGGGGCAGGGACCTCCAGGCTTCTACCTGTATTGCATCTTCCAAAGCAGATTCTCAATGAGACAGCTAGGTGATGCAATGGATAAAGCACCCTGGGCCTGAAGTCAGGAGGACCTGATTTCAAATATGACCTTACATAATTCCAAGCTTTGTGAACCTGGGCAAGTTACTGAACCCCATTTGCCTCAGTTTCCTCATATGTAAAATGAACTGAAGAAAGAAATGGCAAACCACTCCAGTACATTTGCCAAGAAAACCCCAAATAGGGTCACAAAGAGTCAGAAACAACTGATCAACTAAACGACAACATCAATTACCAATCATGCTAAGATGAAAAAGACTTAATTATCCAATTTCTCTGAAAAATATTTTTGTATGTAGGCAAACTTCTTGTTTGAAGAAGGTGGTAGAAATTAAATGCCTATTATGGGGATTTAATCTTGGGAAAGACCCTTAAGAAGAATCTTTTGTTCTTCCATAGTCTGGCCTATATTTCCCTTCAAATCCTAAATCTTGGACATCATAATGTCCTGCTTCTAAACATATGTTTCATAAATGGACCCTGGAAAATACAGGACAAAAGAGTGGTTAAAATAGGACAGATTCCTTTTCCAATCCAAATGGACATTAGCCATCTGTCAGGCACCAAGTATGGCTGGGAAGACTGCCTTTCAATGATCGCTTAGCCAACTGACTGCTTGCTGAAGCGGAATAATTATATCTATGAAGATGGAGATTATTCCATTGAATTTAACACCAGAGATGATTTAGGAATGGGGTGAGGTCAACATAGTGAGGAAGGGACCAGGGCTGGAACCAACCAAGTGTCCTCCCACTTTGTATTTGAGATCCTATAACATGGCATTGGACCTGACATTGCATCTGCAGTCTGAGATAGGGTGACCCGGGCATGGGTACTAGACTCATGTTGCCAATGGCTTCTAGCTCAATGACCCTTGATGGTTGGGTCATTCTTTCTGACTAGGACAATGGATATGCAGATTGCATCCTGTGTCTGGCTTAAGGAATAATCTTTTCATACCTCTGTTCCCCTTGGTTTAAAAACCCTTTGTGCTACCTTGCAAAGGAAATTTGGGAGAATTAATGAAGGCAGGGATTGCAAAGTATGACCATAGCATTTGTAAACAAATCCCTTTGGTGGTAAGCGTACACTCAGGAAATCATCATGCCACCATGGCAATAGTTCAGAATTGTACACATTAGCACTGGAAGACACAATTAATCAAAACTCCTCATTTTTATTAATGAGGAAACTGAGGCCAATGGAGGTGAAATTCCTGTCCCCAAAGTCATTACAGCAGTCTATAACACATATTTACTTAACACTTTAATATTTGTCTTATATCCATCATCTTGTTATTCTTATAGCAGAAAGATGACATGGCATAGGGAGTAAAATACCTGGCCCTGAACCAGGAGGATTGAGCTTCAAGTCTCAGTTCTAAGACACAGAGGCCATATGACCCTGGCAAGTTATTTAACTCCCCAGTACTCTAGCCCAGGCTTGTCAAACTCAAATAGAAATGAGAGCCACCATACTTAAGGATTCCTGTGGGCCCAGTGGTAGAGGGAATTTCTCATGGGGAGCTCCCCAAAGGCATGAAATCACAGGTCCAGTTCCTAATCCTAATAATCACAGTGTCCTGGGGTATTATTCCCATTTTGTATATTAGGAAACTGAGTTTAACTGATTTCCTCATGGTCACACAATTAGTGTTTGAAGCAGGATTTGAACCCACATCTTCCTTGTCTAATTCCAATACTCTAACCATTAAACCATGCTATAATGGCAAACACACACATGCATGCACACACACACACACACACACACATACACACGGGTGGGTGTGGGTGAATGTGTGTGGGGAGAGGGAAGAAAAGAGAAGGGAGGAAGAAAGAAAGATGGAAAGAAAAAAAGGAAAGAAAGGGGGAAAGAAAGAGATAGGAGGGGGGGAGAAATATTAGGGAGAGAGAAAGAGAAGGGGAGAGGAAGAAGAAAGAGTTGAGGAGAAAGGGTGGGAGAGGTGGGGGAGAGAGAAAGAAAGCGAGAAAAAGAGCAAGAGACAGCGAGGGGGAGAGAGAGAGAGAGGGAGGGAGGAAGGGAAAGAGAGAGAGAGAGAGAGAGGGAGGGAGGGAGGGAGAGAGAGATCCAAAACCAGTACAAGTATCAGGCTCAGAGACTTCAAATCATTGTGCACTGAGTCTGGATATTCAAAAAAACAAAACAAACACCATCAACTCCAAAGAGAAGCTCATGATAAATCACAGATCTGTCTTTCACTAAGTACTGCAAAACCTCCCTACAGGCACCACCTTAATTGTTATCTAATGCATACCAGGTCTCTCTCACCAAAGGGCCAATAAATAAGAGTCAGGACTCAGAAAGGCAGCATGGAAGAACTGAACGAGAAAGTCCATTAGTCAGGATTTCAGTTGGGAAAGAGGTCAGTTCAGGGCAGAGAGAGGACAGTCTAAACAAAGCTAGAGACTTCTGCTAAAAATGAGATGTGATCAACTAGGTAGAATAGAGTGCAGGGCCTGGAGTCAAGAAGATCTGAGTTCAAATTCCTCTTCAGCTATTTATTAGCTGTGTGACTTTGGGCAAGGCCACTTAATCTCTGTTTGCTTCAGTTTCCTCAACTGCAAAGTTGGAATAACGGTTGTACCTACTTGTCAGGCTTGTGAGGATTAGAGAAAATATTTGTAAAGCGCTTAGCACAGTGCCTAGCAAATAGCAGGCACTATATAAATGCTAATTAGCTATTATTGCTATTAGGTCAATAAACAAGCACTGATTAAGTACTTATTATGCTGTGCTAGGTATCAAAGTCAGATTCAGAGTATCATCAGTCAAAAGTGAAAACAGTTCCTGCCCTCGAGGAGTTTACATTCATTTAGGAGAGAAAACACATACACATAACAATACATTTCGAAAACAAGTTAAATGTAAAATGGTTTGGGGGAATGATGGGGGAACCAGGAAAGGGCTTATCTAGGAGGGGCTTTTTGAGTTTAACCTTGAAGAGAGTAGTCATTTTCCCAACATGAAAGCAAAAAAGAAGTACGTGGGTTAGTTGAGAGAAGTCTATACTTAGAACAAAAAGGTTGAGATTCTAGTCCCTCTCTGACAAGTAAGCTGTAGTGTGACCCTCGCAAAGCTGTTGAACTCCTTTGGGCTTCAGACAAATACCTAAGGCTTTGTTACCCGGTATAGAAGCATCGCAATCTGAATCAATGAAAAGAGTTCCCAAATGGACAGGTCATCCCACCACGAAATTATGAATCGAGTTTTCAGTTGAAAAAGAAATGATTGCTCAGCAGATGACATACTACATTCCCTGTTCAGATCTAGGAGTGGCTTCCTTCTTTTGAATGCTTTTCATCAGCCTGTATGCCTTTAAAAAACAGATTGAAGTTTACCAAATAAAAATGAGGTTGTCAAAAGCTGTAGAAGGCATATAACATTGATGGCTATAAAGGAAGGCAACAGGTTTTGTGGCTTGGGAGTTTTCCTCTGTCACTATGTCTCTTTTTACCCTCTTATTTCCCCCTCCCAACTATAGCAAAATAATTGGCTGACATACTTAAAAATGAATTTATATAACTTCAGATTCCGAATATGAAATCAGTCCTTTGATTTGCTAAAGAGATGTTTCACTATACCTGTACTCTGAAAGCAAAATATCAAATGTTTATTTCCTTTGATTAGGCAAAAGATGCCTTTTCTGTAAATAGGAAATATATGTTTGAATTTTTTTTCCTGAAAAGTCATATGAATGTATGAACATATTAGATATTATAAGGCAGGAAAGATTCATAACGAGATACAGTTTCTGTTCACGTCATGGGTTCTAAAAAGGGATAAAAGGAGGATCAACCTATTTTTATTTTCATTTTAAAATAAGTTTTAATTAGTGTCTTTTTTATATCACTAAAATTTTCCCCAATATCCTTCATCCACCCTTTCCCAGAGAGCTATCCCATATACCAAACATGACTTTTTAAAGATGAGAAAAAAGAAATAAAAGGGAGAATAAGCAAAATTGATCAATGAATAAAAAACCCCTGAAAATAAGTGCAAGATGACACATTCATGGACTTCTGCAAAGGAGTGGGGTTGGGGTTATTTTCATAGATTTTCTTTCAAGTCAAGCTTATTTTTTTTTTTTATAATTTTGACACATTCACTGTTGATTGTGTGTGTGTGTGTGTGTGTGCTTTCCATTTACTTTGTTGTAGTCATGTGTACATTGTCTTCTTGGCTTTGCTTACTTCACTCTGCATCAGTTTGGGTAAATCTTTTCTATGCTTCTCTATATTCATCATAATTGTCATTTTTCACAACAAAATTCTGTTACAATAATAATCTATTACATTCACATACTAAAGTTTGGCCATTTCTCTATTGATAGACAACTGCTTTATTTGATGAATTTAATTCTATTGATTTATTTACTGAAAATGAAATCATAACCTGAGAATAGCCAACTATCATGCTTCTAGATGTTGAACTCTTTGCTAGGAATTGGGAACATTTGCAAATTATTCAATTCAATATGTGTCAGATACTAGGAATAGAAAGAAAAACATGAATTAATGCTCTACTAGAGGGGAAAAACACATATAGAGATGAGTAAATACACACTAGAGGCAGAAACAGCAGAAGGACAGTGTACCACATATGGGATATAGTCTACAAAAGTGCAGAGTCAGGAAATTGTAACATATATGGGGAAAAGCAATATGAAGGGGAGTAAATGTGAAATCAATCTAGCATGAGAGTTTGGAGACACATTATGAAGGTCTTAAAGTCCCCAACAGAAGAGTGATACAGTGTCCCCAAAGTCTTAGTGTAATTTTAAGCCATTAATGCTTTTAACTGGAGGCTTAAAAGCTTAAAACAGCACTGAGACTTTGGGGACAGTCTATATTTTACCCTAAATATGATAGAGAGTTACTGAAGTTTCTTGAATCATGGTCATACCTGAGTTTCAGGAATATCAGCTTGGCAATTAAGCAGAAGATTAGAAAAAAGAGACATTAGAATCTGGGAGACTAATTAGGAAGTTTTACAATAGTCCAAGTGAGAATAATGTTTTTAATGCAAAAATATGTTCCTTGACCTGAAACACTATTAAATAATATTCAGATAGGAGAAAAACATAGGTGAATGGATTATAAGAATACGATGTTCATTTGTGTCTCCTTACAGTTACTTATTACAATATATCCACGTCCCTGGATGACATCATATAGACTATTCATTCATTCATTCATTCTTTCAGTCAATTTTTTACTCATTCTTTCAAAATTGATTCCGCAAACAAGTATTAAGTGCCTACTCTGTGAAAGCTGCTGTGGTTGGCCTTTGGGAATACAAAGATAAATAAAACATTTTCCTGTTAGATGGTGAACGCCTTGAGCATAGGAACTGTATTTGCCTTTCTTTTTATCTAGTACCTAATAAATGTAGTTAGTACTTAATAAATGTTTGTTGACTTTTTGACTTGACCCCCTCCCTTCAAAGAGCTCACATTCTATCCAGTTATACCAAGGGTTCCTAACCTGGGGTCCATGAAGTACTTAAAAAAATATTTTGATAACTAAATTTCAATGTAACTGATTTCCTTTGTAATCCTATATGTTTTATTTTATGCATTTAAAAATAATGTGCCAAAAAGAGAT
>CM053592.1:75710224-75739636 GCA_028646515.1 Pseudochirops corinnae | reverse complement strand
AATTCATTTGGAAGAACAAAAGGTCCAGAATATCAAGGGAATTAATGAAAAGAAATGCTAGGGAAGGTAGCCTAGCCATACCAGATTTTAATCTGTATTATAAAGCAGCAGTCATCAGAAATACTTGGTACTGGCTGAGGAATAGAGTAGTGGATCAGTGGAATAGATTGGGTACACAAGACTCAGCAGTCAATGACTATAGTAAACTACTGTTTCATAAAACCAAAGACCCCAGTTTTGGGGGAGAAGAACTCACTATTTGACAAAAACTGCAGGGAAAACTGGAATATAGTACGGGAGAAACTGGGTATAGACTATTATCTAACAGCATATACCAAAATCAAGTCTAAATGGGTGCATGATCTAGGTATAAAGGCTGATACTATAAGCAATCTGGGAAAGCAAGGAAGTTTAGCTGTCAGATTTATGGAGAAGGGAAGACTTTATGACAAAACAAGAGTTAGAGAGCATTGTAAAATGCGAAATAGATAATCTCAATTACATTAAATTGAAAAGTTTCTGTACAAACAAACCAATATAACCAAGATTAAGAGGAAAGTGGGAAATTGGGAAAGAATTTTTACAACCACTGTCTCTGATAAAAGCCTCATTTTTAAAATATACAGAGAATTGAGTCAAATCTATAAGAATACAAGTCATTCCCCAATTGATAAATGGTCAAAGGATATGAATAGGCAATTTTCAGAGGAAGAAATTAAAGAAATCCATAAGCATATGAAAAAATGCTCTAAACCACTATTGATTCAAGAAATGCAAATCAAAACAACTCTGAGGTACCACATCTCACCAGTCAGATTGACTAAGATGACAAAACCGGAAAATGACAAATGCTGGACAGGATGTGGAAAAATTGGAACACATGCACTGTTGGTGGAGTTGTGAACTGATTCAACCATTCTGTAAAGCAATCTGGAACTATGCCCAAAGGGCTATAAATAATTGTATACCCTTTGACCCAACAATACAACCTCTAGGGTTGTATCCCAAAGAGATCATAGAAGTGGGAGGAAGACCTGTATGTACAAAAATATTTATTGTAGCTCTTTTTGTGGTGGCAAAAAAATTGGAAATTAAGGGTATGCCCATCAATTGAGGAATGGCTAAACAAGTTGTGGTATATGAATGTAATGGAATACTATTGTGCTATAAGAAATGAAGAGCACACAGACTTCATATTTACCTAGAGAGATTTATACAAACTCATGCTGAGTGAAAAGAGCAGAACCAGGAGAAATTTATATACAATTACAGACACAATGTAGGTGTGATGACCAGCTTTGATAAACTGGACTCTTCTCAGCAATGTAAGGTTATAAGACAACTCCACAAGACTCATGGTGGAAGATGTCTATATCCAGAGAAAAATCTAGAAAAAACAAGGTTTAAATCCAGACTGAAGCAAACTAACTGCTCTCTTTCTTTTTCTTGTTTGGTTTTCTTGCCTCTTTCCAATTGTTCATTCCATCAGTTACAACCCTTCTTTACAACCTGACTAATGTCTAATGTGAAAGTATTTGCAGATCCTACACTTGATTGTATGCCACCATAGTGAGGGGTGGGGAGGGAGGAAGGAAGGGAAGAAAACTCAAGGGATTGTGGAACTGAATCTTGTAAACTAAAAGTAAACAAACAAATCAATAAAGGAAAAAAAAAAGATAAAAATCCAGTAAAAAAATTTTAGATGACACTAAGCTAGGGAACAGCTAGGTGGCACAGTAGATAGAGCACCCCCCCTAGAATTAGGAGGACCTGAGTTCTAATCCAACCTCAGACACTAGCTGTGTGATCCTGTGCAAGTCACTTAACCCCAGTTGTCCCTTTGCCTTCACAACTTCTCAAGTCACCCCCATTCCACTTGTGTATACACCTAATTGATTTCCTCACCTCAAACCTGCACGTGTTTCTTTGGGACTTCTATTCATTTCATCTAATTCTGCCTTTTGAGAACAAAAGCATCCAAAGTTTAATCCATCTTCCATATGATACCCCTTCAAATACTTGAAAACAGCTACCATGTATTTCTCCTCAATACACGACCCTTGTGTTAGGAGCGATATCTACACAGAACCCAGCTTTGTGGACTTCAGTAGTTTTTGGTGGGTTTTTCGTCTGGTCACTGGCTTTCTTCATCAGACAGGGAAGCTATTCCTAAGGCTTGATTGGTTCAGGGAGCTAAGGTTTAAACACTGGTAATTATCCTTAAGTCCAGAACTCATCATTGGCCTGAAGCAAGACGGTCTCTTCCCTGAATCAAGGTGACAGAGAGAACACACATCTTCTATCCTTTTTATTTGAGTAAATATTTATTCAATCAATTCTTTTTCACTTGGGTCTCACTCTTCATGACCCTATTAGGGTTTTCTTGATAAAGATACTAAAGTGATTTGCCATTTACTTCTCCAGTGGATTAAACAGGGGTTAAGTGACTCGCTCAGGTTATAGAGCTAGTGAGTGTCTAAGGGCAAATTTGAACTCAGGTCTTCCTGAATCCAGAAATAGGACTCTATCCACTGAACCACCTAGTTGCCTTGAAGGCAAACAGAGGTTAAGTGACTTGTCCAGGGTCACGCAATTATTAAGTGTCTAAAGCTAGATTTGAAATTAGGTCTCCCTTACTTCAGGACTAGCACTCTATTGAGTCATCTAGCTGCCTTTTAGCTTAGTGTTATTCTAGCTTAGTGTCATCTATTTGACCACTTGTTGGATAAGTTGAATAAGGGGTCAATGTTCAGGTCCAGGTTAGAATAATTGGCCTCTAAGGACCTTTCCAAATTTGAAATCTTGAGCTTCTGTGAAACAATCCCTTAATTTCCTCAAAGAGTTAATATGCTTCCCTAAACACTGAACTTACTACCTGAAAATGAGCGACTAGCCCCCTGGGAGAAAGGAGAACATTTTCTGTGAAATGATTCAAGGAAAAAGATGTTTACAGCCTCAAGAGAGTTTGAGTAAGGAGTTACGGTAGCAGTTGCTCCGCAGTTGACAGTAAAGTTCATTTTTCATTTTGAATTATTGTTTATTACTTAAAATATCGAAGAAAAATCATGGAACAGATAACTAGCACTCTGCTCCATTCACCCCACCCCATCCCACTATTCTGAAAATAAACTTTCTCTGTCATGAAAACTTGTGAATTATAGTCCCTGTCCACAAGTACATAGGAGAAAGGGTAGAGAGAGGAAAGCTTCAGTGATTTAAATCCTCCATTTTTCCAGTTATGGGACTTGGGAAGCCATGACTTTTCATGCTTTGCAATATGCTCTAACTTATTATTTTGGTCGCTCATAACTCAAAAACAGTTTAATGGGAAAACTTCAAGCATGTTTTATATATTAGTCCTTGCTGAGAACAAGTATGTAAGAATAATTTTACCAACATGGAGTATAAAGTTTTTTATTTATTGAAGGTTAATTTTTCTTCTCACCTGAGAACCACATGGCAGTCTCTACAGATAGCATTATTTCCATCAGGCAGCTGACAACAGTGCTATGAAAGTGAGGTTTCATTTACAAAATAAAATGCTTAACTCTTTTCTTCATGAACACAAAATATAGACTTTCATAGCTATTGGTTTGCCATGTTTTCTGCTATGTAAAGAGAGAGCATTACAATTGACTTAACTATCATTTTTCCCCCTGCGCATCACTTCCAATTTCCCTCTTGGAAGAAAATGGAAACGTCCATCTGTAGGGGAATGGTAGTGGGGGGTGGGGGCGCTATGGTTGATCAGGTTGAATGAAAATGAGGCAAGCTACTGATACTTGCTCCTAAATGATGTCAGAATAATATTAACAGCCTGCCCAGTAAGATGGAACATTATTTCCTATCTGGTAATTCACTCATTCAGCAGTCATTGATTTTATGATTACTACATGCAAAGAACATATATATTGGGGTGGCTAGATTGCTCAGTGGATAGAGCTTTGGGCTTGAAGTCAGGAAGACCTGAGCTCCTCAGTTAGGGAATGCCTGACTAGAGCATTCATTCCCTGAAATAGGAACTTTTAAATTTCTGTTTCCACATCTCCTGTATAATTCCTTGCATATTGTTGTTCAGTTGTTCATAGTGTCTGACTCTTCATGACCTCTCAGTCATGGGGTTTTCTTTTGGCTTGCCATTTCCTTCTCAGGATTAAGACAAACAGGGTTAAGTGACTTGCCCAGGGTCACAGAGCTCGTAAGTGTCTGAGGCCAGATTTGAACTCAGGAAGATCAGTCTTCCTGATTCCAAGTCCAGAACTCTATCCACTATGCCACCTAATTGCCCTAAATACTAAATATTATATATGTGTATATATGTATATATGCATTTATGTATGTATGCACGTGCATTTATTTTAGACAAATATATAAAGTATAAATATATCAAATTTTGAAATATATTCTAAATCTATTAAAAAGTAAATACAAAGCAGTTTGAAGGGTAGGAGAACTAACAACTGGAAGGTGGATCAGGAAAGGCCTTAAATAGGAAAAGGAACCTAAGCTAAGCCTTGAAGGGAGGCAGAGGTGAGGAGAGTGTACCCCAGGCATGTGGAACAGCTTGTGCAAGGATTGACTCAGATTACATCTCTCTGCCCTAGCAATTTAATGAATAGGAAACATAGTTCAGGGTTTTTTTTTCCCCCAAGAGTACCTAAGTTCCTTTACATTCTTCCGCTGACCTGTTCTTCAAATGGGTGAGGTCTAGCAATCTCCTTTAAAATGCTTTCTCCAAAGAGGCATTGGGTTTAAAGGAGAGAGTTCAGTCAGTTCTGGGAATCAGACCAAATAGGAAAGGACATGGAAGGCCCTGCTTTAGGGACAAATGCTTTCACTTTCCATCCATGTCATTGCTTCCTTACAGTTCAAATAAAGTATATAGTTTTAAGATTCCATTCCAGAGATCTTAAGGAAATGGAAGAATTCGGGACCTCTGCATCATGATGGAAGGTTAGAGGACTCTTTTCCCCCATTGGGACTGAGGACTCTTTGTTCCACAGTAGATTGTTTTCTGCTTGGTGTTCAGTCCACCTAAAGCTTCACTGTCAAGAAGGAGCAAAAAAATTAGCAAGTTAAAGAACTGGCTTTGCCAGCCTTGTTTGCTAGAGAGATTTCTTCTGTATTGCTTTTATGAAATGCTTTTTACAGCTTTCCACTAAGCATCTTTGACAGTGTAACCAAACCCTGACTGAAAGGCTCCACCTAATTCGGGGTGGGAAGGGCTAGATTACAGCTGGCTGATGAGAGGGGATGAGTTGATTTAGATGCAAAGCAAAGAGCACCTCTGTGGTTGCAATAGCCATGATAGACTCTTACTGGAGTGTGATATTTCTTTTTTTTTTTATTAAAAAAAATTTGGGGAGGGAGGGTATGCGGCATTTCTGCCAAAGCCTGTGTGACTTACTTAGAGGCTGCATGCTCTAATGTGGCATTCTAAAAAGGGAGATGCTTATTTTTTTTCTCCCCACCTCAGGGCTACATTTCTGCAGCTGAAGTGATAACAGATAACAGTTTCAGCTGTTGAGATGCTGATGGATGATGGCTGAAATATTACTGTGGAGGTTTTTATTAGCACCAGTTAATCTTGGACCTTCTGTGGCCACCTTGATGTCTTCCAGAGACTGACTTGATGGCAGAGTCTATCTACTGCAGTTGGAATATTGCTCAGAAGAATTCCCAATATATTCTGTTGTCTTTGCTGTTTATGGGGCTATGGACTCATTGACTATTTTTTCTCTGCTTTTTGTTTTTGTACTCTGAATAGCTGACATGATCAGTGGGAAGCCTAAAAACAATGGAAGCAAAGGGATGTATTTGGCAGTAAGGCAGAAATTCAACCTAGTACTCTAGTTGGGGCAAGTAGATTTACCTGAAAGTCTGGCAATGAAGGCTGCTTTGTCCATGCCCTTTCTGTTCAGAGGATGAGAGAAGGTGTAGTTGGGATTATAGGATCACAGATTTCCAGCCAGAAGGGATCTCAAAAGTCGTTTGGTTCAATATCTTAATTTTACAGATGAGAAAACTAAGACCCGGAGTGGTTCAAAGCACTTTCGTTAACATAAGTATGGCTATATCTCTATTTCTGAAAATCCAGATCACAGGACAGCAAGTCTGAAGAAATATAGAAGCAACAAATCATACAAAGAGTTTAAAGAGGAAAGTAAGACCAAAGGTAGTAAAAAAATTCACCAGGGCAGACAAACTCAGGAGCAGACACAGAGGAAATCTAATTGTATAAAGAAAATGGCAAGGAATTGAAACTCCCTTCTACTAACAAAGATGACATGTGTCATGAATTGATCTCAAGCCTAAATGATAGATAAGAGAGAAGGGATAAATTTTTACAGAGATACAAATAGTTGTTTAAAACAATATTTCTCTAGGATATAAAATTCATATAATTGAATAGTTGGAGGGAGAAGTCAGGCACTTGTTTTGAGTGTGGCTAGCTCCAGGCCTAGGATTTGAACCATTTGAAGAACTCCAGATGTTGAAACTCTCTCCACCTCTGCAGATCCATAACTTCCTTATAAATTAGATGATTGGGGAAACTGAGAAGAATTAGAACTTTGAAAGTTTCACTTTCTAAGGAGTTAATCAAGTTAGGAGATAGCTCTGAGAAATAATACTTTTGAAAGTTGAAAAGAGACCATGAAAGATGAACATCTCAAGGGGGAATTGCTTCATACCTCTTGGGAGCAGAGTATTCCTGTGTCCACCTCCAGAAGTCTGTAAAGCCAAGCAGGAGCAGCTTTCCAGAGGACTGCTGCTGTGAACAGCTTCAAAGTTCTGATTACATAGTATAGTGAACTCTCTATTTATTCAGCAGTATATTAAGGCAATCAAAACACAGAAATCAAAGCACAGCATTCACAATGTTATGACATAACAACTTATCACTAAAATGGCCACATAGTTTTCACCAAAGTGGCCACATTGTTTTAAACAAAGTACAATCATTTAATAACTCAATCATTTAATAAGTCCTTAATTCAATCATCCTTAAAGAGGACACAAAGTACAAAGGTCAAAGTTCTCTACCCCTAGGTCACAGTAAATCATGATCTTCTCAATCAATACACAGTATCCAAGTAAAGTCCTCTTTCATCTTGACTTGAGGCTGGCTCTCAGCTTCCATGGTTCCTCTTCTATGGTCCCAGCTACACAACTGTCACCTGGGTTCAAAGGCAGGCAGCTCCCAGTTCCTTGTCCAGCTCCTTGTCCAGTTCTTTGTCCAGTTCCCATTCCATATTGAAGCCCACAATGTCCAGTCCACCTCAAGGCCTTCACGCTTCCTGTTTATGGGAAGACAAAGCTTAACAGAGCCACAATAATATTCATTCACATTGCTGGCATCATCATCAATTCATTTTCTGCCTGTGAAATCAACTCAGACCCACCAACAAGGTCTGAGAACTCAACACAAATCATCAACATAGAAATCAACAAAGATCCACAAACAAAGTCCAAGAGGTCAATACAAATGATCAGTAAAGTTCCACGACCTCCAAAATCCTCCTCCAGGACTTTTGTAAACAGACAACCAGAAAATCCTCTTTTAGGGCTTCCAGTAAGGTCCTAGGGCTTCTGTACAATGTATCACAAACAAACATCAACACAGACAGAAGAGACAAACAGAATGCTGGGGTACAAAAAGTTTTCTCCTTCTCCACCACAAGAGCTCCCTTCTCAGTTCTGCTCTCTTCTCATTTCTCAGTTCTTCTCAATTCTTAGTTTAGTTCTCAGTTCTCAGGGAGTACCTTAGATCTGGGGAAAACATCTCCTGGGGGACCTAACCTGCAAGTGTGAGTTGGGAGGATAACTTGTTGGAAGGGGATCTATACATTCTTGTATAGCCAATCCCTTTCCTTGGCAAGCCTTGCTTTCACCTTTCCTGTGCTGCCAAGGTAGAAAATCAATCAGATATGCCTAAAGAAGACCCTGACTCCTTCCTATAAGACACATGATTGTATCTGCATCTTTAAGGTGTTTGAGTGTATCATTTTCCTGAACCAGTTATGGAAATGTCAGACCGCCATCCCAATATATTGAGACCGCCATCCCAATATATTGAGATTTATCTGCTGCTATCCTAGTCTTTGTCCTAGTTATTAGCTATTGTGGTCATATCCTTTACTCCCCTTTCCCTGGCCTCTCATACCTAGATGTTTCCTTAAACCTTAAGCTTTCCCTTAAGAAAGATTAAACACACTGTATTAAAGGCCTCCTGTGTTAAGTATTTACTGACCAGTCTACTTTTTTCATGAAACCTTCCCTAAGTCCCCAAAGTGCTACAGTGGACCTGCATGGAGATAATACTTATACTACCTATCTCCCAGGAAAGCTTATTGTAAACCTTGAAGAAACATATAAATGAGAGCTGTTGTTCTTCAATAGCTTATACTCTATCTTCCTGAATCAGGATAAATTCAGAATCTAAACATGATACAAAGGAATGCTTGTCTTTCTGAAATGATGGCAACTAGATGGCATAGGAGACTGAGCACTAGACTTGGAATCAGGAAGACCTGAGTGGTCCTGGGAAAGTCACATGATTTCTATCTGCCTCTTTTTACCCTTCTATAAAATTGAGATAATAATAGCAGCTGGGATTATTGTGTGGAGAAAATGAAATATTTATAAAACATTTTGAAAACCTTGAAATACTCTATAAATACTTGCTTTTATTATGATTGGGTAAAGAAGCAGGTCCTAATGCTTTTGTCTCTTAGAGATGTCATGGAACATTTTTTCCCTGAGGTCAGATTGCATTGGGTCTGATGTAATATCCAAGCATCAGCTCTGGTAATTATGGTCTGTTTCTCTGCAGCCCATTGGAATCCTCTGTTCCTTTCCTAGACAGTTGTCATGTTGTTAATATACTGTAAAATGCATGTAGTGGTGTTCTCCAGGAGGGTGGGAGTGAATATTATGTATAATTTAAAGGCTTTGACAGTGGAGAAAATATGTATGTCCATCATTCTCCATCCTCAGAGTTTCTCAAGCATCCACAAACATACATAGAAGATGCTCAGGGGAGGACAGTATGTGAAGACCTGGGCTTGATTCCTGCTTCCATTCCTTACTACCTGTGTAGGCTGCTTAAACTTTTACAGCCTTAGTTTCCTCATTTGTAAAGTGGAAATAATAATACATGCATGCCATAGAGTCTGGAGTTAAGAAGCCTGGGCTTAAATCTGAACTCAAACACTTCCCTGCTCTATTACAATGGACTGGTTACTTAAACTCTCCCAGGATCTGTTTCCTCACCTGATAAGTGAAGATAAAGTTTAGCTAGTTATGAACTCCTGAGCTTGCTGTTACTATCCGTTGAGAGAGTATATATAGAAGCACTTTGGGAAGCATTCATATACTCCATCATTGCCTACCTCAAGGCAGGGCTGTTGTGAGGACCAATTGGGATTGCGCACATCGTCATTGTTACTATCACTTTGTAACAACAAAGTACTACATTAATGTCAGCTGGAGGGTGGAGCGAGGTTCTGGGTCTGTGACTTCATCACCATGGAGAATTCCTGCTATGGAAGTTCCATCCACTGATGAACGTCAGCAACTTTCTTGAAACTTCATAGAGTTAGAGAGAGTTTCCTGGGGACACTGAGACGTTAGGTGATTTATCCATGGTTACTTACCTACTGTCTATGGCAGAATGGGAATCCAAGTCTTGCTAAGATCATTCCTTGAATTGTTACCTTGAGTCTCATAAGCCTTTGAGGAGGGGGGAGGTCCTCAGATCTGTGATTTTGTTTTTGAAGGTAATTTCTGGTGAGGTAACTCCTTCTATCAATGCTTTGCAACTAATAACCTTGGAAAATTATGTGGGAACACTGAAAGTTTAAGTAACCTCCCACAGGCAGAAAGCCAATGTGTTAAAGGTAGACCTTGAATCCAGTCTTCCTAACCTCAAAGCTACTACTGTTGTTGTTGCTGCTGCTGCTACTACTTCTTCTACTACTACTACTACTACTACTGTTACTATTACCATTACTACTGCTGCTGTTGTTGCTACTACTGTTATCACCACTTTCGCCACCACCACTAACACTACTACTATCACTGCTACTACTACTATTAATACTATTACAACTACTATTACTATCATCACTACTAATACTACCACTACTACCACCAATACTACTACCACACTAGTCTTACTACTGCTACTACCACCACCTCTACTACCACTACTATCATTACTACTGATACTGCTGTTGCTACTATTGCTACTACCATTACTACTAGTACTACTACTACCACCACTTTCATCACCACCACCACTATTACCATTGCTACTACTGCTGCTGCTTCTATTACCACTACTACCACAACAATAGTACTATTATTGCTACTACTAGTACCAACTACTACTACTACTACTACTACTTCTACTACTTTGACTACTACTTCTACTACTACTACTACTTCTACTACTATTACTACTTCTACTACTACTACTACTACTGCTACTACTATTTCTACTACTACTTCTTCTTCTTCTACTACTACTACTACTACTATTATAACTGTTGGTACTACTATTACTGCTGCTGCTACTCCTACTGTTAATTCTACTGCTACTACTACTGCTGCTACTACTACTGCAACTGCAACACGTAGATAGATGCATATACACACATATACATGTTATGTGTGTCCTTTTCTATTTTTTTTAGTTCTGTGGTACCTCTCCTGTTTTCCATCATCATTCTAGTATCATTAACATTGGCTCATGTGTATATATACACACAATATGCAGGATGTCCCCAAAACTTTTTGTAGTTTTAAAGTAGTAATGCTATGTGGGACACTGCATATCAATCTAAATTTGCTTTGATTATAGAAGTGTGAGACATAAAGGCATTGTCCCACCCTTGAACAACCTCATTTTTCTCATGGATCTCATGAGCAATAATCTTGATGAACTTTGTATAAAAGGTCACTTTCTTCCAAGCAACCTCATAGCCTAGGACTTCACACCAATGATCCTAGGGTTTCTGAAATATTCCTGTGAGAAAGGCTGAAAAAGTTCTGCCTCCACTCAGCTTTGAAGATGAGACAACAGAGGTAAGAAACACTTCCATGTCTATTACCAACTCACACAAGAATAAGGGGCAGAAGCAGGATTATAGTCCATTTATCCTAACTCCAAGTATAATATTGTTTTCTATGCACTGGTCTACATCTCTTACTAAACAGGTTTTTTTGTCTCCATTAAGTTGAAATGGATAGAATGAAGCATGGAGGGAAAATGTATTGTCTTCTTTCTTGGAGTTCTATAAGATAAAAGCAGTTTTGTATTTGGGATGGATTTAAAAGATATTCCTGCCTTGAGCCAAGGGTGATGGACTAAATGGCCATTGAAGATCATTTTTGCCCAAGCATATTATGCATATGTCAGACTATATTGCAGAAAACTCATTTAAACTAATTTGGAATAATCGGGCTTCCTCCCTTCTTGCCTTGCTTTTACTATATTCAACAATCAAACAGTCTAACAAGGGAACAAGGGTAGAGAGTCCTCTGGCTCTAAAATGCACATTCTGAAGAAGACACATCCAGGTAAATAGAGAAATAGGCTGTGCCTGGAAGGCAGTAAGTGATAAAAGGGTAATGCCCTTGAGGAGGATGTCACAGTTACTACATTGCAGCCAAAACTGACTCACAAGTTTAAGGACAGGTTTTCAAGAGATGATGGTTTTATTTAGAATCATCACAAAAATAAGCAGTGACCTATGTGTCCAGGGCCTAAAGGAAATCAGGTCTCATATGCTAGCAAAAATAATATTAAAATAGACAGCCTAAGAAACTGATATACTAATCTCACCCAAGGGAACTAGCCTTGTCTGTCCCCTGGCATTCAGTTCTACTACTTCCCTAATTACTTAGTTCTTCTCTGTATGCCTACATCAGGAGTAGGGTTAGTAAAAAACCAAAACCAAAACCAAAAACATGCTGTTTCCTGCCATGAGTGTTAAGGTATGTGCATTTGTGCTTAATCTGTGACCCCATAGGTGTAGCTACTGTTTAAATAGCCACTGAATTACTTGGGAACCAGGAATGGACCCAGAGAACTATCTATTTTGTAGTTAAAGTAAGAAGAGAGAGGCAGTAGAGAGAGGGGAATGGCCACAGCATCAGGATGACCTGGGTTCAAGTCTTACTTCTGACACGTAACTGACTATATATGTCCAGTGAGTAATTTAACCTTTCAAGCCCTAGGCAGTTTTTCTAAATTGAAATACTGATGTTAATTTCCATCAATTGAAGGAAAGAGGGAGTTTCTTTTGAAAAAATAGTAAGGGGGCTTTTTTTTTGAAAATTTCACTTGGTATGCCAGCATTTATGCCCCACCCACATCCCAAATTAGAGTATAATAACCTTATAAGTAGCAAATGTGTCTTCACAGAATTTCAGAGTTGAAAGTGGCCATCTTGTCCAACACATACCCAATCAGAGCAAGCCCTGTTATAACACATCCACCAAAGAATCATCTACTTTCTGCTTGAAGACCTACAATGATAGGAAACTTGCTATCAAGGTGTTTATTTTACTTTGGAATAGCTCTACTTGCTGGGAAGCTTTCTCAATATCAGCCCAAACTGGTCTCTTTGAAACTCCTGCCTATGGGTCCTAATTCTACTTTCTGGAGGCCTATCAGAAATAGTAAAGTTTCTCTTCCACATGACAGAATATGTATTATGTATGTATTTGTCTCCATTAAGTTGAAATGGACAGAATGAAGCATGGAGGGAAAATGTATTGTCTTCTTTCTTGGAGTTCTATAAGATAAAAGCAGTTTTGTATTTGGGATGGATTTAAAGGATATTCCTGCCTTGAGCCAAGGGAGATGGACTAAATGGCCATTGAAGATCATTTTTGCCCAAGCATATTATGCATATGTCAGACTATATTGCAGAAAACTCATTTAAACTAATTTGGAATAATCGGGCTTCCTCTCTTCTTGCCTTGCTTTTACTTTAGAAGCGGTGCACATTTCTATGTTTATAACTATATAGTCAGAGGTGTGCTGGAGCCAGCTCTAACTGGCTCACAAGAGACAAATGAGCAATTCTCAACATGAGTGTTCACACCTTGAAAATGGGCAGAATATGTATTACGTACTACCATACGTAATACACTGCTGAATTAGAGTGAACTTGCAGTACCTTAAAATCTTCCATTTTCCCCAAACACCTCTTTTAACATGCTCTTCCAGCATTGTACTTGAGGAGTTGATTTTTTAAATCTGTAAAGCATTCTTAATCCCTGTTCAATGTTATCTCATTTGATTTAACCCAATGTTCCTCACTGTAAAGATCTTTTTGAATTCAATGTGTTACAGCAATTTTTCACAAACTTGCGTTCTCTACAAATTTGGTAGGATGCCGTCTATCTTTATGAAAGTTACTGAGGGAAATACTGACCAGAAGAGGGTCAAGTGCAAATCCATGGGGTGTTTCACTAGAGATGCCCTTACAAGTTAACATCAGACTTTGAGTCTAGATGGTTAACCAGATCCACATTCTTCTAACTATAGTACTATCTTTCTCACATCTTTCCATGTTTTCCAGAAGAAAAGCACAAGATTTGCACAATATTTAGCAAATATTTTGCTAAAATGTAGGCAAACTACAGCCTAGAATTCCCTGATTTACCGGTTTAGCAAACTTATCCATAAGGGAAGTATGGTTAGTCTGGCATGAGCTATCCATGCTGAAGCCAGTTTAGCTATATATGTTCACCACTTCCTTTTCTAGATTTTAATTCACTCTCTCATTAATAACATGCTATGGAATTTGCAAATTATCAAAGTCAAGCTCCCTGTTTATAAATCCTTATAATTTAGAAATTCATTTTCTCCCCCTCAAAACCCCTTTAAAAATATCTTAACAATATTTGCCCTATTTCCATTCTGTGATATCTCTCCCATTTTCCACAATCTCTCAGGTCCCATTCTGAGCTCTACCATTCTTATTATCTGCCTTTGCTTCCATCTTTTTAAATCTAACTGGGTTGGAGAGTTCTTAGTACATCCTCAGTTGTTTCTTCACAGAACTCCTATCTTCCTTCACTGTATCTCTCATTCTAATTCACCACAGACCTTAGTAGAGTATGTTCTATTAAGAACTAGAGTCAGGAAAACCTGAACTAAAATTCAGCCTCATCCACTTGGTAGTTGTGTTACCCAGGCAATTCACTTGACCTAAGTTTGCCTCAATTTCCCTACCTATAAAATGGGGATAATAGCACCTACCTCCCAGGGTTGTTGCAAGAATTAAATGTGAAGATCATAAAACTCTTAGAATAGTGCCTAGCACATAGTAAATGCTATGAAAGTGCTATGTATTAGTTATTATTAGTAGTCAGGAAATTCCAACAGACATTCAGCAGGTATAAGTGAGAGTTTATGGAGACATACAGCCTTGTTATTTTAGCAGCTTACTGTGTTCACCTTGCCCATACAGGTCTTGGAATTCATATTTGTGATAGTGAATAAGCCTATTTATTCAACACACTTTTGTCTCAATAGGAAGGAAACCAATGCATCATTTACTATAAGACCCCTTAATGTTTGGCCAAATTTTCTCCCTTTGTCCAAGTGGTACATGGCTATTACTACATATCAGATTGATGAAGAACTTGGCTTTTACCATATACAGGAACTTGAAAATGCAAAATCAGGTTCAATTCATGTACACACACACAAAGGGATACAGTTTAGAATTGCAGTATTGGAGAACCAACACTTTTTATGTTCCAAAAGTCACAGTAGTAAAGGAGTTAATTGGAATTCTAGCTCTAGGGGAAGCCATTAAGGTTAACACACTTCCTGATCAATTTTTTTTATGCCAAGTGAATGTTTCCTTGCATCTTATATAATACTTTAAAAATAATTTGTACTGCAGTACATTTCAGTAGATGGTCTGCAGAATTTGAGTCGATCATTTTTAGGTGCTTTATGCTTCTTTCGGGCTCTTGTTACCCTGTAGCTTACTTGTTTCCTTTAGAAGCAGTGCACATTTCTATGTTTATAACTATATAGTCAGAGGTGTGCTGGAGCCAGCTCTAACTGGCTCCCAAGAGACAAATGAGCAATTCTCAACATGAGTGTTCACATCTTGAAAATGGGCAAATGCTACAAATCAGTGTTTGATCTAGTGTTTTGTTGATTGCCTCTGGACCTAAGAAAAGGATGGAGAAAATATTAATAACATAGATTAAGCTTGAAAGTGTTGTACATACATTTTTTTCATCTTCATAGAGCTGGTTGTTAAACATTTACCATTTTGCCCCTGGATATAATTATATTCAGCTCCCTTTAGTGAACATTTGTTAAGTATCTCCTGTGCTGTGCCTGAGCACTGGAAATACAAAAACAAAAATGAAACAGTTTCTGATTTCAGGGCACTTTCATTGTATTAAGGCATTTGTACACATAGAAGTACATACAAAATCTATATAAAGTAATAAGGTGTAATTTCAGGAAGGAGAAAGTCCTAATAATGACAAGGGAGAAGGAGAAGAAGGGGCAGTAAAAAAAGTCTTTGTTAAGAGGTGGTACCTAAGCTATGTTTTGAAAGAAGCTGGGGAAAGGTGATGAGGGAGTATGTTCCTAGCCATGTATGAAATCATGGGAGGTGGAATAAACAGGATGTTGTATACAGGTTAGTAAATCAGTTAAATGGGAATGTAGAGTACATGATAGGGGCTAAAAATGAATCAGACTTGGAAGACAGGAGACAGATTGTGGAAGGTTTCAAATATAGATATTTAGATATTTATATCTATACAGTAAACCACACACACATGCACACACACACAAGCCTATTGTAGATACGGAAGATTACTTGTATGTGGAATGCAACAAGGTCATATTCAGACAGGGCCCTTTATATTGAAGGGCGAAAAAAATCTTTTGCCTGAGGCTTTAGAAAATGGTTCCAAGAGTGTTGTGAGTGCTTCTCCTATGTGAATCCTTCCCAAAACCTGGATAATTTGGAAGATCCAAATGTAATTTTCTTATTCACTATTTCCAATTTTAGAATGTTCTAAAGCAGCACCGTCAGCCAAGCTCAGACTGCCAAGACTCTGAAATTCTCTCCAAAAAGTCCTCGATGTACTCTGAATTTTGTCCATCTTTGGTAGCTGAGCTTGGGGAATTATTTCTTTCTTGGTGGACTCTGCCAAGTCCACACTGTCTGATTTTCCTTTACTTTATTATTTGAAGGCAGGGACATTTTAAATTTCATCCTGAGGTGAGCATGCAATCTAAATATACAGAGTAGGCTCCCTCTTAAGAAGCTTACTTGCTCCAAATGCACCAATAGCCTTCCAGACTGCACCATTCTGAGGACTTGTTTCGCCAGGAATACACACATATCTGGCATAAGTTCTAGGTCAGGTCTATAGCTTCAGTTCACTGAAGTCATGGCCCCCCATTACTGCATATACCCCCTCTAGTGATCCGACCATGTATAAACATTGCGTCTCTGTGTGAGAAATGGAATTTCCCCAATGGCCCACAAAACATTTAATGAAATGTGTAGCGCAAATATTTCATTACAACATATTGTGTACTTTTGCCTTTAATAACTACATTCTTCATCCAAGAAGTCTCAATAGCTTTCAAAAATGAATTACGTGAGTATTATTTCCCCCAGAATATAGTTTTTTTCCATGATAGGCATAGCACTTTCCTAAACTACTGTATTTATTAGCAACCTGTTGCCCTTCGACATTGGTACCATTTTCATCGACCCTGATAAAGTGTGTATCATTTAAACTCTCTTTTAAAAATTATTAAAATAGTTTTATGTTATTGGATTCTTTCTTTTTTAACTGTACACACTGCCACAGGAAATGAAGCACAGAGAGAGGAGCAGAAATGGTAAATAGCCAATGGTTATAGTCACTGAAAGAATAGCAGAAAGAGCAGCTATGTTTAACTGAGTCATGGTAACATAGGTGGGGTAAACCTCTCCTTGATGAGGGGCAAATGAGGCATGTGAGTGATAAATTCCTGCCTTTTCACTCCTCCCTACTTGAGTCCACTCCACAGGGAGAGATGTGTTTCCTAGACTAAACATCAGCCCACTTTGAACCACTTTGGCTCTAGCCATTTAGGATGTCACCAGAAGATCAGAGCAATGTGTATTATCTCATAAATTTCTCTTGACTTTTTTTTTCTTTCCAAAACACAGCGTACCAAACACTTGGCTTCACAGAAAGAGCATCTGTAAAAATGCTATGTGCTGGCTGCTTGGAAATGTAGGCAGTTTTCAGAGTTTCTCATAGTTCTTATTTATTACAAAGCCCATTAGGAGTGATCCTCATGAGAAAGGTGCTACCCATTGATGCCTTAATAATATTTCCCTCCCCGTGTTTCTTTCTTTAATGTCTGGAAGAACAGAGTATTCCCAGCTTCTGCTTTCCTTGGAGAGCAAACTATGTTTTGATTCAATTCATGTACCTTTAGTGCTCACAAGGAAATAACAATAATAACAATGGGAGATGATTAATAAAAGCTACTCCACAGAGTTAGAAATGATTTGGGTAAGTGGAATGGTCATAGAGGTAGAGGATCATTGGTCTCCACCAATGAGCAGGGCTCTATGGAGTTTACTTAGACCAACACTCTTTCAAACAAGACAGCATTTAGTGTAAAAAGCAGAACTGTCCACCTTTAAGGTCATTGTAATGACTCTGTATTCTTTTTTTCACCTGTGTCAGATACCTGGTGAGCTTTTTCTCTTCGATGCTTGTTTGTCGACAGATATGATCATGGAAACTTTTGAAATTTGTAATAATATCGATCTCCTGAGATATTGTCTGCCACCTGCTAATAATTTCAAAATGAAGTAGAATTCCATAGAGAAGCTGTTTGCAAATGACCTTTTGTTGTTAAGAGTGGACTTGGACAGTAAATGGAAATGATTCTGCCCTTATTTCCATTAATATTTATGTATTAATCATTCTTATGTTCATTTATGTTTGTGGAATTGGCACTAGTCAGGAAAAACCTGGGTTTGAATCCCACATCTTATCCTTATTAGCTGCATGATCATAAGCAAGTTACCTCCCCTGAGCCTCAGAAACATCATCTGTAAAATGGGAATAAAAATTCCTAAACTACATACCTTCATATATTTAAAGAATGAAATCAATGTCAATCATTATTGTTCCTGTATGAGCGTAAAGTGTATCTTCTCTAGTCCTAGATTATTAATATTAGGATGTTACTGTGAGTACTCCTTACAATTGGTTGAATTTTTTTCTTGACTCCAAAGAAATGAAAATGCGTACCTCCTAGAGGAGAGACATATGGTGGGCGTGAGAAAGCTGTAATTCATCACAAACTAGGGCTTATGACAGATAACCCAAGTAGAAGATGTCAGAAAAGAAATATAGGAGATAAAAAGATGGGCTGGTCTTATGAAGAACATGAAAAATAATTGATGGACACCCTTTATGTTCTGTTGGTACCCTCACAATGTCAAAATAAAGTAAACAAATTGTCCTGGAATGTTGTTGCACAAACCACATCAAGCTTATGGGAAAGCACTGGCCATGAACTAAACAGAATGAGCAGACATGAGTGGGTTGCAATCTGTATCTGTAGAGAGAGTACTGCATCAGTTAGATTACAAATCCATTGGAATACTTAAATTATCAACAAGAGGCAGCTGAGGGTAGGTGAGAGTGGGTGGATGTTAATCACAATACCCTTTCAACTTTTACCTCTAATACATACTAGCTGTATCAACTGGAGCAAGAAGGTTACCTCTCAGTGGCCAGAAAACTCTCTAAGGTAGAATGTGGCAGAACCAGCTTATAGGAGTTTTCTCACCAAGAGCTCCCAAAAGTAATGAAATCTTAAGTCTGACCCAGAATTTAAAAAAGACATGGAAAATATCTGGTGTCAATTCAGCTATGGTAACAATTAAAACCAAGTATCAGACACAGAACTTTCAATCACAGCATTACAAAGTATGAAACAAAGATTTTCAAAAATAATGAAGGCTATTTAATTACATTTCTCTCAAAAATATTATCACTAGTAGTAATTTTACAGAGAGCAAAAGAGGCTTTTTTGTACTATTAAGTATTTTTTAAAATATTGCTTATTTCTTTAGTTATCATACCTAAATACAATGTATCCTTATGCCATCCTTTTAAATTTTGACATTATGTCTCCTATAATGTATATAATACAGTAGAACAGTAGTATAGCTATTATTTAGCTGTATCTCTAGAAGTCTCCAAAAGCAGCAATTACAGAAAACTAACTTTGATGAAGCCATTTTTTTCTCCCAGTAGCTCCTGTAATCCTGGATGGAGGTAATAGGCATAGGTAATTCAATGAGTTATCTTTGTGAAGGCAGACATTCATCAAGGCATAGTATAGAGCAGAAGGAAGAGAAAGGTGATAGAGAAGAGGTAGAGTTGAGAGTGGACGGTCAATAAACATTAATTTAACATGTACTATGTCCCAGGCACTCTGCTAAGCACTGAAGATAGAAAGAAAAAAGCAAAAATAATTGCTTGCCTTCAAGGAGCTTGCAGTCAACTGGTACAGCTGTGAATATAAGTGCTCTGTAGTCTTGAGGATCAGAATGGATTAGGAGTTTGGCCATTGAGTCATGACTATGTTGGGTCCTAGTATAAAGATTATTTACTAAAGCATAAAGAAGTTTCAATCTGCATTGGTAGAGGATGTTGCCCTACGAATGAAATCCTTGAATTATTGAGTCATTATATGTGTATATTATCATTATGGCCCTTTAAAGTCACAAAGCCATTTCAGATATATTTTCTGTGAGTAGGTAGTGAAAACATTATTTTCTCTTTTACAGATGAGGAAAATCAGATTTTAAGAAATTAAGCAGCTTGGCCATGCAACTGAGCTAAGCCTTGAATCCAACTCCTTTGACTGGAAAGTCAACTTTTTTTTCTCCCTACAGCTCTACTTTGCCTCTGGTATATTATATCAGATGAGTGGTTTTTCCCCTGTCCTTGTCTGTCTGTTTGCCAGAGACACACTGGCTGCTGTGAGATCACAAGCTAATCAATTAACAAAGGCAGTGGCTTCTGAAGCAGGAGAAAGCTTTCAATTAAGCCAGCAAAGTTTCTTCCTCTGACGAGCCTTCTGTGGCTGATTCACATGACCACTCTGTAGTACCTGAGTGGAGATCGGCAGGCCCTGCCAGAATGGGCAATTAGAGCCAGCCTCACCCACTAACTTCTCCACAAACTGTCTCTTTCCTCTCCCTATGAGCAAAAGACTCTCAGCTATCTTGGTGATTTATGGTTGGAAGATACTTGCTTTTCAGCTGTTGATGATGTCTGGGCTGTCTTATGGATAGCCTTATGGATATGCATTTATCTTAGAAGTGTCTCTGTGTGTGTATACTCTCCTGTTCTCTAATTATATTACAAAAAGTGTAGTTTATTATCTTAATATGTAATGCAATATATTATATAATATGTTTTTAATGTGTAATGTCTTAGAAATATCTGTGTATACTGTCCTCTCTTCTAATTATATTGCAAAAGGTTTATTTTCTTAATATATACTGCAACATATTATATAATGTATATTTTTAATGTGTATAATCTTAGAAATATCCGTGTGTATATGTGTGTATAACTGTTCTATTCTCGAATTATATTGCAAAATGTGTGGTTTATTTTCTTAATATATAGTGCAATATATTTTATAATATGTAATGTATGCTTTTAATGGGTAATACATAATAGCCACACATGCACATTTGGTTAAAAAAAAAAACAAACCCTTTTGTTTTTCTGTTCTAGTGTCTCCTAGTGGGGGCTCTGTCCCATGTTGCACATCAACAACTCTTCAAAAGTCTCCAAGCATGCATTCTTAGCCTGGGATCCACAGATTCCAAAGATATCAGTGGCATCTGTGAACTTGGATGGGCGGGAAAGAATGACATCTTTATTTTTACTAACCTCTTACTAAAATTGATCATTTCTTTCAATTATTTAAAAAACATTACTCTGAAAAGGGCTCCATAATCTTTACCCAAATGCCAGTGGAGTCCATGACCCAGAAAAGGTTAACCTCTTTTGTTATCTGGGGCACCTGGGATCTAAGTCATTTGTCCATACTCTTCCAGCTGGTATAGGTCAGGTGCAATATCTGAACCTGTTTCTTCCAGACTCCAGCATTGGTGCTTTATCCACTGTATCATGATGCCTTTCTAAAAGTACTAACTGACAAAACTAGAATTCCCTTTAGTGAAAAACATACATTGGGAACAGACCTAATCTCCCTCCTCTTGAAATGAGGTTGGGCATGCTTGGGTAGCCACTTATACAACACTTACTCTGTGCCACCATATTCTTTAATTATGTTGAAAAATGTAGCCCTTTGTTATATCATTCAGAAATGCCAGTATGTAGTTATATGTATATATGTATATATATATGTATATATTTGCATATATACATACTTTCCTCTCTAATTCACTTGCCATCGTTCACCAGTGCTTACTGTTTATGGAAATAGCTGTTTGAGGAGTCACACAGCACATTCATGTAAAGAAAAGCCTTTCATTCATTGGGGGGGGGGAGGAAGGAGGGAAGTATAGCCATAAAAAATGTTGTGGACTGGATATATGTAGTCCTCTCTTACACACAGAAACAGATATTGATATGTCAAGGGCCTATGATTTCATTCATTTGGGATAATGGAACCTCATTTCTAACTTAATGTCTTAAAAAGTTGCTTGAAGTTCAGAATTTGAACCTAAGTCAAGAAATCTATTCACTCTCCAAAGGGGTCAGACTCAAATAGAAGGATTCCTGCCCACAGCATATTGACTTAGGAGACAACAAATTAACATTATCTTTGTTGTATTATAGTTTTACTTATTCACTTATTTTGTTGAACATTTCCCAATTACATTTAAAGTTTTTTCAGACCATACTTCAGGTTTTTGCCTTGTAGCCCTTGGGCAGAGAGTTTAACATCACTGCACTCCGCCATGCTTAAAGTAAGCTACCCAAGAACATTATGGATTATTTAGGTTTATCATATTACAAGGTTTTTCCTCCTTTGTCTGGACCTGGGACTTCATCAATGTGAACTCTCTTACTGAGAACTCTTTTCACTGATATAAAGCAGCAACTTACTTGTAACTTGCAGTCTTGGAGATTTGCTTTTGATGATAATAGGTTAAGTGATTGACCCATGGTTATTCAGCTTCTAGAATAGAATTCTGTGGGCCACAATTTTATAGCTTATTTTCTTTTTTTTTAATGAATCTGTGTAGGGGACTCCTAGTGAGGAAACTCCCTCTACATGCATGGACAGATGCTTGCTTTGCAACTTCTAGTTTTAGTGTCAGCTGACGGGTCATGTTTCCCCTAATCCTAGGTTCCAGCACCCTACACCCATGTCCTCTTCATTGTGAAGGGAAGGTAGCTGATTCCCCCAAAGCTCCACCATTAGAATGTAAGATCTGACAGGTTCTACTAAGCTGGAGAAGCTTAAAGTGAAGACAGTTAGAATAAATTATCATTCAAGCACCAATTAAGCCAAGTACATCAGAAGTGTTAGCTTTCAGGTGGTGATTTTTTAAAAACTATACTGCTCCAAGCCTTAAAGATGACTTTCTAAGGAAAATGAGGGGTTTTGGTTTGTATTGGTGGAGAAAAGGTCCATACTGATGCACTCAAGGATTCTTGGGGGATCAAAGGATCATAGTCTTAAGACAAGAAGGGACCTAAGAATCCATAAAGTCCATAAATTCCTTCATTTAGCAGACTAAGAAGCTGAGGCACAGAAAATTTGAATGACTTGTGTAGAGTTGTACAGCGATGGGGGCAGGTTTTAAAGCCAGGGCTTTCTGACTCCAAGCCCCTGCTCTCTGTTTTCTGTACTACTTATGGACTACAGTGGAGTAAAAGGAGCACTAAATCAGGGATGAGCCTCTCCCTTTTGTGCCATTGAGTGAAACCTTTGCCTTCCTATTCCACAATTTCCCCATCTACTAAAAAAAAAAGTGTATTGTCCTGCTTGTCTTCTTATCTTGACCTGCTTATCTCTGTCCTGTATGTATATATGCATGCATACATGCATGCATGTGTATTCATGTGTGTGCATGTACACATACATGTGTGTGCAGTGCATGTGTATGTGTGTATATACATACATATATTTACAACTTCCCATCAAATTAAGCAGCCAGCACAGAGGGTCTACATATATATACATACATATATACATAAATGTATATACATATATGCACAATACATATATAGATATATGTACATATATTAGAACAAATAAAATGACTAATTTTAAAGAGAAAAATATAATTAATATAAAAAATATAAATATAAGGCATCCCCAGTGTGTTTGCTTACCAAGAATTTTGAGAAACCATTGTTTTGACGTAAATTCTTACTATGTAAATGATAGGGTCTATATGTACTCAAAGCCTTTGGAATGTAACTGGCTCTGCAATATACCAGAAGCCACTATCTCTGTACTGTCCACCAAGACTTGGCAGGTTCTAGAGCTCTGCTTTTTGCTAATGTTTAAACACAGTTCAAATCAGCAGGCTTAACTGCACTCCAATCCCAGTGTTGGATATTCATTCCAACCCAGAGGACTTGCAGGTGTATTGGTTTTCATTTGTTTTCCTGTTCAACTGAAATGAAGGCAGAATTAGCAGTCTGGCTCCCCAGTGCAAGAGACAGAGCTTTTAGTGAGATCTACTGCAAAGCCACCTCCTAACTTGCTGTGACCAGGGCAGGCTGCCAGCAGAAGGGAGCCAAAATGACTCAAGGGTGAGGAGTCACCCTCCAATGAACTTGAAAGTGAAATCATGGGACATTTTCTTCCTTAGAGTGAACTTGGAAGAAGGGAAAGAAAATGGAAGGGGTGGGGTGGGGAAGAGAGGAACAGAAGGGATGATTTTGAGACACACATCAGTCAAGCCAGGCGCCGAAGTCAGAGAGGAGCTCACATACAATTTTAGCACCTCTGGCTTTCAGAACACAGTTGGATGTAATGTCTACATCAAGGAACTGACAGAATGAAGCTAACTGGTGTGAGAAAAAAAAAAGCCCCACTCCTTCTGAAGCAGCTTCTAAATACCAGTTGTCTAAACCTATTGATAAGCATGGATGCATTATTAATGAAGCCTGCAGCCTGCCTGGTGCTGCTCAGATGGTTCAAGCATTTAGTAGGAAAGATTTCGGTGAAGTGCTGTATGGAATAATGACAGTGCTTGTCTTAAATCGAACAAATGGCTGCAGTGAGCTCTGGGGAGGCTCCGAGCAAGCAGATGCTTTCCAAGTGAAAGGCAGAGGGGCACCACCTGCTGTAGGCAGGCGGGCAGACAGCAGTCCACTGAATATTGACTGTTTAATAATTCAAGACAACAGGAACCCCTAGCTCTTCAAACATGGCACTGCCCCTTCATCATGGGCTTTTCATCACCCTAATGAGCTACTTGAAGAATTAGATGCTAAAATGTCTTCTAGCAATTCCCCGGAGAGAAGG
This sequence comes from Pseudochirops corinnae, assembly GCA_028646515.1. Taxonomy (NCBI): domain Eukaryota; kingdom Metazoa; phylum Chordata; class Mammalia; order Diprotodontia; family Pseudocheiridae; genus Pseudochirops; species Pseudochirops corinnae. The sequence goes on along the minus strand of CM053592.1, from coordinate 75,715,074 downwards.
ACTCAACCTGCCACAATGAGATGTTCCCTTCAGCATACAAAAAGAAAAATAGTTTCTCTTCCTTCCCTCTTTTCTTTCATCCTCCCCTCTTTCCTTCCTTCCCTTCTTCCTTTCCTTCCTTCCTTCTTTCTTTCCTCCTCTCCTTCCTTCTCTCCCTGCTTCCTTCTCTTTCTTTCCCTTTTTCTTCCTTCCTTCTCTTTTCCCCTCCTTTCCTTTCTTCCTTTCCTTCTCCCCTCCCTTTTCTCTTGGCTTCCTTCCATCTTTTTCTTCCTTCTCTCCTTCCTTCCCTCACTACTTGCTTTCCTCCTTCCTTCCTTCCTTCTTCCTTTCCTCTTCTCTTTCCTTCCTTCCTCCCTCCTCTTTTCCTTCACTTCCTTTCCCCTTCTTCTTTTCACTTTCTTCCTTCTTTCCTTGCTTTTTTTTACTCCCTCCTTCCCTCCCTTCATTTCTTCCTTCTCTTATGCTTTCTCTTCCTTTTCTGCTTTATTATTTGCTTGCTTCCTTTGTTCCTTTGCTTTCTGTCTCTTCCTTTCTTTTCTCTCCCCCCCCTCACTTTTTTCTTTTCCCTTTTCTTAGTCTTCCTTTTACTTTCCTTCCCATCCCATCCCTTCCCTCCTCCCTCTTTCCTTACCATCTTCCTTCTCTATCATTCTCTTCCATTCTTCTTTCCTATTTCCTTTCCACTTCCTCCTCTCTTTCCTCTCTTCCCAGGAGATTCAAATAACCATATGCGCACAACTCTGTATGGTTATGGCCTGAATTTGTTGTGTAAGAAGATTATTGAAAATAATCTATTTCTATCCTCACTTTTAAAATAGTGAAAATCCTTCAGATGCACTTATGCCAGATTTACTGTCACTCTAATTTGCAATAGGTGAAATGTAGGAACCTAACAGAAACAGAGATGATGTATTCACAGCTGTGGTTTCCAAAACATCTCTCTTTGTTTTCCATACTCAAGCCAGAGGCACCTTGCTGATGAATTTAGTACTCACATAATGAAGAGGGAAAGAAGCTTCTGATGCAGAACTGTTTAAGCCTCTCACACATTACTTGTGTTGTATTGGGCAAGTAAGTCACTTAACCTCTCTTGCCTCCAGTTTTCTCTCTGGTAAAATTAAAGGTTTAGAGTAAACAGCTGCTGTGGACCCTGCTAGCTCTTTACTTGTGATCCCATAATCCAGCTCGACAGCCTTTAAATGCTTCCATTTTGTGAAATTAATGTTATTTTGACCAATTGAGACTATATCTCCAAATGTAAATTTTGGTTCATCTATTCTGAAAATCTAGTGCAGATTTGGGATCATGGTGATAATGTAAAATGATAAAAGTTATTTCTCATCTCCTTTGTAAATATGCTTCCCTTCAACTTTCTTATTTGGTTTCTCCTCTAGTCTCTGCCAGTTGATGTTTACAGTATCTGTTGTTAGTACAGCCTGATTGCTGACTGCTAGTTATGGGAGAAAAGCAAAAAGAGATGGAAATGATAAGGGAAGGTAGCACCAGAATACAGGGAAATGATTGCAAAATCTGGCTGAGTTTTCACAGATCTAGGAAAGTATTTGAATGACTGATGTGATGGATGTATAAACGTATACTTTTTAATATTTAAAAGCAGAAAAATTGCAAGATCATAAGAACTAAGAACTGAGGAAAGGAAACTTCAAAATGTTCAGAAAGGCAACTGGGACTTTGTGAAATCTAAATCTTACCTCCTTTAAATTTAGTTCATCACTTTTTGTTATTCTACTTCTCTGAGCATGAAATAAATTAGGTCATCTGTTGATAAAAATTATTCATATTGAGGTAAATCAAAGGCTATGAACTCATAGAAACCCTGGTTAGGGGCCAAGCCTTGTTGTGACCATCTTTTAATAATTCTCAAGGTATTTCCTCCCATTGGGAACCCATTAATCCATTTTACACTAGATAAGGCATCAACAGTCAGCGCATAAAACATTCCCAAGGAATTCTGTACACTTGCTATGAATGCTGTCAAGTTCCTGTTCCACATATAACCCTGCCACTATTTCCATTCAGTTAAGAGTTTTAAGATTTTTTTTTATTCCAATTTGACTGCCTTTCTATAAAGAACCTTATTTTCTCTCCCAGTACTCTCCATTTAATCTATATTTCAGTCCTTTTTTGTCCTCTCCCAATCCTACAATGTAAGCTCCTTGAGTTCAGGAACTCTGTGTGAGTGTATGTGTGTGTGTGTGTGTGGGGGCACACACTTAATCTTTGCATCCCTAGCATGTAGCACCATGCCCTGTATATTGTTTTCTTGCCCCAACGTAATTATTTCATTGGTATAAGGAATCCTAACATAGAAAATCTTTCTACCATTGCAGCAACTGTTCTTCAATTTATTTTCTTAATTGCCAGGATGAAGCATCTTGGAGGTTAGATTTGCCAATGGTAACACAGGTAGCATGTGCTAGACAAAGAACTTGGACCCAGGTCCTCCTGACTCCAAGGCTAGCCTCCTATCCACCATGCTATATTACCTCTCATCTATGCCATACACATACTAGGTTCTTAGTAAATGAAATTAAGTATCTATTGAAATCAAGAGAAAATGAAGATTTTCAGACATATTTTAGTGGATCTTTTGGGCTTAAATGAGGTGTCTTCTCTTGAGAAACATGAATTTCTTTACCTTCCTCATCTGGCCAAATGGGGAAATTTTCTCCACTTCTTAATCTTGCCTGGAATGTTCCCCATATCTTCCTTATCCCCTCCTCTTAGAATCCTTTACTTCCTTCCCAGTACTTAGCACAGTGCCTGGCACATAATGGATGCTTTAATAAATGCTTGCTTACTTCTTTACTTCAAGCTTCAATTAAGCCATTATTAATTCCCTCAGTTAGTAATGCTCTCCTATGCTGAGAGAGAAAGACAGAGAGAGAGAAAGAGAGAGAGAGAGAGAGAGAGAGAGAGAGAGAGAGAGAGAGAGAGAAAGATTGAGAGAGATTTACTAATAATATCTATAATTTATATAGTATCTACTATGTGTCAGGCTCTGGACTAAGTGCTTTACAAATATCTTATTTGCTCTTTACAACAATCCTGGAAAACAAGTATCCACATTTTACAGTTAATGAAATTAAAGCATTTGTTAAGTGACTTGCTTAGAGTCACACAACTAGTTAGTGTCTGAGGTCAGATTAGAACTCATATCTTTCTGGCTTCAAGCCTAGTGCTCTATCTATTATTAAGGCTTGTTTGGTGCCTGGCACTGTGCAAAATACTGAGAAAACAAATATAATTGAGTAAAACAGCCCCTGTCCTTGAGGAACTTACATTCTAATGGTGTGAGACAGTACATAATGGAAAGATGAAAAGGTTTAGGAGCAGCAAGGTAACGGGGAAACTCATGTACCAGAGCTAGGCAACTTTTATAATTCCCAGCCTCTAACACAGTGCCTTGCTTGTTGAATTGGCTTAAATTGGTTAGTTTTGTATGTCATGTAACCTTGTATGATTTGCGCATATATAAGGGAAATGCCCTGTATAGTTACATTCTTTAGAGATTTATTTCATTCAATGAGCCAAATGCTTTTTAAAAATCAGCCAACAATCAGCACAACAGTTTGCTGTATTTGGTGCACTATTTTCTCTATTTCAGTCAATAGTCTCTGCATCTTAATGTGGTGTGGAGATGGGGTCTGCTGTGGAGAAATGTCTGTGAAAGTCTATCTGTTCGTTTCTCATATTTTCATCAAGTGGACTCTTGAGATATACATAGACCATTCTCGTGAAGAGTTTATGAAAACGAAAAAAAGAAAAGTCAATAGTTGCTAATGTTTGCTTGGTTGCTGTTTTTTCCTTCTTAGTAAAAAACAACAACAACAACAAAAAACCCATCCATTACCTTTCAGATTTCTTTTCCAGTCTTTCCCTATGAGATATCATGGAAATTGATCCCTGTGTGCCTTTAGTGTCTCATTTGAAATGATAATTCTACAGACAATGTACTTACTTATTATTCCCTTCTCCACCCCAGGTAGAGAGGGGTGGGATGTGTTTAGGTACATTTATTACATTGGGATAGATATTGTACAAAGAGAATTAGACATGACAGTTCTTTTATTATTGTTGTTGAGTTGTTTCAGATTCTTCATGACCCAATTTGGGGTTTTCTTGGCAAAGACACCGGAGCAGTTGCCATTTCCTTCTCCAGCTCATTTTACAGATGAAGAACTGAGGCAAACAAGATTAAATGACTTACCCAGGGTCACACAGCTAAGAAATGTCTGAGATCAGATTTGAGCTCATGAAGATGAATCTTCTTGATGCCAGGCCCTGTGCTCTATCCTCTATGGTGCCACCTAGCTGCCCTCCTTTATCATAGTATCTTAGTTCTTTGGAAATATTTCTGTCTCATGTTTAATTGTAATAGGATAGAATTGAGTTTAGTGAACTAAAGAAGCACAACCTGGATGAAAAAGAGAAAAATTTTATTTCCTCTCTAAGTCAGGGTAGGGGCAGCTAGGTGGCACAGTGGATACAGTGTTGGGCCTGGAATCAGGAGGAACTGAATTCAAATCTAGCTTCAAACACTTATTAGCTGTGTGACCCTGGCAAAGTAATTTAATCCTGTTTGCCTCAATTTCCTCATCTGTAAAGTGAACTGGAGAAAGAAATGGCAAGTCACTCTAGTATCTCTGCCAAGAAAACCCCAAAAGGGGTCACAGAAAGTCAGATATGACTAACGACCACATTAAGGTGATTGCAAATCTCCACAAGTCAGTTTTCTGTTTTAATTAATTTGGTCTATTGTAACACTTCAATTATTTCTATTGCTCTGTTTAGAAAATGGGAAGAGCAGAAAGTATAACTGGTTTTCT
>CM053592.1:75664557-75709724 GCA_028646515.1 Pseudochirops corinnae | reverse complement strand
TCTATTTTTTCATTTGTTTGGATCTGTTTAATAGTATCTTGATTCCTCATAAAGTCATTTGCTGCCATTTGCTCCACTCTAATTCTGAAGGAATTATTCTCTTCAGTGAGTTTTTGAGATTCTTTTTCCATCTGGCAAATTTGGCTTTTTAAGGCATTCTTCACCTCATTGGCTTTTTGGGCCTCTTTTGCCATTTGAGTTAATCTATTTTTTGGTGTTATTTTGTTCAATCAGGTTGTTGACTCTCTTTTCATGATTTTCTTGCATCATTCTCATTTCTCTTCCCAATTTTTCTTCCACTTCTCTTATTTGGTTTTCAAAATCCTTCTTAAGCTGCTCTGTGGCCTGTAATCACTTTACATTTTTCTTGGAAGCTTTTGGTGCAGGAGTTCTGACTGTGTTATCTTTCTCCCATCCATGCTGTGATCCTTTTTGTCCCCAAAAGAGGAATCTAAAGTTGGATTGCTGTTCTTGCTTTGCTTCCTTTGCCTACTCACATTGCCAGTCAATTACTGACTTTTGGGCTCCGCAGAACTCTGCTTTCAGAGGGGAGAGCTTTGTCCCAAATCTCTGGGGTTTTCACAGCTGCCAGAGCAGTTAGGAGGGCACCATCTCTGCAGCTCCCACCAGCTTTGGCTCACTGGTCATGCATCTCAGGAACACCACCCAAGACCATGATCCCCATCCAGACAGGTTAAGGCAAGAGCACTTAGCCTCTGAATGGTTGCTTGGACCCCTTTCAATCTGCAGGCTGGGAGCTCTGAAGCAGCCACGCGGAGGTAGCTGCAGAGCCTCCATGCCACTTCTTGCCCTGCGGGCAGTCGGCCAGACCCGCTCAAACTTAGCTGAATTTCACTGACCATTCACTTTGTCCCTGTTCCTTATGGGTTGATAATTCTGGAAACTGCCACAGCTGCCTGCAATCCACTCTCCCAAGTGCCCCAGCCGTGGCTTGTCCTGGCCACCCTGGGGATTAAGTCATGGTTTCAGACCAGGCTGGTTTTGGCTCCAAGTGTGCTGCGATGAACCCTTCCTGTCTGCCTGCTGGGATGCCTTCAGCAGGAGCCTTTTTTTTCTGTCATTTTGTGAGTTCTGGAGTTCTAAAATTTGTTTAGAGTCATATTTTATAGGTATTTGAGGTGGTTATGGGGGGAGCTCCTGGAGTTCTCCTGCTTCTACTCTGCCATTTCAATCAATTCTAATTTTTAAGGAATTATTTTCTTCAGTGTGGTTTTGTATCTACTTTTCCACTTAGCCAATTCTATTTTAAGGAGTCATTTTCTTCAGTTTTTTTTTTTTTGGTGCCTCTTTTACCAACCTATAAATTCTCTTTTCAAATTCTTTTTTGCATTGCTCTCATTTCTTTTCCTAATTTTTCCTTTACTGCTCTTACAAATAAGATTTTAAAATATTTTTTGCTCTTTTAAAAAAAAATCTCTTTAGCTCTTCTAGGAAATTTTGTTGAGCTTATTTTCAATTTATACTTTTTCTTTGAGGATTTGATTGTCAATGTTTTCATGTTGTTGTCTCCTGAGTTTCTATCTTAAACTATGAACCATAGTAACTTTTATGGTTAAGTTCTCTTTTTATTGCTTGCTCATGTTTTTCCAGCCTATTTCTTGAATTTGGACTTAATGATATATTTGGGCTCTGCTTACCTCAGCAGTATGCAGGGAGGATAGGTCATTGTCCTAAGCTTCAGGCTTTTTTGCCCTGCTATTTCCACAGCTAGTTTTGGGAGCCTGTAAATTTGTATTGCTTACAAGGTGATGTGATATAGGGAGAGGAGTGGTTACTGCTCTCCTCATCTGTACTCTGTTCCTAACCTAAGTAATAACTCTGTTCTCTCATGACCACAACTTCTTTCCTCCCTACCTAGGTAGAGACCCTTCTACCTTATGACTGCAAGCATTTCTATCTGCCCTGGAACTACAACCTGGCATGGGCAATAGAGTTGCCAAATAGTGCTCAGTCCTGTTTCCAGTGCTAGCACAGGGGTCCTATGTAATCTCTTTCTGGTCAGATGTTCAATCCCTTTACCATCTCTGGGAGTTGAGAGCTCCCAGGACAGCTGTTACTGCTTCTTCGAAAGCCCACAGTTTTGTGTTGCCACCAGATTGTGCTCCCAGCCATCCCCCATCCTAGTGCCACAGAACTCTTCTGTGCAAGTTGTCCTGGGCTAGAAAAATGTCTCACCTAGATCTTTTGTTGGTTATATCACTTTAGAATTCTATTTGACACATTATTTTAAAGTTATTTAGAAGGGAATATTGAGGAGGCTTGGCTAGCATGCTCTCTTTACTCTACCATCTTGGCTTCTATGACTACAATAATGTAAATAGGAAGACTAACCACAAGGAAAACATGCCTCCCTCTCTTATTTGCAGAAGTTGGAGGCTATGGGCATAGAATATTGCAAATACTGTTAGTCTCAGTGTAGTGAGAATTGTCCCCTATATGTAGTGGTTGTGGTGGGTGTCATTGTGTGACTTAAAGAGAGGCAGAATAGACATCTCTAGCCTCTTCTTTCCACACTATTCTACAAGGGAGATTTTGATTCCTTCCAGGAGAAGAAGCAAGAGGTTGGATCCATTCTAGAGTGGTCTGGCCACCCTGGTCTCCTCAGAGATGACAGCACTGGGCTACAATTATCTCTATCTGTTGCCTTAAATATTATTAGTCTAGGAGTGTATGTGGTTTTCAGGTTCAGCTAAAGTTCTGATCATTGTTCATTAGTTGAAAGAAAGGAGGAGGACCCAAGCTTTATATCTAAGACTTGATGCCCTTCCCACCAAATGCTTATTCTATAATGAACACTTATGAGAAGTAGCAAAGACACCCATAGTCAATAACAAACCAAAGAAGGTGTATGCAGGAAAATATATACAAAAGAATTCTGGGTTAAGGAACTCTCCCATTGGGAGCAAGATAATTCAGCTCAATCCAGAAAGAGTAGCAGATCTCACCAAAGGAAATTCCTTAAAGTCTCTAGTGTAGCAAGGTGGAGAAAGAGACGCAACAGAGATTGCTGCCTTATTTTGTTTCGTCTTCTTCCCATATGAATCTTATTCTCCATTTAGCAACCTGAAGTAGGGTATCTCCCATCTTCTCTCACAAATCTGGAAGCCAGAAATGCCCCCCCTGCCCCCAATGACTGTAGAACCCAAAGAGAATTAAAGCGACTAAAGAAACCCCAAAGACTCAAAAAGCCTAGTGCTTTCCTCTTGCCTGTTCTCCCCAACTCTGCCTTACCCCTAATGCAGGCACAGGACATTGATCTCCACCAATGAGGAGAGAAAGAGGAAGAAAAATCCCATATCATTGGACTTTAGGATTCAGGTTACATCAGTTAACACATTAGTTTTGCTAAATAGTTTTCTTCTTCTTTTTTCCTTTATTCCAAATAGTGATTGGTGTGTTGGAGAGAATTGAGGAATGTACTTAGAAGTAAAAGTAATATTAAACAGTATTCATTTTTTTTATTAAAAAGAGAAAGTAAAATTTCTATAATCATGTTAATTATAGCATCTAAAAAGGAAGAAATTCATTCTTTGATCCTTCTACTCATAAGCATACTTTCCTCTTCAAATTACATTGCATTCTTTTATCTGGCTAAATGTTTTATTCACTGCCTCCCTCCTACCTCCAGAATATAAGTCCTCTGAGGTCAAGTACCATTTGATTTTTGCCTTTATAAATCTAACACCTAACACAATTTTTTGCATGTGCTTAAGAAATATTTAGTTTAATTGAATGAACTTAAATTTGGGTAAAATAACTATAACCCCATTAGAATATTTGGCAGTATTGCTCCATTTAGGGATGCTCAGATCCCTACTTGAAGACCCTTCCTTCCATATTTTAATAGCTTATATTTATATGCATTCTATTTCTGGAATCCATCAGTGCAAAATTCTTGCATGTAGCCTGGTCTAAGGCAGAGCTTCTTTCTAGTAATGTTACTAAACCAAGTATGTACTTAACTCCTGAGAAGGGTAAAATATATTTCCCAATAGCTTCGTTCTTTGAACTAGGTAGCACTATCATCATGCACCTGTGCTGGGTGCCTTTTTTCCTCCCTCCCTCTTCCTCATTCCTCCCCACTTTTCAGCTTCCTTTCTGTGTATCATCTTTCCCCATTCAAATGTAAACTTCTTGTGAGCAGGAAGTGTCCTTCTTAGTTGTATCCTCTATACTTAGCACAGTGCCTGACACATAGTAGGCACTCAATATATGTTTATTATATTGTATGGCATGACATGGTATGGCATGGTATGGCATGGTATGGCATGGTATGGTATGGCATGGCATGGTATGGAATGGTATGGTATGGCATGGTATGGCATGGTATGGTATGGCATGGTATGAAGGAGCCATTGTGTAAACAATTTGCTGCCTATCGTGGAAAGTCAGTTCATATTGAAGTGATGGAGTTGAACTAATGAAAGAAATATGATCAGGTTGGGCTGCTAGATGGACCTGGAGTCAGACATTTACTAGCTCTGTGGCTCTCAGCAAGTCACTTAATCCTATCTGCCTCAGTTTCCTCATATGTAAAATGAATTGAAGAAGGAAATGGCAAACCAATCCGGTATCATTGCCAAGAAAACCCTACAAAGAGTCAGACACGATTGAAACAACAGAACAGGAGCAACACAACAAATGATCAAATTGCCACCCACTTTAGCAAGGTGGTAGGAACCCTGGAAGGCTACAATTTCCAGAATGTAGAATAAGGATACAGGTAGGTCTAGAACTGTGATTTTACTTATATTATGAAGTCTCTTTTACAAGTAGGTTAGTAATTTAGTTCTAATTTATAGTGTTGGAAAGTTCCCTAGGGCACCATGAGGATAAGTAGCTTGCCCAGCATTGTGTAGCCAAGATGCTTCAGAGATGGGAGTATCATTGCCTCTGAGCTGGTTCTCTATCTGATACCCTACTGCATCTCTCCAGACTGTAACAAGATATTCAGGAAAGATTTTTAGTATTTTGGATCAGTTCAGATCGTTTGTAATAATCAAAATAACTCACATTTAGAGAGACTTAAGGTTTATAAAGTACCTTACAGACATTATCTCACGTTATCCTTACATTTAGTCTGAGAGATTAGGGCTATTATTTTCATCCCCATTTTACATATGGGTCCAGGGGTCACAGCGCTATTAAGTTTTTGTTGCAGTGTTTATTTAAACCTAGGTCTTCTCGACTCATGCATTCTCCTACAAACATGCTTTAGAAGAAGGTGGAGAAAATTCCACAACCATTCTGATTGGGTCCACTACAAATTTATGTTATACAACCTCAACTTGGCTCTCATGGCTGCTAAGCAATCCTTCTATCCCTAGCCTATTATCCTATTATTCCACTCTCCACAATGGCTTTTCCAAACCTTTTCATCCCTAATCAAATCTCCTATAATTTCCCCTCTCCTGCCCTTTCAGAAAAGAAGCTTGACTCATTTTACATGAAAAAAAATGGAAGCCATTCACTATGAGCTCCCTCTTTCTCATATCATATCACTCAGGTGTCTTCTGTCACTATGTCCTCCTTCATCCATCTCATTTGAAGAAATGGCCTTACTCCTTAAAGGCAAATCCCTTCACCTGCACAAGCAGTCCTTGTACCTTGCTATCTCCTCCAACAGATTACCCCTTCTGTCATCCTCATCAATTATCTTTAATATCTCCCTGCCTACTGTCCCCTTCTCTGCAGTCTACAAATATGTCCATGCCTTCCCCATCCTCAAAAAAGGTTCACTTTATCCTTCCACCCTTGCTGACTTACATCCTCTATTTCTCCTGCCCTTGGTGGCTAATCTCCTAAAGAAGATGAACTGTGATAGATGCCACCACTTCCTCTCCTCTGGCTCTCTTCTTAAACCCTGACAATCTGGCTTCTGACTTCATCGGTCTATTGCTACTGCTCTCTAAAGTCACCGATTCTTCTCAATCCCCATTCTTCTTGACCTCTCTGCAGCCTTTGACCATGCTGATCACTCTCTTCTTGTCACTCTCCTCCCTCTAGGTTTCCAAGACACCTCTCTCTCCTGGTTTTCTTCCTACCTGTCTGACTCTTCCTTCTCAGTCTCTTTTTTGGATCCTAATCCAGATCATGCCCTCTAACCACAGGTGTCCCACAGAGTACTGTCCTGAGCCCATTTCTCTTCTCCCTCTATCCTATATCACTTGTTAGTCCCATCATCTCCCATGGATTTAATTATCATCTCTATGCTGATGATTCTCAAAGCTGCCTATTCTGTCCTGTCCTCTCTCCTAACCTCTAGTTTCCCAACTCCAACTGCCTTTCAGATATCTTAAACTGGAAGTTCAATAGACCCTCAAACTCAACATGTCTAAAACTTAACTTGTTATCTTTCCTCCTAAACCTCCCTCCTCCTACCTTCCCTGTTACTTCAGAAGGCAATACCGTACTCTCAGTCCCATAGGCTTACAACCTAGGTTTCATCTTCAACTCTTCACTATCTCTTGCCCCTCCCACCCTAATCCAATCTATTGTCAAAGGCCTATTGATTTCATCTTTATAACATCTCTCAAATAGACCTTAAATTCTCTCCTAGGATAGTCACCACTTTGGTATAGGCCATCATCATTTCATGCCTGGATTATTGCAGTAACTTGCGGGTGAATCTGCCTGCCTCAAGTCTCTCCCCACTTTAATCCACCACCCACTCAGCCAGTAGGTTAAACATGTCACTTCATCCTACTTAATAAACTCCAGTGATTCCTTGTCACCTCCAGGATCAAACACAAAATCCTCCACTTGGTATCCAAAGCTCTTCATAACCTTGCCCTACCCTCTACCTTTCCAGTCCTAACATACATCCTTCAATCCATTCACATTGGCCTCCTGGCCATCCCATGAATGAAATCCTTCATCTCTCAGTTCAGGTCCTATTCTCTGACTGTCTCCCAGCTCGGGTCCTATTCTCTGACTTTCCCCAGCTCAGGTCATATTCTCTGACTGTCCCCCAGCTCGGGTCCTATTCTCTGACTGTCCCTCAGCTCGGGTCCTATTCTCTGACTGTCCCCCAGCTCGGGTCATATTCTCTGACTGTCCCCCAGCTCAGGTCATATCCTCTGACTGTCCCCCAGCTTGGGTCCTATTCTCTGACTGTCCCCCTCTCTCTCTTCTTCTCTCTTCTCCATCTCCTGGATTCCTTCAAGTCCCAACTAAAACTCTATCTTTTATAGGAAGCATTTTCCAACTCTTCTCAATTATACTGCCTCCCCTCTTTGAATTATTTCCTATTTTTCCTACATATAGTTTATATTTACTCGTATATACATACATTTGTTTGCTTATTGTCTCCCCATTAGATTGTGAGCTCTGTGAAGCAGGGACTGTCTTTTGTCTCTTTTTGTGTCACGGGAATTTAGCGTAGGACCTGGCATATAGTGGTGCTTAATAAATGCTTATTGACTGACTGAATGAATGACAGACCTCAGTCCTAGTCTATATCATACTGACTTTCTTTGAAAGCATGACTCCATGGAAGCAGATTAAGAAAACTTTTTAATTTCTCTAGAAATATCAAGAAAAACTATACCTCCAGTCTACAGTCCTTTCCAGACCTTTCCCTTTAGTAAAATGGGAAGGAAAAAAAGCTAATGCTTTCCTCTGAAATGGAATAAAAGTGACAACCAAGTTTTTAACTCTTTTCTAGCTAAGATTATTGTCTCCCCCCACCTGAAATGATTGGGCTTTAACCTTCCAAAGAGTAGTGTCCTTCTTTACATTCATGGTTAAGACATTAGTCAGAGGAAAGCACTCTTCCATCCTTAAGGGGAGTAATAAGGTAACTCTTCTGGAATATTAACACCAAACTGTGTAGTAAAATATTATGATCTTTTCATTGTTCAAAATTCCTACAAATGTTGCCTCAAATCATCTTGGGACAGAGAATCACATCAGAGATCATAGGGGACATTGTTATATTAAATAAAATTGTTTCTAGCAGACAAGTCTAAACCTAGGGTACTGTTTTATTTATATTTTGTCTTCAAAACCACATCAGTATACCATTATCACCATATGCTACCCAACATTTTCTCCAGAATCTACCCCAGTAAGAGCTATGTGATCTTTCTGATAAACTTCTCTTCTGATGACTCATTGTCCTCATAGAGGTGATTCTGGGTTCTTGAAGACTAGAAGGTGTTGACAGCTCCTATCAGTTTTCTCATCTATAAAACTGGTTTGGTAATATCTACTTCTCAGGTGGTTGTGAGACTCAGATTAGACAATGTCTGTAAAGGATTTTGCAAACTTTTAAAGCACTTTATAAATGTCAGTTACAATTATCAAATTGGAGATTTAAAAATACAGGTATGGCAGTAGATCTTGTATGCCTGTTATCTAGAGGCACAGTAGATGATGCAGTGGATAGAATGCTAGGCCTAGAATCAGGAAGACTTGAGTTTAAATTAGGCCCTGGACGATGACTAGCTAGCTGTGTCACCCTGGGTAAGTCACTTAACCTATGTTTCTCTCAGTTTCCTCAATATCAAAATGGGAATAATAACAGCACCTATGTTCATTAAAGCGCAGAGGAGATAATGATCTATACAGGTGGAAGGAAGATTTATGCTGATGAAAATTCATTTTAAAAAATCTTGAGGAGAAAAACTTTAATCCTGCAGTATAAAGTTTTGTTATTGTTGTGGAGTCATTTCAGACTCTCTGTGTTCCCATTTGGGATTTCTTTGCAAAGATAATGGTGTGGTTTGCCATTTCTTTTTCCAGCTCATTTTACAGATGAGGAACTGAGGCAAACAGGGTTAAGTGACTTCACCAGGATCACATAGCTAGTAAGTATCCAAGACCATATTTGAACTCAGGTCTACTTCACTGCCGGCACTCTATCTACTGTACCACCTAGTTGTCCTATGGTGCAAAGTAGATAGGAAAAATTCAGAAAAGATTTATTGAACTTTCGACATCATAGAATTCAGAGTTGGTGCTACAGGAAATAGATAGAAAGTGAAAGCTCAGAGTTAGAAAGAACTGTTATGATCATCTAGTCCACTGATGTCAAATTCAAATAGAAATGCAGGCCATTAACTCAACCACATCCTTGCAGGCTGCATACGGACTTGGTAATGTCGGCTATGCTTCATTGCATTTTTATTTATTTTCTTAAATACTTCCCAATTAAAATTTAATCTGGTTTGGTTGCACTGCAGAAGTGTTGTCCCCCAGTTGGTGGTGTGTTTGACATCTCAGTTTGACACCTGAGACCCAGGAAGGTCAAGTGATTAGCAGACATTTACACAGGAAGAGGCACAATTCTATCTCAGGTCCTTAACTTCAAATAGAGTACTCTTCCCTCTTACCATGTTGCTGATTTAGATGCCCTTCATTATTCTAGGAACGGGAGAACCTACTAATAAAGGTTTGTAAAATGAGTTTCCTGCCCTTGAGGAGTTTCCTATTTATTTGGGGAAGACAAGTTTGCATATATGAAACAATGGGAGAATTGTGTAAGATAGGTGAAAAAAAACAAAAAAAAAACCCTGTCCTGGCTCGTATGATACTGAAAATAAGCGCTATAGAATTGAAGGAAAGTCAAAGATTACCCCAATCTGGGAAATTTTCATGGAGAAGGTGAAAGGAGCCTGGTATCTAAAGATAGACAGATGTGGAAAGCGGGAGAGAAGGGGGGAAAGTCACACAGGTGGTAATCAAGCACAGCATCGGCTCTAGCAAGGAGGTCAACTGTTGAGAGGTGAAATAGGGTTCTCTGTTCTCAAAGGAACCCAGTTCTCCTCCTGACTATTTCTACGGGACTTGGGCAAATCACTTAAATTCTTCTGGCCTCGGTTTTCCCATCTGTAAAATGAAGGTTCTGGATTTTTAAGGACCCTTCCGGTTCTGATCCTCCATCCTACCTATGATCCTGGGATTCTAAGCTCTAGGTATTCTAGGTATTCACCTTCCCCTAAGACCCGCCCTTTCTTAGGCCCCGCCCCTGATCGGAAGGGATCTGGCGGGGAGCCCCGCCCACGCCTCTGCGGTTTCCCTGGTGACCGCGCTTGGCGTCCCCCCTCCCTCCCTGCACCCCTTTCATCCTCAGGTCACCCCTCCCGAGGCCTGGGGCCAGCAAGAGGCGAGGGTCGCGGTGACTCGGACTGCGGAAGAAGCTCGAGGAGGGGGCAGCAGCAGGGTCCTGGAGCAGTCGCCGCCGCCGCCCCAGGAGGAAGAGCAGGTGGAGGAGGAGGAGGAAAGAAAGAAAAACATTGGCTTCTTCTTTCCCCCCAGACAGCCCGGCTGAGGTTTGTGGACCCGGAGCGAGGGGTACGTGGGGGGAGGAGGGAGAAAGAACCACCGAGCCCAGGAAACCCCCATTCACGGCGTCTTCGCCGGTCTCAGACCCCTGCCTGGCCAAGGTTGGGGGGTGGGTGGGAGGGACGGAGGACTCCGCGGGGAGAGGAGGACTTGGGCTGAGTCAAGGACCGGGACTTGGTCCTCACCCCTCATTTTTGAGGGTGCAGGCTGGGTAGGGTTGGGAGCTCCCCGTCCCGCCCCCAGCCTGGCCATCTCTGAGAATCCCTCCAGGTGAGCCGAATAGCGGAGCCTTCCACAGGCTAAATTAGCAGAACCAGATCCCCCCCCACCCGGTGAGCGCTCTCAGTTAATACGATGATGATGATGATGATGACGATGATGATGATGATGATAGCAATACAATTAATTCAGCCTGTAAAGTCCGTGGAGACAGAAAGAAGAGAACTGAGAAACCTAGTTGTATGTATGCATGTGTGTGCATATGTACACATACATACATACATATACACACATGTAAATCTACCAGGGGTCTATCTGTATGGGTATAGATATAGGTATATATATTCACAAATATTTTATATAGATATTATATCCCACCCACATATAGGTATATATATTTACATATATGTATTTATATTATAGTCCATATATTCCACATACATACACATGTGTATTCCACACACTACATATACCTAGTGTATAAGTACATATAGAGATATACACACATAAATGTGCATTGCATATACATATATATATTTGTTCCACACATAGATATAGATCATTCCATTTTTTAATAGCTCCAAATGTTAGGGAGTTTTTCCTTACCTCAAGCCTAAATATGCCTCTTTTCATTCTTGCTTCCATTCTCTCTCCTGCCAAATAGAATAGAGAGAGAGAGAGAGAGAGAGAGAGAGAGAGAGAGAGAGAGAGAGAGAGAGAGATAATATATCTAAAGATACATGTATAGATATAGAGACTAGATATTTATCACCTATCTGTCTGTCTAGCTGTCTGTCTATCTACCTATCTATTGATCCATCATATCTATCTCAATGTTAGCATTAAATCCTTAGTTGTGTCAGGCTTGTCTTTGTTGGTTCCTATGTGAAATTTCTCTAGTTTGTAGAAAACTGGGAAGGCTCACGAGCCAGGGGTCCTCAAAAAGTTCCAAAGCTCAGGTAGGTTTTCATCAAACAAATAAACAAAAAAAAAAACCAACCACAGACACAATGCCAGATGTGGGAGAAGTTTCTTTTTGTTTTATTTTTTGGTCAGGGAGAGGTGACTCACTGAATTAAGGATACGGTCCTCTAGGAGCTTTCACTCTTTTAAAAATATACAAGAAATGTTAGGCCTTACTGCACATATAAAAATGCAGTATTCTAAAAGTTGACCTTAACCTTCTTCTTTCTTTCATTATTGCTGTTTGCTATCTGGCTTTTGTAGTTGGAAGTTCATAAAACCTGAGATACATCTGGCCTAACCTTAAAATGTAAGTTGTCGGGCTTTCTAAGTTCTTTCTGTATTTATTATCTCATATTTTAAATATATATTTAATATAATCAATAAATGTTCATTGACAGGATTGCACATCCATCAGAAGCATTCAAAAATTATTAAAAAAAGATATAACTGAGCAGCTGTTATACTTTATAATTCTGGCAAAGTGGAACTTTCTGACTTTTTAAGAATAAACCTAAATATACTTCATTTAACTCTTAAAGTAACATTGCAATTACATGCTTCCTTATAGATGTTCATGGTGACTTGTGACATTGGTATGAAAATTTCCATCTCTCTTAAGTGAATGTGTATTAGCAGAATAAGTTGTGCTGCATCACAGACACACTTAGAGTTCTCTTGAATTCACTCACTTTGTTGTTCAGTCATTTTTCAGTCATGTCTGACTCTTTGTGACCACATTTGAGGTTTTCTTGGCAAAGATACTGGAGGGGTTTGCCATTTCCTTCTCCAGCTTATTTTACAGATGAGGAAACTAAGGCAAACAGGATTAAGTGACTTGCCCAGGGTCACACAGCTAGTAAGTGTCTGAGGCCAGATTTGAACTCCAGAAGATGTCTTCCTGATTCTAGGCCTGGCACTCTATCCACTGTACCACCTAATTGCCCAGTCCACCAGCAGCTGAATAATTCACCTTGGATGTACAAGGAATTTATACACTATTTAATACCTTGCCATTTCTTAAAGCTTTTAAAGAATTAGTATTAAGCAATATTGTCCATCTGATGTCTCTGAACAGAGAAGCAGTCACAGCTACTCAAGCATCCGTCCTAAAGTACTAGATTCCTCCCTCCCCTCCCCAGCCACACCCTTCTCCTATAGTTCAGGATGAGGGTGGGGATCCCCTTTGAAGAATTTTACCGGGAGGCCAAAATTTAAACTTACACTCCAGGAAGCATTCAGCCTTACCCAGCATTCCCAAACCTTTCATCCTGTGCTTTTTGTATTCTCATTTGTCTGTGCTAGTGGGGGTCAACTACCAGAGACAGTGTCTGTGATACACAGTCAACCAGGAGATCAAAGGCCCCACCAAATTTCTTCTGAATCCCAACAATGGAAAGGCTTTAGGCAGCTCTTTGATCTTTGACTGCTGCCCCCCCTTAGTGCACATGTAGCACCTCCCATAAGCAAGCATCCTGGGTCGATGCCCCCTCTCTACCTTCTGCTCAGAATGTTTCTGGTACTTCTCAATGGCACTAAGCCTAGACTTCTGGTGTGATGCTTCTTTCTATACTCTCTATAGCTGGCAACTGGAGAAGATCCCCATCAACTAATTCCCTTCTCTTTCTTGTTTTCCCTTTCTTTGGCCCCACCCCCTGGGTCTCTTTCCATCTAACTTTTAGGAGTAGCAATAGTAACCAGACATCCATGAGTGCAGTGTAGGTGACCAGAGGCCTATGTCATAATCACAGGATCGCACTGGACTCAATCCTTGAGTTGGCTCTAGCTATGAGTTATCTGGAGGGTTTGGGAGCACAGCCAGACCAAGCCAAGCTTGACAGCTCAATGCAAAAAAAGGAGGAGACTTTCTAAACTCCATCAATATGGTGTCTAAATTCAAGCCTACAGAGGTAAAACCCCAATTCCAGGCAAGATAGATGACGTGGCAACTGTTCCAATTACTCATACTCTGAATGGATATTAGCTTCCCCACAATTCTGGTCTCCTAAGTTGCAGTACAAGTATGTATCACTTTAATTAAGCATGGAAGAATCAAATTGCTGCAAGGGGGCTTGGAAGCCATCTAGTTCAGTTCCACCAATTCCCAAGGCTGGATCCCCTCTACAACCCTGAAATGAATGTCTGTAAATCAGATGTTCTATATGATTTACCCACAAGCCTGGTAAGTGGTTAGCCAACCTTTGCTCCACACCTCCAGTGAGGTTAAAGCCACTACCTCCTGAGGCAGGAAGCTCATTATGCCTTTGAATTGTCAGGGAGTTTTTCCTTATCTCAAACCAAAATTGGTCTCTTTTCAACTTCTGTTTTCTCTCCTGCCAAACAGAACAAGTCTATTCCCTCTTCCATATAACAGTCTTTCACATTCTTAAAAATGATATCGCACCCTGCTTCCTAAGTCCTTTTTTTCCATGTTGAATATCAACAATCCTCTGAGGGATCATTTTATGCCCTAATCTCAAAGCCATTCACCAATATAATTGTCTTTCTCAGGATGCTTTCCATCTAATCAATTTCCTTCCTAAAATGGAGTACCCAAATGACTAACTCGAACAACATTTATGTTTACTTAAATCTATTCTGTTGCCTCATCTTGGTATGGAGTTGGCTCATTTCTTGACCACCATGCAAACTGAATGTACCAACAAAGGTGAGATAGTATTAAGCAAAGGCCTGAAAATCAATTGTCCTTGCAAGTGCAGCTGAGGATGAGCCTGTCTAAATGCAGTGAGGTTCATCACAAGAATGTTGACCACAAGATGAGATTGGTTTTGGCCACATCAATCCATGAAACTATTGATTAAGATGTCAGAGTCCGGAGAGGAGAGTAACACATTGGGAAAAAAAAATTCATACAGCATTGTACAGTAGGAAGAACATTGAATCTGGAGTCAAGATTTGGGTTTCAAATCTTAGCTCATACACTTATCATCTGTGTGACTTTGGGCTTCCTTTCCTTTATCTGTAAAATGAAGAGATGGGACTTGATGACCTGTAAGATTGTATCTGTGATCCCATGAAAGGTCTTTGGAAGACTTGAGAAAGTATGATTCTTAACCAGAAGAGTGATCATCAAATATGTAGAGATTATTTAAATCATTCTAATATCAGTATTTCTTTCTAGTTGATTTACAAATATCAACTCAGACCTCCATGCCAGGACACATTTTGTCTAAAGTGAACCATCCTTATTTAGAATATACTGTACAATGGTCTTACCCAATGGAAAAAGCAGGTTGTCGTATTTTACGACAGGGAGGGAGTGGGCCCCTAATTAGGGGACAGCATAAAAGTAGCCCTTGGCTGTTATAATTCTGGGTTTGAATCTTTACTACATAGATTAGCTCTGGATTCGATTTCTTTTTCCTGTTTTATACTCACTTAAAATATCTCAACTTTTTTCACTTGAAAATTCAGTTTTTACCACCCTCCATTCAAAGTTTATGCCTTCAGGCTTGCCAGCAGGGCTTACGATACTTACATTAAACTAAATTTAAGAGTAAAGGTGCTCCCGCTGCTAATGTTCTCAGATCAGAGGAAAGCAAAATGAAGGAACTGGCAGCTGAAACTTTAATAGTAGGAAACGTTGACTGAGAACTTGAAAAAAAAAATTTCCAGTTGATCTGGATGACAAAGAAGTCTTGTTCATCTCTATGTACAGTACTTTGAAATGACAAACTTGACTTTGTTGGGTAATTATCTTTTGGAGTGGATTTTTTTTCTGTCCCATGTTTTAAAAAAAAGTATGCATTTAATATGGAACACAGGTAGGCACATTTTATGGGGTCAGTATTAATGCTTCCCAGTCCTGTGTGATGGGATGTGTAGACAAGGAGGTCTAGCTACTATGACCCCACGTCACCATAGACTAATTAGGCCATTCTATTATTTGGGGAAATCCTGACTCCACTTTTGGTCCTTTTCCTTTAGGAAACTCTCTCTCACCAAATTCCAAATTCCTAAATTCTACTCTGACCACAGGCTCTTATCCATCTATCTTATCAACCTCTCCCATTACCTTATAAACTCTCATCATGACCTTCAGTCACTCAGCCATCCCTATCTCCTTCACTTTAATTTTGCCCAGTGCTAATACTGGTAGCATCATAGAATTAAAAATTTACTACTGAAAGGGATATTAAAGACTATTTCATCTCCTACCACTTCCCCAAACTGAGAAGGGACAGCTAGGTGGCAAAGTGGATAGAGTGCTGGTCCTGGAGTCAAGATGACCTGAGTTCAAATCTGGACTCAGGCACATAATAGCTGTGTGACCCTGGGCAGGTCATTTAACCCTGACTATCTCTCCCTCTCCTCCACAAAAAAAGGAAGAAAGAAAGAAACTGAGGCCCAGACAGTTTAAGTGACTTACCCAAATCAAACAGGTAGGGTAGTTGGTGACTGAGACAGAATTTAAAATCAGGTGCTCTGACTCCGAATCCAGTCTCTTACTGTTATACCACAGTAGTCAGCCACTCCAAAGACTAAGAAAGATTCACCCTAACATTCTTCAACTCCCTGACCTTCTGCCCTTCACCCCTGTGACCTTTGCTTCCAATTCCCTTCTGGACCTGGTCTTCTCCATAATAACTCTTCACTCAGTCCCTTGATACTGACTGTTTCCCATTTATTTACAAGTTTATTTGGGTCTCCCCAATCTTACAATGAGACTTTCCTTCATTCCTTCTAACCATGAAGCTATCATTCCATCTTTCTTCTTCTTTTTACTATTATTTTTTTTTTTGGGAGGGGGGCAGGCAGGGCAATTGGGATTAAGTGACTTGCCCAAGGTCACACAACTATTAAGTGTGTCAGGTATCTGAGGTTGGATTTGAACTCAGGTCCTCCTGACTCCAGGGCGGGTGCTCTATTCACTGTGCCACCTAGCCGTTTCTCTTCTTTTTATTATTAAACTTCTTGGAAAAAGGTAATTTATACCCATTACCTCCATTTCATTAACAGAACAACACTTCAGCTCTGAGCTTTGTTCCCATTAAGCTATAGAAACTGCTCTTTGAGAGACCATGACAATGATGATAATGATGAGGATGGCCAACATTTATATACAGTGCCAGGCACTGTGCTCAGGAAGCATTTTACAACTACACTATCTCATTTGATTCTCACAACCACCCCAGGGAGGTAGAGACTGTTACTGTCCCCTTTTTAAAGGTGAGCAAACAGAGGCAGAGATAAGTGATTTACTCAGGGTCACGCAGCTAGTAAGTATCTGAGGCTGGATTTGAATGTAGGTCTTCCTAATTCCATTCCCAGCGTTCTGTCCACTACACCAGCTAGCTCCCCCAGCTGTTCTTTCTCAGTCGTCATGCCCTGGGGCCTCTCTCTAGCATCAGAAGCTGCTGACCACTCCATAGCTGAAATGTATCCCCTTCTCACCCCACCTTTTAAAAATCCCCACTTTCCTTCGAACCTAAGCTCAACCACCATGAAGTCTTTTCTGAACCTCTTAACTATTAGTGCTTCCCCTCAAAATATCAGTAATCTGTTTTGTGTGTATTTTGCATGCATGTTATATCCCCTGTATGTTCTCTCCCCTATGTCATCCCATGTTATATCCCCTAATAGAAAGAAGCTCCTTGAGGGCAGGGACTGTTTTCCTTTTGTCTGGGTCCCCAGAACCCCGAATAGTGGTGGCACGTGATCGGTGCTTAATAAAAACCTTTTCAGTTTATTGTTGATTTAGTTGTTTGGTCCTTTCTTCTCTCAGTACCAAAACTGGTAGCACAATGTCTGACCCATACTAGGCGTTATACAAATGCTTATTCCCTTCCCCTCCTCCCCTCACCCTGTAGTTAGCACTGTGCTTACAGAAGCAGTTGGCATGACGGCTTAAGCTCCTATGGTCAGTCCACACAGTGGTGGATGAAAGCAGATGTGCTGTTAATGTATCATTTTTCAGGGATGACACTGTCATGGGGTACTAAGGGAAGACGAAAAGTCGGGCAAGGCTGGCCAAAATTGGTCCCCTTAAGTTTGGATTGTTTACAGATGAGATTATGTGACTTGGAAAGGAGACTACTGAATTCCCAAGGAGACCTTTTCCCTAACACAGGTTTTTTTTCTTTTTAACTTGCTACTGTAACTGTCAAGAAAGCAATTGGAGAAGAGTGGACATAGCCATATATGGACCTATATAATAAGAAGAGAATTTTCTCATGGGGTGGGCGTTGGGGTGGTTTGCTTTCAGAGGGATGGTCTTTGCCTTTTGGGGTCCTGGTCTCACCACCTCATTAGCTAGATTAGAACTTTGGTCTTCTAACTCCAGTGCACTGTCCCCATTCTACCTCACTGCCTCCATCTCAATCAAACTCTATCATTCTACAAGTTTATTTTCCCCTTTTGTTGTTGTTCAGTCATGTGTGACTCTTCATGATCCTATTTGGGGTTTTCTTGGCAAAGATACTAGCATGGTTTGCCATTTCCTTCTCTAGCGCATTATACAAATGAGAAAACTGAGGCAAACAGGATTAAGTGACTTGCCCAGGGTCACACAGCTAGTAAGTGTCTGAACACAGATTTGAATTCAGGAAGATGAGTACTCAATCCACTGTGCCATCTAGCTGCCTCTAGTCTGCTTCATACTGAATATGTAAATTATTCATCAAGTGGCCAAAAGCAAGAAATAGAAAGAAGAAATAAGAAAGTAAACAGGCCTCAGTGCTCCCTAACCTGGACAGCTGAGTGTCTGACATGTGAATGCCTTCAGTACCAGTTGTTGTGATAGGATGTGGGTCTCTGATAAGATCTCAACCCTCTGAAACCCTTCATTAAAATAAATACTCTTTCTGCTCTTTTCTCTTAGCTCACAATGACGACTTTGCCACCTCTGCAGATAGAATACTCAAAGCTTGCCCTCTTAACAAGAAAGAGGACAACATGTTCCCCAGCAGGCCTCACAAAGTAAGTAGCCCTGATGCTGGTGTTTGGGGACTTTTTTGTTTCATCTGGGTTTTTTTTTTTCTGTGATCTTTTGTCTTCTACCATTCCATTGGGCATAGAGGAAGAGTGGTCTGGGAAGAGGAATAAGGGGAAAATTCATGGAGTGAAATTTGTCCCAAGACATTATGATATGCCAACATTATCCATCAATTTCATGGATTATGTTCTTGAATGTCTCCAGGTCATTTACTCCTATACTGTGCATAGTTAAGTTAAAAGTTCTTTGTTGCTTTCTGTCTCAAAAGAAAGAGGTCTGCTATTTCTCACTCCCAGTGAATTGGGTCTGAGTTAAGACCAGAAATGATAGCTTCAGTGTCATTGGTGACCAGCCGCAGACTGTCTAAGTAGGAAGGCTATCACGAAGACACTCAGAGAATGTCAAAACTCAAATGGATCTTCTCAGAGATCATATGTTACAACACACACCTAGAGTATGACTTGATCTGTAGCATCTCTGACCTGCAGTGATCTAGGTTCTGCCTGAAGACCTTCAGTGGCAGAGAACTTACTCCTTCCAAAGACAACCTGTTCCCTTTTGGGATAGCTCTAATTGTTCAGAAGTTCTACATATTGTCTCAAAATTGCTTCCTTGTAACTTTTACTCTACAGAAAGTTACAAAAGTGTTCTATTCCATATATAACTCTGCATCCTCTTTTAAATATGCTCTTTAAAAAAATTGAATTTTTTTAAATTTAAAAATAGAAATCACATATAAGAAACAAACAAAAAACCCTGAAAAATAAACATATGAAATGACTCATGTAAATGAGAAAGTAAATTGAGTCCTACTGCTAGCAACTTTCTGCATTTAAAGTCTTCTTAGTGATCAAATCAGATTATAAAATATAGCATATTATATGTGATGTAGGTATATAAAATGTAAGATATTATATATTAATTTATTATTATATTGTTTTAAGTTGCATTGCTAAGGCTTCAAAGTTTAAAACTGAAGAAAAAAAAAGACTATGAATATCCTGTCCTTGAGTACCATATTACTTTAGATTCTGGGATCAACAGTTTTTCCCTACCTTGAAAATTTTCAATCCTAAATAATAAAGACTTAAATATACTATTTATTCAAAAGCTTTAACTCAATTTGCTTGATTCTTTGTGCAACTCTACTCATCCCCAGCAGATTCATCCATGAGTGTTTCTTCTTCAGCACTCCTCTACTTTCCTTCTGTAAATCTCGTTATCTTTCTACTTGGCAATTCAGTTTCTCTTTTAATTTTTTTTTCTCATTTAAATTTAGGGCTCAGTTGATTAAAATTAAAGATGAGACCGATAAGTATCTGGAATTGAAATGGAAAGGGTTGACAAAAGAAGAAGCAGCTGGGTAAGTGTAACTTTTAAAAAGGTCTTTGTGTATAAAGTTTGTTTCTTTTGTCTTGATTCTCTGTTGAAGTTTTTAGTTCCCCATTCAGTATACCTTTTTCATGGGAACATGGCATTTAAAAATTAAACATCCATGAAATAATGATGAATCATTTCTACTGATCTTACACATATCAAAGTCCTTTAATTTCATGGCTCTCATAATTCTCCTATTTACCAAGGTATTATGATATCACATTTGCAATATTTTAGTTAAGGTTTTGTCATTAATTGCCTCTTAACCTTCTTTTTAAGGTGTTTTTACAGTCATGAAAAAAAAAACTTGTATTAGAAGAGCTTATTAGATCCATATTTTTTTTCTAGTACTTTTATCTTAGTTTCTATTAATGTACCTCTTTACTTCCAAATACCGACTTAAAAGAGTGAGAGGATTGGAGAATGTATAATGACACAGCTGACATTTATGTAATTTTTAAAAGGTTTACAAAGCCCTTTATGGTCATTATCTCATTTGGTTCTCGCAATAGTGCTGTGAAGTAGATACCAGAGGCAACATTATCCCCATTTACCAGATGAGGAAACTAATGATTTTACGTGGGGTAGATTTTAGTATGTTTAGATTTTTAACATGTGAAAATATATACGTAATTTTTTGGTACGCCTGATCTGTGAATTTTATTAATTTTTTAAAATCCTTTTTAGACTATGAAAAACTGACCAAGACTTAGACTAGCATTTAAATAAACATCGTTGTTTTTTACCTGTAGAATAAATGGTTTTGTTGGAGTCTGTTGTGATTTTGTTTAGCTCTTAAATGAAGTCTTTCTTTAGGATCCCAGAATCAGAAAATGGAATTAAAGGGAGCTCTTCCTTCATGTATAGATGTAGAAACTGAGACTGAGAGAAATAAAATGTGACTCTCAATCTCTTTTATGTGGTTAATTTGATAAAAATAGTTTAATTTTAATAAAATCTGTGAAGTTCCTAAAAATCACATTGAAATTGTATAACAAATAAGGAAATGTACTATTCTATTCGGTTAGGAGTGTTTTGATAGAAGGGAGCAATACTTTAGTCATTTTCATAATTTCTGATGTTTCCTAAGCACCAAATCTACTGATTGTTAGCATATCTAGAATCTCTTTGTAAAAGATGCTTACAGATGCTTTAGTGGAGTAAAATCACTAGGGTTAAAAATTTTGGAAAGAATTCCATCCTAAATTAATTTAGGAGACTTCATAACAAGTTAACTGTGCAATACTGGGTGAACTTAAAGCTGAAACAATCCTAAGTCTAAAGCCTTGATTAAACCTTTTCACTGTTAAGAGAAGCTGGGGGGTGGGGGGATGGGAGTGGGATGAAGGATAAAGAGCAGGGAAGAAAGGAAGGGCAGAAGGTGGGTGGCCTGAAAGAGATCTTTTATAACAAGATAAAAAGAAGGGGAGAGTATGAATCTGAACTAGTGGTCAGTTGCTTTCATGCCTTATTTGAGCTTCATACAATACAAATGTGTGATCATTTGCATAAAGGATTAATAAATGTGCATACATAAAGTATGTATCGGTTCTTTGCCAACACATATACCTGTGTGTGCTAGCTGAAGATAAATACTGAATATTTAACTGTGTCAATATGCATGCAACATATGGGAGGATTGCAAATAGACCCTTCTTACATGATTTTTAAAAATTTTCCTGACTTATAAAATTTTAAATTACCTTTTATAAAGTAACTCAACAATTCAGTATTTTGGTGTGTCTTATGCTGTGTACTAATGGGGATTTGGGATAAATGCAATTCTCATTTTAACTTGATGTCCTTTCCACTAACAAGTGGTAGAGAAGATTCATGTTTAATACATTATGATGCTGTAGCTATTTTTAAAGGCAACTGTTACGCATATGTGGTGCTGGAGTTCTGGTTTAAAGATAAAGAAAGCAAAATATCTTTAAACAATTTATTTTGGAATTGTCTAATGCTTTAGATTACTTAGCAACGTATGCATTGTATAGCTGCCCAAACCTTAGCAGAATGGGGTTTGCTCTCATGTATGCATGTCCATTGTTGTGGTGGTTACCCACAAGGGGGTAAGGTGGGCATTTGCTGATCCTAATGCCTTTGACATCAAGGCTAAAGCCTCATTGTGGTTTATTTCATTGGGTCTAAAAGATGGAATTGAAATGGACTGAATTCAGGGAGCTAACTTAGTGAATAGAGTGCTGGTTTCAGAGCTGGAAAGATCTGGGTTTGAGTTATGTCTCTGACATCTTCTGGCTGTGTGACCCTGGCAAGTTATTTCTCAGCACTCCTAGGCAATTTTCAGAGATAATCAGTTATAGAGCAAGTCCCATTCTACATTGCTAGAAGGGGTTTCCTGACTGGAGTTCCTTATCCCGAAGAAATGATGGGGCTAAATCTTCATAGCGACCAGCACCACCACCACCAATTAAATATATACGTTTGTGTGTGTGTGTGTGTGTGTGTGTGTGTGTGTGTGTGTGTGTGTGTAGTTTCAATGACAGGGCATCAGTCAGCCAAGTACTTAAGAAATTATTTTAGAGACAAAGACCGAGACCCAAGAATGTTGAGTTATCTTTCTCTTCATTTTTGTTCATTTCTTTCATGTGATAGCTAATAGAGGAAGCTAAATAAAAAGCATTTAGCTAAAATAAAAACCAGGAGAATCTTTGTTTATGGAAACCTAAAGAACTGGAGGGTTGATGATAAATCATTAGAACAAGGTTTCAACAAAAAGTTAAATAGATATGAAAAAAATAAGATGTTTCCATTAGAAAACTCAGTCAGAAGATGGGAATTGGATGAAGGGAAGGAAATAAGCATTTATATATTAGCTACTACAGTCCGGGCACTGTGATGAGTGTTTTACAATTTTTTCCCTCACAACAACCTGGGTGATAGGTTCTGTACATTTTCCAGTTAAGGAAACTGTGGTAAAGAATAGTTAAGTGACTTGTCCGGGGTCACACAGTCAGCAACTATCTGAGGCAAGATTTGAACTCAGGTCTTAGTGCCTCCAGGCCCAATGCTCTATCTACTGTGCCATGTAGTTGCCTCTAAAGGAGACAAAAAAGTAGGAATTTCTTTGATCATCTGGCATAGTGAATAGAAAGTTGGCCTCAGAATCAGGAAGACCTAAGTTCAAACCTTGCTGTTGAGGTATACTGGTTGTGGAACCCTGGGCAAGTCATTTAACCTCTTACTGGTTTCAACAGTTCACCAAGATAGTAAGTTGAAGAGAAGATGCTAAGCTACCTTGGCAGTGAGAGCTCCATTAGCCTGGAGTTCCTATGTCAATGAGATCACAGCTCCAGACTATACTCTTTATGCAGTGATCAACTAATATATCCCATATACAGAGAATCATAGTTCACAGGGAGGCTGAGTAGTAGAGTGGGCAGCGAGGTGGCTGTCATAGAACAAGTGATAGAACACAAGTCATAGAACACTGGGCTGGAAACCAGGAAGACTCGTCTGGGTGGCCTGGGTGACCCTGGCCAAGTCACTTGACCCTGTTTGTCTCAGTTTCCTCATCTGTCATATGAACTAGAGAAGGAAATGGCAAAGCACCCCAGTATCTTGGCCAACAAAACCCCAAATGGGGTCGCAAAGAGTTGAACATGACTGGTACAATGGAAAGATGACTGACTCTGGAGTCAGCCTCAGATTCCATGTGACCTTGGGCAAGTTGTTTAGCCTCCCTTATCCTTAGCCTCCTCATCTCTAAAATGGGGGCATGTATGGATTACATCGGCTCTGAAGTTCTTTCCAGCTCTGAGTTCTTGGTCCCATTATGGGGTTATAAAGATCAATAAGACACGTGCCTGTCCTCAAGCATCGAATGCAGTTGGAGAAGAATTAATTTTTTAAAATCTAACTTAGTGAGGAAAGATACTTAAATGTGGGCATGCATCCTAGGGGTTTGCCTCCTCAATAACGTCTTGTGGCTCCCTCTGTGAGGATGCTTCAGGACTCGAAGGAGGTGTGATTCCGTCAGAGTGAATGTTCCCCTCGCAAAGGCAGAGCACACCCTCTTTAACCCATTAGCTATTCTTGGCAAGCTGCTGTGGTCCAAAAGTTCATCACAGCCTGAGGCTGACCCACTGAGGAGCCTTTGAACTTCGCTGGGCAAGTCCTCAGACGACCAAGATTCAGTCCTTTGCTTGACAGCCTTGACTTGGCCGTGCTCCAAGTCTTTCTCACTTGGATAGGACCTACCAGATCGTAGGCTTGGGCTGGTACAACCTCGGGGCACTCATATTAAACTCTACCCTGTGAGAAGGCCTGAGAGTGTGGCTTAAGGAAATGATCTTTAAAGATGGTAGTGATATTTGTTTTTAGCTTTAGCTGCTTAGCTAGGTAGTATAGTGGATAAAGGATCTGGAATCAGGTAGACTTGAGTTCAAATCCAGCCTCAAACACTTACTAGCTATGTGACTCTGGGCAAGTCACTTAAACCTATTTACCTCAGTTTCCTCAATTGTAAAATGAGCTGGAGAACATTATGTATTCTTTCACAATATGAAGTGACTGGCCCCTGGCTAGATGGCCGTGCAGTGGAAAGAGCCCGGAACCTAGGGTCAGGAAGACCTGAGTTCCAATCCAGCCTCAGACACTTACTACCTGTGAGACCCTGGGCAAGTCACATAGCCTGTCTGCCTCAGTTCCTTCAATTGCAAAATGGAGATAATAATAGCACTTACCTCTCAGGGTCATTATGAGGATCAAGTAAAGCAATATTTGTGGAGGGCTTAGCACACCATCTGGCACATAGTAAATGCTTAATAAATGCTTATTCTCGCCCCCACAAAAAAAAATGAAATGAGCTGGAGAAAGAAATGACAAACCGCTCCAGTATCCCTGCCGAGAACACTCCAAAGAGCTGAGCACAGACGACTGAACAGCATCAACATTTATAGAAAAAGCAGGAATTCGTAGTTTAAAAATCAGGGCGATGAAGGAAGGAGTTTGTTCTGATTCTTATCATTCTTAGGAAATGTCTATTATGACATGTTGCCACTACCTGGTGACGGTGTACCCGGAGTACTGGAGTGACGAGGGGAAGCCTTAAAGAAGTTAGTGCCGAAAGTGGAAAAATAAAACTTAACATGGCGACAGTCTTCTGCCAAGACGCCTCTGTCCAATGCCCACTGTCCTCTATAGCCCTGATAGAATTGTTCAGTTATAAAAGCCACCGGAGATCACAGGTCCAGACTTTATTATTTATTCAACATTCGTCAAATATGTCCATTATACAGAGAACCAAGGATCCCTCAAACAAGATATGGGCCTGTTGACCATTGTGCCTTAATGCTGCGATAAAGCAGTGACTTTCCAGGCCATTATATTCAATTCTCTTTGTCTTCTTTTTTCTCAGCATTTACAGTATTATACCAACATAAAAACCGTAGACATTGACATTTTATGACTTTTTTCAGTAATGTTAAAACTTTATAGAATTCTAGAGTTTGAAAGCATGACTCTCGTGCACAGCATTCTGGGGACATGGTCCTGTCACATGGTGCTTGGAAGGCACATCACAGCCTCACGAGGTGCCCAATCTCATTTTTGCTCAGCTCTCATTTGTCTTGTGTTTAACTGAAATCCACTTCCTATGACTTCCATTTCTGCTATGTATGACCAGACTTTATTTTCTCCCTTAAATATATAGTTTTAAAAACATCCATTCTTAAGTAGATTTCTGCTGCATGAGCTAAATCTTTTTTTCCCCTCTGTAGAATTCACATTTGGCCTTCTAATGACAGCTAATGAGAAAGAGGCAATATACTAAAATACAAAAAGAAGAAGAAAAAAGCTCTTTAAAAGCATATACATCAGCTTTCCTCCTCTTGTTAGAAAAGCAGGAATTGTAGATGTAAAATTTTGTAAAAACTATCAGATATGGTTACTGTGTTGATTGACTTCACTGAAACGATTAGATTTTCTGTTGTAAGGAAGAGTATAAATTGGGGGATGGCTAAGGAGAAATGCCTTGTAAAAATGAAAGAATAAAATTATTAGAAAGAAATATATAAATTGGGGGTGGCTAGGTGGCACAGTGAATAGAGCACTGGCCCTGGAGTCAGGAGGACCTGAGTTCAAATCCAGCCTCAGACACTTAACAACACAAAAATTAGCCATGTGACCTTGGGCAAGTCGCTCAGCCCCAATTGCCATACCTTCCCCTTTCCAAAAACCAAAAATATGTGTGTGTGTGTGTGTGTGTGTGTGTGTGTGTGTAAATTAAGGATGAAAATAAGTACATAAAATATTTAAAACAAATCTATGGATTTAAAATTGAATGTGTGTGCATATGTGTATGCATGCGTGCTTGCGTGTATGTGTGTGTGTGTAAATAAATACAAATTTTGCTGTTGTTCAATTGTATCTGACTCTTCATGACTCCATTTGGGAATTTCTTGGCAAAGATACTTGGCAAAGTTGTTTACACTTCCTTCTCCACATCATTTTACAGATGAGGAAATTGAGGCAAACAGGGTTCATTGACTTGGCCAGAGTCATACAGCTACTAAGGTTGCAGTTGAACTCAGGTCTTTGTGACTCCAGGCCCAGAACTCTATCCATGTGCCAACCAGCTGCCACCCTTAGAGCCCCATTAATGCGGTTTCACTTCCCTAGGACTCTCTTCCTCTCCATCTCTGCTGGGGCTCAGGCCAGGTTCTCTACAGGAAGGGCCACCCTCTCTCATTCTCTCAGTCAAACTGTTTTCACTCCACTCAACCCAACCCAACAAGTATATTTACCCCAGTTCCTAGGCTAGGGGACTAAATGTTACATTCAATAGTAAGGGGGAAGATATAGTATTTACTTAAATTTTTAAACATCAGCCACAGAATATAACTTGACAAAATATGTTTGTATAAAATCTTTTCATTTAATTAACATTTACTAATCCTATTGAACCTTTTCAGACATTTGAACTGAGTATATTGTTTTAAATTATAAAAGTTTTTGCAAATTGCTTAAAACTCTTTTGATAAACATTCAGAATAAGTCATATTTGGGGGATAAATCTATAACTGGTTCATACATCTGGAAGAGGACTGAATTTGTTCTCTTTGAGGTTTGGATTTTTCAGCTGGTTGTCTGTATATAGGAAATTAGGTTTAAAATATAACCTGTGTTTTGGGCCCATTTTATGAATCTTCCTTAGACGATTTAGGGTTTCTTAGCAAGGACAGACCCCACCCCCCACTGATGTTGGCCTTCTTTTATTCTTTCCCTAGATTTGACCTTTTTTCTTATTTCCCATAAAGATTGAAAAACACTCATCTTTAAAAGATGAGAGTAGTGACAGAAAACTCATCTCCAAGCCTACCCCCACCCTCAAGTGTCACAGCCCTGCTCTCTCCTCCGCGTTGGGAACTGGAGACACTGTGAAGGCCTAGGTCACCTTGAGAGTGCTCAGTGTGACATGGGCTGCTGGTGTTCCACACGGTGCTCTCACCTTCCCAAAGCCACCTTTGAGTCCTGTTTGCTCTTTGGCTTGTGTCCTGATTTGAATCTTCTGGACATGCATGACTAGACAGGTCCTATCTCTACCGTAGAAATATCTTTTGTACTCCTTTATAGACACATAAAATATTGGTTTGTGTGTTACTTGAGAGATTTCTTGTGTAAGAAAACAAAAAAAAATTGTTACTTTCTATGATAAGTAGTAGAAAAATTTTCCTAATTTTTTTTTCCAAAAAAAATGCATTTAGCATTTTTGTTTTTAATTTACTTGGGCAGCTAGGTGGCATAGTGGATAGAGGCCTGGGCTCGGGAAGACTCCCCTTCCTGAGTTCAAATCCAGTCTCAGACACTTACTACCTGTGTGACCTGAGCAAGTCACTTAGCCCTTTGCCTCAGTTTCTTCATCTGTTAAATGGGGCTAATAATGATGTCTCCCCCCCCAAAGTTACTATGAGAATTAAATGAGAAAATACTTATATTAGGGAGTTATAGCCTTTCCCTCTAAGGCTAGCTTATATTACTCTATGATAGTATCTTGTTCTTACTGTTATTCAGTCATGTCTGACTCTCTGCGACCCCATTTGGGGTTTTCTTGGCCAAGATACTGGAATGGTTTGCCATTGCCTTCTCCAGCTCATTTTCCAGTTGAGGAAACTGAGGCAAACAGCATTAAGTGACTTGCCCAGGGTCACACATCTAGTAAGTGTCTGAGGTCAGATTTGCACTCAGCTCTTCCTGACTCCAGGCCCAGTGCACTGCACCATCTAGTAGCCCATCCATATCTTGATTTTACCTATTTAAATAGATATGTTCACTCCTCCATTGATATATAAGAGCTTCTTAATGGCAGGAGGCCTCTTTTGTGTCCTTAGTTTGTGTCCCCAGATCTTTGTGTAATGCCTGTCACATCATAGGTATTTAATGCTTGTTAATGGACTGAAAAAAATAAACTTGATCCCCTGGCTTGGAATAGCACAGTCAGGGCAATTTTGAACTCTCTACACTTTGTGTTGATTTGCAAAGGCGAGATTGAGACACTGTGGTAAAGCAGATGGAATCTGTCCCTTAGAACCCGAGTTCCATTTCTTGTTCTAGCAGCTTGTGAGCTGTATGAACACAGAAAAGCCTTTTAATCCCTCAGAGACTCAGTGTCTTCTTCTGTAAAACAGGTATAATAATATTTGCATCACTTCTCTCACAGGGATGTTGTGAGAATCAACTGAAATGATATATATAAAGCACTTCATAAGCCTTGAAACATTGTGTAAATATCAGGCAATATTATCATATGAAAGTTGGGCTGTGATATGGCCTAACTCCTTGAAGGGATTGCATTGTTGTGGGTAGTCCCTCCAAGGCTGCTCATCACCAGCCGGCCATGTCCTCATCTTCTATACCTGTCATGTGTGGTCCTGAGCATCAGCTACAAGGGAGTAATAACATATGCTAGAGGAAGGCCTGCTTTGACAGATAGTACAAGATGACCTGCTGAGCATATGGCCTGTCAATCAATTATATTTTGCTCTCAGTACCCAATTAATGCATCTTCTTTTCAGGAAGGTGTCTCTTTTTTTGGGCAACCAGATGACACAGTGGATAGAGTGCTAGGCCTGGAGTTAGGAAGACCTGAGTTCAAATCCAGCCTCAGACACTGTATTTCTGTAAGAGAGTATGCTGAACTTTAGTCATAGGAAAAGGTTAAATTAAGCTTACTACACTGTTTCAGAAAACAGGAGTTTGTCATACATTTTAGAAAGATCTCCATCCAAAATGGCTAATAGAATTTTTAAAAATGTTTTTGACACTTGGCTTTCTGTAAAGATCACCCAGAAGGGGCTTTCCTCTAAGTTGTAAGCTCCTCTCCAAATTTTACTTTGTCATTATTTTGTGTCTACATCTCATATTTATTGCTTTCTGTCCCCCAGGAGAATGTATGCTCCTTGAGGGCAAGGATTCTTGCCTTCATCTAGCATAGTGCCCAACACATAATAGGTCCTTGCTTGCTCAATGGACTTTCAGAAAGAACTGGGAAATTCTCCCTTCCAACTTTCCATTTCTCTCCCTGGGCTCATCAAAGTTGAAGACAGAAACAAAACTAACAAACAGCAGTAAATGACAGAATCAGAATCCAAAAGGTTCTTGACAAGATCTGCATCATTGTGTTAAATTTAATAAGATGAAATTCAGTTAGAATAAATGTAAAGTCTTCCCTTCAGGTGCAAAAAATCAGCTTCACAAGTATAAAATAAGCTTCACAAGGCATGGTTAGACTGTATTCTGACAAAGATCTGAGAGTTTTAATGACCTACAAGCTCAACATAAATTAGCTAAATGGTCAAAAAAACTAATGGCATTTTGGGCTGCAGTAAGAGGGGCAGAACTTCCAGAATTAGGGAGGCAATAGTCCCACTGTACTGTACCCTCCTTTCAATTAGATAGATTGTTTTTTCAATTTTGTCCAACTTTTTGTAACTCTCTTTGGGATTTTCTTGGCAAAGATGGTTTGCCATTTCCCTCTGCAGCTCATTTTATAGATGAAGAAACTGAGGCAAACAGGGGTAAGTGATTTGCTTAAGGTCACACAGCTAGTAAGTGTGTGAGAACATATTTGAACTTAGGAAGAGGAGTCTTCCTGACTCCCAACCCTGCGTTCTATCCACTGCACAACCTAGCCACCTCCATCCTTAGACCTCTTCTAAAGTATTGTGTTTAAGGACAGTGATAAGCTGGAAAGTGTCCTGAAGGGTCAGCAAAGATGCGGAGGAACCTCGAGTCTATGTCAGATGAGGATTAGTTGAAGGAATTAGGCAGACCTGATTACCCTGTAGAAACAGAGACTTAGAAGGAACTCAGTAGCTGTTTTTGCAAATATTTGCAAGAGCTGTCACAGGAGAAGGAATTCAGCTTACTTTATTTGGTCCCAGAGGAAAGAACCAGAATTTGAGATCTATGCATTCATTACTTGCAAAAAGGCCAGTTTAAGTTTGGGGAGGCAAGAAAAACTTCCTAGCTGTTAGAGCTGTCCAAAAGTATAATGGATTGCCCCTAGAGGGCATGTCTTCAGGCAGAGTCAGGATGACCACTTGTTGAGGATAGTATATTTGGGGGCAGGGGTTACTTTTGTGTACATATCAGCCTGAATGGCAACTGAGAGTCCTTCTGAATCTCCAATTCTGTCATTCTTTCATTCTATTCTTGTGAGTTTCTGTGACACTCCAGCCCTTCCATTTGCCCCTGTCACTTCTGAGGAGTCCTGGGTAATTCCTGTCACAGACCCATGCCTTTTCCTGAGCTGCTTTGTGTTTCCCTTTGATGGGTGGGTGCCTAGTGAAGATTCTGAACTGCTGTTGAAAGTGATTAAAAAGTACACTTTCCTGCCTCTTGTAAAATATGCTGTTTAGAACCATCATCTCTTCTGATCGTTTCAAGTCAAGTTCAGTTACGGTTCTGGGCTGGTGCCTTTTGGAGTCTTGAGGTGTTTGTCCTCCCAGATGACAAACAAGCAAACATCAGTCAGGTTGTGATGTTGATCAGGACAGACTCAGAAAGCAGTGGCTCCAATTCTCATGCCTGGGAATTGGAACAAAAAGCGTTTTAGGAGTTGTTCTTTGGTCTTAACTCTTTTAATCAATTAACCCTGGTAAAATGATGAACTAGTTAGAAATGATGATGTTCTTTTTAAGTTTGGACAATGCCAGTGATCTCTTGTGTTCCTTTCATTTTAATTCATTGAACATGCATTAATCACTTACAACTTCTCAGGTACTATGCTAGGCCCTGGGGGTAGTTTATAGTTTATATATAAAGGCCAGCTTCTTTAATGCCCTCCTGTAACCAACTGAGGGCAAAATTTCTTTTTTGGAGGGAGGAAGGCAAGGAAATTGGAGCTAAGTAACTTGTCCAAGGTCCCACAGCTGGAATTGTGTCAAGCATCTGAGGCCGGATTTGAATTCAGGTCCTCCTGACTCCAGGGCCAGTGCTCTATTCATTGTGCCACCTAGCTGCCTCCAAATCTGTTTATTGAGGGTGTTTGTTCTGTGAAGTTTGAATTCATCAAATTACTGTACTTGAGGACCTACGGGGCCACATGTGGCCTCGAGGCCGTAGGTTCCCCATCCTTGGTGTAGGTCATGATATAATGGACTTTGAGGACCCGGGTTTGAATTTTGTCTCAAATGCTTACTAGCTATATAAACCTAGACACGTCACTTAGCAGCCCTGTCCTCAGTTTCCTCTTCTGTAAAATTGAAAGTGTCAGATTTGATTTCTGAGGTCTCTTCCAACTCAACCCATAATTTTAGGAAAGCCCCACATCACTGATGCTACTTTCTGCTTTAAGCCTTTTGTGATCACTCCAGTGTTCCTCCAAAATCACTCTGTATTTACTTTGTTTAGGGCACAGTGTATAGAGTGCTGGGTCTGAAGTCAGGAAGATTCATGTTCCTGAGTTCAAATCTGGCCTCAGACACTTACAAGTTGTGTGATTGTGGCCAAGTCACTTAATCCTCTTTGCTCCAGTTTCCTCATCTGTAAAATGAGCTGGAGAAGGAAATGCCAAACCATCTCATCTTTTCTTTTTTTTCCCCTCATTTCTGAAAGTGTATGTCTCAATGTGCATTTTAAGTTCATCACATTTCTATCAGGAGGGAGTCATATTTTATCTTCAAACTTCTGTGCTATGTGATTCAATTTCTAATGTTTCTCAGAATTGTTTTTCTTCTTTAATATTGTCACATATAAATTATTCTCCTAGTTCTTCTCATTTTATTCTGCATCAGTTCAGAAATGTCTGTCCAGTTTCCTCCTTGTATACCTCATCACTTCTTATGGGTCAATAATATCCCATTATATTAATATGCCACACTTTGTGTATCCATTCCCCAAGAAGAAGATACGCCTTAGTTTCCAATTTTTGGCTACCAGAAAAGTTTCTGTAAATATATATATATATTTTTACATACGGACCCTTTATATTTCATTTTATTTCTTTGGGGAATAGGACTAGTAAAAATTTAGCTGAATCAAAGGGTGTATAGGATTTAGTAACATTCTGGACATTGTTTCTAAATTGCTTTCCATGATTGCCAGACCAATTCATGACTCTACCAACAGAACACTAACATGACTGTTTTCTCACAGTCCCTCCAATATTTGTCACTTCCCTCTTTCTCATTTTTTCAAATCTGAAAGATGTGAGGTGGAACCCCAAAACTCCTTTAATTTGAATTTTTTTCATACAATCATTGATAGCTTTGATTTCTTCCCTTGAAAGCTGCCTGTTCATATCCTTTGATGTTTACATATTGGATAATGGCTTTTAATACTTGCAAATTTGAATCAGTTACTTATATAGACCTTTGTCAGAGAAATTTGTTGCAAAGATTTTCCCCAGATACCTGTTTTTCTTCTAACTTTCACTACATCAAATTTGTGCAAAAACTAATTTTATATAATTAACATTGTCTATTTGACCTTTTGTGATCTCTCTATCTCTTGCTTAGCCAAAAATTCTTCCCTGATCCATAGATCTGAAAGACAATTTCCTCTGTACTCCTCTAATTTGTTTATGATATGACCTTTGATGTCTATGTTACATACCCATTTGGAGTTTATATTGATCATGCTGTGAAATGTTGGTCTAAACCTAATTTCCACCAGGCTGCTGTCCAGTTTTCCCAGGAGTTTTTGTCAAATAAGTGAGTCCTTCCCCCAAGTAACTGAGGTTTTTTTTTTTTTTGGTTTTTCCAACCCCATGTTAGTGTTTTGACTTGCTTCTTCACATTGAGCACCTAATCTGTTCCACCGCTCCATACCACCCCCCTTTTTGTAAACCCACACCAAATCATTTTTGATTAGTGCTTTGCGGTGCTGTTAGAGATTTGGCACTGATAGACACTCTCACATTACACTTTTTTCCTTCATCTTCCTTGAGATTGTTAATCTTTTGTTCCTCCATAATCAATTTTGTTATTATTTTTTTTAGCTCTATGGGATATTCTTTAGGTAATTTGATTGGTATGGCATTGAATAAATTAATTAATTTCAGGGGGTTTGTCATCTATCTATCTAATTTGTTTATTTTTGCTTGGACTTACCCATGAGCAATTTATGTTTCTCCAATTATTTAATTTTATTTTTATTTCTGCAAAAAATGCTGTTTATTATAGTCATATAGTCCTTGAGTAAATCTTTAAAGATATACTGCCAAGTTTGTTCATAGGTTTTATAAGTTATTTTGAATGGAATTTCAATTTCTAGTTTTTCTTGCTGGATTTTGTGGATTATGTGTAAAAATACTAAAGATTAATGTGTATTTTATGTTACAGCCTGAATTTTTTTTGAAGTTATTTCTTTTATTTAATTTTAGTTGACTCCCTATGTTTCTCCAAATATGCCTTAATGTCATTTGCAAAAAGTGATAATTTTGTTTCATTTTTGTCCATTCATTTTCCCCAATTTCTTTTTCTCGTCTTATTGCTGTAACTAATATTTTTAATGCTGTGTTAAATAGTAATGCTAATAATAGGCATTTGCTTACACCCAATCTTATAGGAAAGGCTTTTAATTTTCTCTGTTACATATAATTCTTGCTCTTGGATTTAGAGAAATGCTATTTACTCTGTTAAGGAAATTAACATTTCTTCCTGTGATTTCTGGAATTTTTAATAGAAATAACTGTTTTATTTTGTCAAAAGTCCTTTCAGAATCTTCTATATAAGCACACTATTATATTACTTATGGGGTTTTTTTTTTGCTTTTTTTTTTTTTTGGAGGGGGGTAATGCAGGCAGTTAGGGTTAAGTGACTTGCCTAAGATCACACAGCTAGTAAGTATTAAGTGTCTGAGGCTGGATTTGAACTCAGGTCCTCCTGACTCCAGGGCCAGTGCTCTATTCACTGTGCCACCTAGCTGCCACTATTACTTATATTATTAACCTGGCTTATTATATTTATAGTCTTCCTTATGTTGAGCCAACTCTGCATTAAACACATTAAACACACTCTGGTCTTTGTATATGATTTTTCTAATATGCTGTTGTAGACTACTTGCTAATATTTTATTTAAATTTTGGCATCAATATTCATTAGAGATATTGGTCTATAGTTTTCTGTCTCTGATTTGTCTCCCTGGTTTATGGTATCAAGATCATATATGAAAGAAATCAGGAATCCTTCTTTTCTTATCACGAATAGCTTATGTAGAATTGGAATTGTTATGAATGTTTGATAGAGTTCACTTGTGAATTCATCCAGTCTGGGAGTTTTTACTTTAAGAGTTCAATTATTGCTTTGTGAGCTTCTTTTTTTCAGATATGAGGTTAGTTAAATAGGCTGTTCCTTCTTTTGTTAATTCTAGGTTTGTTGAAATAAAATAGTCTTTGCCTTTTTAACTACTCTTATCAAGTCTTCCAGAGTCTCTTCCCTACTCAAGTAGGATTGATATTGATGGTGGCTATAGCAACCACAGGAGCCATAAATTTTGAGCTAGTCTGCCCCCTGCCCCCATTTGACAGATGAGGAAACCATGGTGACCTGATCAAGGTCAAACAGGTAGAAAATGGGAGAGGTGGGATTTGATCCCATTCATTTGGGTTCTTCTGTGTAATAGAGTGGCAAGAACATAGGAGGCAGGAGAGCTTGGTTCAAATCTCAGTTATACCATTTACAGACAAATCACTTAACCACTACAGGATTTCTTTAAATTTTTGAAATTCTCTAATAGCTAAACCCGCCAATCCCACCTTTTGCCCTCATAAATCATGCTAGGCATACTGGAGGCTTGGGAAGATGAAAATGCAATTAATTATGAATTCTAATTTATTTTTTAAACATCAAATTCATAATGTTTTATAATTTATGTTCCTAGTAAGTACATTTCACTCTTCCTAATCTGATAATCTTATGCATGTAGGTAAAAATAAAATTGCAGTCTCTCATATTCAGCAAAATAAGAAACTGTATAGTTACATGGAGGTGGATTAATGTTGCCCAAAGGGCATCTGGATGACTAAATTTGTCACTTCTCTCAAAATGTTGTGAGCCTTCTCTGGATAGAATCTGTTTAGGGTGTGGAGTGATCAGCCTCTCCAATTCAAATGAGTATTTGAAAAAAAAAAATGACTAAAAAATAAAGAAAATAAGTAAAGAATTTTGTAAACAAAATGAGATCTTCAGATTTGTTCTCTATGTTATGACGTTTTTATCATTATGGTTATTATTCCAGACCTGTCACCGTGTGTAGATGAGCAATTTATCTGTAATTTTGTAGTCAGAGATTTTCCTGACACTGAGAGATTGAGTAATTTATCCAGAGTCACCCAGCCAGTACCTATCTGAAGGAGGACTTGATCCCAAGGCTAGCTCGAAGGCTGGCTTTCTGTTTCCTGAGTACCTTTGGTGATTTTTAGTCTTTATGTTTTCATAAAATAGCTCTCCCCTCCTCAAAAAAAAGAGTACTTGTCTCATTTGAAAGTAGGATCCAGATATGTTCAATGTAGAAATTAACAGCTGCAGAAATGTCTTTGCCTGCTGACCTAAATCCTTATACCGAACGAATTTTCATATTTCTTATTGGTTATAATTTAATATTTACTTTTTCTTTCCATGAGATGCATTATGGTGTGGTAGATACAGTGCTGGTCATGGAGCCTAGAAAATCAGGTTTCAAATACATACTAATGGTGAGACCATGTGAATCACTTACCCACAGTACCCCAAACAAAACTAGAAGTTATAAATAAGTTGCTTATCTTTATTAGCGAAAGAAGTTTCTAAACCTGAAGTTGATTGTTCTGAAGAAATTTAAAGTCTAAATCCTACCCCTTGCTGCCTACTCCTTACCCTTCCAACAAGTGTAGAATGGAAGAGCCAAAAGGTACTATAGGAAATAATCCAATTCATTTAGCATTCTCATTTTTTACAAATGAGGAAACTGAGGAACAGAGAAGCAAGGAGACTACCTTACCAAATTAATTTAGGGATGAAAGTTTCTAAAAAATAACATCTGAATCACAGTATCAACATTCACATTTTTCCCTATTAGAAAAATATATCACTACAGTTATAGAAATGTCATCATCATAATAAAGAAAAGATGAATTATTTTACTCCATTCCTCAAATTCCCTTTACCATGTTGCTGCTTTTTAAAAAGGAAAGGAGCTTGAGAGAGAAATAATAGTTTACCCTTCGGTTTTGATTTCTTTGATATGGGGCCATTGATCACAATGTTAATATGATCTTAGTAAATACTTTCACGTGTATGGTTTAGGAGCAGAGATTTAGTCTCTCTGAGGGTCCAGTAAGATGATGGAGTGTGTGGAGCACCTTGTGACCAGCAAGCATTATAGAAATATCTGTTGCTGCTGCTGCAGTTGTTATAGCAAATACTGTCTGGAATATAATGGCAAGATCCAATTTGAATGTGTTCTAAAAGAACAGACATAGCTGGTCGATTGGTTTACTTTTCCTAAAGAAACTTCTCGGCTTTTGTGTAATACAAAGGGTTTTTTTCTTGAAAAGGTTAAAAAAAAGTTCTAATCAACTTCTGTACATTATGTAGAACTTCATTTTCTAAACTCCGCAAAAGAAAGTTTCATATTTAATGGGAAATCATGAATTATTCCATTTATTATCTACTTCCTCCTTTCAAAGACATGATCTGGATAAAAGGCGGGGTGAATAATTTCAAAAAATACAATACATTTTTAATGGGAAGGTGCAAACTACAGATTCTCATGACTATTAGCAAGTGTAGAGGAAACAGAATTTTACTTGCAAAATCCATCAAACTCTTGCAAAGGTAAAATATACGACATACTGAATAAAAAAGGAACACAGTGAGCCGAAGTTTTCTTTTTAATGTTGCTTGTTGTTTTTACTAAGTTTTCATCTTTAAAGTCTACAGATTTCATTTCCAAATGAAAGCTTTAATTTAGATTGCATTACATGAAAATTAGGTAATTAATTCTATTCATCTGGACTGACATCAAATAAAACACTATATATATATATATATATATATATATATTATATATATATATATTTTTTTTTTAATGTGGGTTGTTCTTTACAGAGTGAGATTCTCGTTTTGGATATCATAATGTTACTTACAAAGTCTTAGTGAATATTAAAATCTATTGAGTGAAGAGTTAACCTGATTCTACTAATACTGTTATCAAAGAGGAGAAATATTCTTTTCTTAGGCGAATCCTAACAGTGATATTGGCTTATTATATGTGTGTACATAGCTGTGTATCCATGTGCATAAACATATATATACATACATTCATACACACATACACACACATATAGCTTTGTTCTCTTTGGTTTTTGTAGGAGTTGTATGTTCTACTTACTTGAAAGAACAAACTGTTTTTCTGCATTTTAGAAGCATCATTTACATATTTACAATTCATATGCTAATTACAAATCTTTGCCACCTGTTTCTTAAAGTAGGTCCCCAAGGACCTCAACCAGGCTGATACTTTTTACTTTGGGTTTCTGTTTTATGATGTTTTAAATCACAGTAATTTCTGTATATGTCATACACACAAATAACAACTTAAGAAATATGCAACCAGTGAACTGGGATAACTATTTCTGAATACGCTTAATATTCGGTATTTGCTTCTATGAGTAGAGCTCGTTCGGAACTGGTTTCCTTTACCTCTGGTTTGTAGCAATTGTATCAGGATGTACCAGTTCCATTCCTTGACATGTTTAGCCCATATTTGTGATAATTGGTTGGTAAGTATGAGAATTGAAGTCATTTGAAGTCATTTCTCAGAGTTTGCAATTGTTTTTGTAGCAGTTTTAAGGTTGAAGGGATTTGGAAAATGAATGAAAAGAATAATTAAAAATCTCTTCATGAAGGTACAATTCAGCTGAGGATGTTTTGACATGGAGAAAATGTTGTACCACCAGTTTGGAAAGATTTTCTCGGAAAAGAATTCTTAAATGAGGTTGCTTTCCTACATTTCCATGTGGTACATTCAGTTTGAAACATACTGAGAGCAAGAAATCAAGATTTCTACAGGAAACTGTTCGTAGATACTTGGAGTTGTTTTCTCTTTTCTTTATTTGGATTTTTGTGGCTTTTTAAATAGATGATCTGTTTAGTTCTTCTTAACCCATGGAGCTTTATGTTATAACTCCCTGGTATTCTCCCAAACATCTATATGAAATTTTCTTCTTATTTATGTCACAAATAGCATCTGGTCTTCTCCACTATATGAAATAAACCCTTTATAAAAAAACTTTGATGTGGTCACTTAACAATGAGGAAGGGTCATTTGAATATTCTGTTAACAATTCATTGATG
This sequence comes from Pseudochirops corinnae, assembly GCA_028646515.1. Taxonomy (NCBI): domain Eukaryota; kingdom Metazoa; phylum Chordata; class Mammalia; order Diprotodontia; family Pseudocheiridae; genus Pseudochirops; species Pseudochirops corinnae. The sequence goes on along the minus strand of CM053592.1, from coordinate 75,671,102 downwards.
TTGTTAATTGGTAAAAAGGACATTTTTTTTGGCTATTATGTACAGATTGTTTGATTACTAATGGATAATATTTAGTGCTTTTCCAGCGATATTGAATGGGGATTACTAGAAAAAATAATTGCAAATAGCATTTTTTTAGTATATTGTTTGTCATAGAGAGAATTCAGGATGACTTTTACAGACAGACTGTGATGTCTGATTGCAAAATCCAGTGAACCTGGTGATTGGTTCATCAACACTTGTTGATGCTGAAAAGAGCAGGCTAGTGACTCAGGACTTTTGCTAGGCTGAAATCAGATTTTTTTTAAATGCACCATATTGTGGTGAATCTAAGAAATAATATCCCTCATCATAACAAATATCCCATATGCCCTAATACCAAGTTACTATTATTTAATATCTTCTGAGTCCCACAAAACAGGATAATTCTTTGCTGAAGAAGAGCATACCTCTTGGGGGATATATTAATGTCATTCTTTTAGGGACAATTGACAATCCAATCCACAAATCGAATAAATACAGAGAAATATGACTCCTCATCCTTTTGGCTGCTGTTGTTAGAATCATGGAAGAAACAGCAGGTAGATCTTCTTTTGTAAATTGGTTTTCCAAACTGCATTTTAATAGCTGCTGTATATGTACTTTTTCAAAAATTTAATAAAAAAATCTCATGATGCTTTTTTACTTTCAGTGTTTATAAATAAAACTCTTGATTCTTCACAGATAACAAATTATTTTCAAATGCATACCAGATCTCTGTAAACCCTGAGAGGCAAAATAAATCAACACAGCAGTAAATCAGTGAAAGAATGAAAATAAATAACCTTGATTGGGATTTTTCATTATACATATTCAAACATTAGTATTTCAACAAAACTCAAAAAAAAAAGTTGGTTTTTATTATGACTCTGGATTCAAGGTACAATTAGCTTGGGTAGTAAGTCGTATCAAGCACAGAAGCAAGCATCATTACAATAAAATGATTTCAGAGTAGACTTTCTACTAGAATGTTAAAAAAATATCACATTCATTATTAAAGTATTACAATTTTCAGAATGTCCAGTTCACTTGGACAATAATTATGATGTTTCATTTTTAATCATGTTTTACCAAGATAAAACAAATAAAGGTAAACCAATAAAGACAATAAAAACTCAAGTTTAAAATCAATTGTATTTAGAACAAATGTTAAAATATAAAATGCTTTAATATCATTATTGTGAAGTTTTCGTTAAAATTACAAAAATGTGATATACATATAATTTTTCTTTAACATTGGCTTAGTATTTTAATGGCCACATCTCCAAGACTATCTTATGTACATATCAACATAAGGTATATGCATTTCAGAGAGGACAAAAGTCTCTAATTTTTAAGGAATTTAAAATATTTATTATTTGTTTAATCTTTAAATGCTTTCATTTTACTTACTGTTTTATTTAAAAAGCTATGTTTTGGGGTTATTGCTACATATGTAATGACTTAGATAATTTGCTACAATGATGCAAGAACTGTATATGTTCATTATTCTTCAATGGAATCCCCATAAAAATATTTATGGAAAATTGAAGATATTGTCAGTCTGAATGGTTAGTTAGAGGTATACTATATGAAATGCTAATTGCTTCCTGAGTATACTTGTTTGAAATACAGTGAATTTTGTTTGTGTGAGTTATAATATTTAAAATATTTAAATTAATTCATGAGGTTGAAAGTAACCAGTGGGTGCAAGCTAAATTATTACAAGTAGATGTACTAAAATGTAAATGAACAAATTTGCTTTTATAGAAACTATCATATCTTAAAAGTATGTCTTATGTACTATGCAATAGACTTTTCTAACATATTACTAGAAACATACATATTTGTAAAATCTTTAGCATACTTAATAACAAAAAGAAAGAAAATAAGTCATTTAAGCAATGGGCCCTAAAATGAAATCTTATTTGATGACAGAATGTCCAAGGTCCCTTCCAAACACATCAGCATACATTTATTTTCTGATAAATGGACCCAGTAGAATAGTTTACTCAGCTTTAAATAAGCTGCTTTGTCATGTTATTTGTATATTAATTTAAAATATTTGTGCTAAGATTTGTGTGATCTGACTGCAGTTTTGCTAAATTTCCAGTAGATGCCCCCAGAGACCATTTCAACTCATTGATTAAGCTTTACAATTCCATTAAAAGCTATACTTTTTTCTTTGGGAACTTTATTAGAATTACATTTTGGAGCAAATTGAGGATTCATAGGGACTCTCATAGTTTCAAGTAGGAATAGTACAGTCATTAGTCATGATCACTGCAGAAATTCTAATACTTTGCTAAAAACAAAAAATTATATAATTTTTTAAAAATAGAGAATAAATATTTTTAGAATGTTTCACTTAAGTCTATTTACTTTTGAAGCAAATCTTTTAAAAATTAACCAAAATATAAATTCTCTAGCTTCTTCCTCCCTGTATATTTGTATGATTAGAGAAAAGTAAACATTTGCTTCAGTTTTTACTTAAAATATTCATACTTATGTGTACATGTGTGTGCACCCACACAAATTTGTAATCTCATATTTTCGTGTTTGTCTCCCAGATTTCACATGGGAACTCTTTTCTTTATACAAATGACACAGCATCCCAGATTATACTGTATGTGAGGATAAGAATAGTGACTGACTAACTCTTTTCCCTAGAAATTATATTAACTGAAGCTATTTAAGTATTAATTTAAGAGTCAAAGTAATTATCCCTTAGGTGACTCTAATAACATTTATTCCTACAATATGAATGTAAGACAGTTATAACTCATGCATAGATAAGCCACTTGTGAGTTATAAATATTAACATAATGGAATAAAACTATTATCATGACTCACAATTAGGTATTCACTATCTTTTCAGGGCAACTTTGTCAGTTAAAGTATAATTTTATGCTTCCCATGTTTAGGTACAGCATTTAATCATGTTGCCTTTGAAATAGTATAGCCAAGAATGAAGTTCTTATCAAACCAATATTTGTAGCTTCCCCTGTAAAGAATCATATCACGAACAAACGGTATTTGAATAACTGAGCATGTGTCCTTTGGGTGTATTCTACATGGATCTCCAACTGAGAAACTAAGTTTGTGGCTTATAATCTCTTGGATGATCCTTTGCTGTATATACCTGTTTTCATGCTTCTACTACTACTCATTGTGAACTATAACTCAACCTTAAATTAAGATTTTTGAAAAAAAGTTATTAAGGCTAAAAAGACTTCATGGAAGTCTTGGAATTTCAAAGACTCTTGGAATATGAAAGATAGTCCTTGAAATTCTCCCTTTTTTATTGTTATCATTTTAAAAAATGAAAAATTTAGATAAATATGGAGTAATTACCAGCTGAAGCAAGAGAGCCAGAGGAGTAATATATATAAAGATTGCAATGCTATAAATGAAGTCAACTGGTCAGTTGCAGTGGTCCCTATTAGATTTTGTCAGTTTGACGTTGCTTTTTTCTGTTAACAATAGATAAACTAACAGCCCACGGTGGTGGTGGTGGTGGTGGTGGTGGTGGTAGGGGTGGGGGTCAAGATGGGGGTGGGGGGCGTAGGGTTGGGAGTCAAGATATAGGGGTGGGGGTCATGGGGGTGGGGGTGGGGGGGTGGTTTTTTGTGGTTTGTTTGTTTGTTTTTCCACCCAGGGAAAGCATTTTGTTAAGAAATTGCTTGGGTGCTTGTTGTGAAATGTCTGTTAAGTCTGTGACAGGGAAAGAAATTGAGATGGAACCTGTGATTTTATTAAGATAGTAATTTCCCAAATGAGTTAACTCCCTGTACTAATAGTTTTTCTTTACATTTATTCTTAAGGTTTGTCTAGACTAGAATCTCACAACATGGCTTAGTAGATAGAATATTAATAGTATAGTATAGATAGTATATCAATACATTTTGTTTTAAATCCTACCTTTTCCATCATGCTTTTCTGTTTACAATTATTATGTCCTAACTTCACCCTGGACTGGAAGGCTGGCCAAGGATTTTTCTAACTCTCCACACAAGCAAAAACCACTTCTGCCATAATATATGACCTACAATACATACATACATACATACATATACATATATATATATTTGGTTTGTTGAATTGGTTTTCTTTTTCAACATTTGTAAGATTTTTTCCATATTTTTTTTTATGTATTCCCATTTTCCTACATTGTTTTAGGCTACAAACTCCTGACTATGAGCTCTTAGAATAGAATCATATCATTTAACTTATTTTCTGCACATGCTCCTAGTCTCCAACTCTTCTCCTTCCTGGGAAAAAGGGTATGGGGCCAGAGTCTCACAGAATGACACTAACCCTTCATCCCCTTTCTTGTTCATAATTAGTAGCTTTGAAGAAAAGTAGAGTCCAACACAGATATAAATCAGTAGTTATGTAATTAAAGAATTTCAAGAAGAAAAATTATATGGTAATATCATAATTTTAATGTTTAGGATGATCTTTTAAATTTAATTCCTATTCTGTAATTTTTTAAAAGTATCTTCACAGTTCAGTGCAAAGAAAGGAAGATGCTTATTTTAAACATTTGTGTTGTTGTTAAGACCAAACGCCCAATGATTAATAGTTTGCATGGCTGCCTAACAATGAATCACCAAGTTTTCCAGGAGCCTCAAATATCTGAGTACTGGCCAATTCAAATTCTACCAAATGGTCTACTTTTGCTTTACATGTTAGCCTCAGGCTTCTTTGCTCTCCCGTATCTTTGGTGACTGACACTGTAATGTAAGTTCAAAATGTTTGTATAGAGTAGTTTCTGAACAATATCTCAAAATAAATTTGAGGATATAGCACCCAACCACTTAAGTCTATGCAATCTTGAATCACCTAAATTCTTTTATAAGATGCTGGCTCCTTATCCCAATATAGCCTGAGGCATCTTCAGTAGCATAGATGAATAGGACCTATGTTTCATTTTGAGACTAGATTTCTCAGTATTCTCACCCTCTTCATGAAGTTACAACTTCTGTCAAATTTTACTTCCATAGGACAGGCTCAATTTTTTTTAAAAGGTTTGAGGTTTGAGGGTTTTTTGCTTTCAAAAGAAGAGAGACATAATGTTTATAATAATATGAAAAAATTATAAAGAAAGCACTATAATAATAGTACAATTTAAGTTTAAATTAAGTATGAAGGTCTTTCATGGGCTACAAGGATCATAGGATTTTAAGCATGAGGGACATAAGAAATCATCTTGTCCAACACCCTCATTTTACAGATGAGGAAACTGAGGCCCATAGGAGGGAAATGATTTGGCTTGGGCAACACAGATAGTAAGTGGGAGAGTGTGGAATTTGAACCCAGGTCATATGAATCCAAAAATCTGATATATTCCTACCTTTCACAATTTCCATAATAATTACTTGCCAAAATTCTTACTTTCATTTCATTTCACCAAGAGCAGGAATATAAGTAAAGCTTTCTTCTGATACCTACATTATCTTATATTGAAACATAATTCCGTTTTTATTCTTATAAAAAAAGATAAAAGACTAAAATTTATTTATTTAATAAGGACAAAGGAAACTAATGTACAGGCATGAAGGAATGATGAACAAATCAGTGAATTAAGGTTTTCTTTGTATTTGTCACTAAGGATATTTATTTATTAGCTTAAAAACCTATGAATAACGTCACACGTAATAAGATTGACCTGGATTGCTACTCTGAAATGTAACATCTGTGGATCTCTCTTGTGCCTGTAGAAATTAAAACACATTTTTTTATTTACTGAGAGTCTTGATATCTTTAACCAAGGTGGAACACTTTTTTGAAAACAAATGTTTGCATGGTTTGGTTCAACTATACATCCATAAGAAGATCCTGCTTAGTGAATTGCTAAAATTGTTCTTTCTTCCAAACAGATCAACATGGGTGGCTTTTTAACATAGGGGTATATATGAGGCAAAAGAGAACGCACCTGCACATATATACATACTTACACATATGAGTGTATGTGTATGTTATGTATGCTGTGTGAACGTTTCCAAGTACAAACTTTGCTTAGAATATAATTCTGCTGAGAAATATTTTTCAGGTATTAAAAAACAAGCATTATTAATGGTTCATAAACCCTTAGCCAGAAGAGATCTTAAAAATCTTGTTGTACAGATGAACAGGCTGAGATTTCTTAGAAAGTTAAAAATGACTCACCTCAAGTAAATGGTTAATTTGTGGCAGATTCAGTAGAATTTCAGTTTTTTGACAGCCTGTTCTGTTTATGTTCTTTTTGTTTTATTCTTATTTTTAAAATAAGGCATTGTGCTTTAGTTAACAAAAATTATTAAAAATATTATGAAGAAATAAACCTTTATGTATCTACAAAATGCTAGCCTCTGTGCTGTGTTTTCTTTTTTTATAAATATCTCATATGATTTATTTTGGAACCATTTCCACTTAAAAATTAATTTCTACATTTAACGTATCTATTATTAGTTATTCCGGGCTTCCTTTTGTATTCTATTTGCCCATTTTAGAAATGTATTTGGGTATAGTCAGTCTGTCAATAA
>CM053592.1:75634624-75662124 GCA_028646515.1 Pseudochirops corinnae | reverse complement strand
ATGGATTTGAAGAAGATCCTGGCATTCCTGTAAAGTTTTAGCTTCATTTCATGGTAGTTTTTAATTATTCCTGGAAAAGCAGTTTCTCTGCATAGCTTGGGAAGAATGGATGAGAAATTCCTGGATTTTAGTTTTAGAGATTCTAATATATTACAAATATATAGTTCAACAGGGCTTTTTTATGGCCCACTTGCTTATTATCACCTTGCTGAGAGGCATTATTGCAAGGTTGGCAGAAGTCTGTCTTTGGATTTAGGAAGGCTTACCTGGCTTCAGGTCCTGCTTCTGACATCTGCTGGCTATGTGACCTTGGGCACAACCAACTTCACCATACCCTGGGCACTTCTCTAAGATTTTAAGCTGAGAATAAGCCATTGATCTGCCTTGGTGCAGGGAGTCTATATTCTGGTGTAGGATTTCACTGTACCTATGAAGTCACAAGTTCAGGTCTTTATAAATGGATAACATAAATAGATAGCACTGCTATTGGAATCCTCAGGTTTCAAAGAACCAGAACTTTCCCTGAGAAGACAGAGAGAGAGAGAGAGAGAGAGAGAGGGAGAGATGGATAGATAGATAGATAGATAGATAGATAGATAGATAGATAGATAGATACAGATAGACAGATAGATGGAGAGAAAGATATATGGATGGATAGTGGATTGATAGATAAATACAAAGATAGATATAAATATATAGATATCTTCAGATTCATACTAATGATTGTGAGAAATTTGTTCCAATTTCCTCAAGCAACATCTCTATATATTCATGAAATACTTCTGAGTCCTCTTTCCTGACCTGTTTTCTCTCTTTCTGTCATTGATTTTCCAATCTAACCTTCTTCCTTCTCTGTCCTTTCTCAATGAACAAAAAAGTCAACAATAAATATGACCAGGGAAGAATTAACCACCGTTGTCTGTGCTGCTGTGGTGGATGAGGACTAGGACCTAGATTGGGTTCTATACTGTGTCTTATTCATACATTAAAGTTTTGTTTAATTGACAAATTGGATTATATATGAACCTATGCAGGGTACACGGTAAAAGTAACCAAACTGAATCAATAAACCAAATGGGGGATAAAATAAATCTGTCTTTTCAAGCTATACATTAAAGTATAAGCTCCTTGAAGACAGGTACTGTTTTATTTTTGGTTTTGTATCAATAGCACCTTGCACAGTGTTATGTATGTGTTGGATACTTAACAGATCATTATTGAGCTAAGTTGAATAGAATTGAATTCCTCATATCTACAATTATATATTTCTTTATCAACATGGCAACCATATTAATGGTTCTTTGCAAAACTACTTCTTGTAACTACACTAATTTTTAAATTTTAATTAAATTTTATTTAAATGTATAATCTTACTTAGATTTAACTTCAAATAAGAACACTATACTTTATGTGATACATTAAGGCAATAAGCTTTTATTCATCAAATTCTAATTTTAAATTTTTTGTTTACTTTTTTTTAAATGGCAATTATGATTAAAGAGACTGCTATGAATTGAATCTGTTAGATTTTTTTACAGTCAAGGTATTGTGGCAGACTGGATTTAAAGCTGGTCTTAAAGTCAGGAAGATCTGGGTTCAAATCCTATCTCTGACAAATACTAGCTGCGTACCTGTAAACATCACAGCGTCTTAATGCTCCCCAAGCAACTCTCTATATAAGACCTGTTAACACTTGACTTTTGATTAAGTAAATTTCCAGATCATGCATTCCCTGTACTAATGAAATCACATCTCATCTGGACAAAACAAAACAAAACAAACATACAGAAAAACAGATAAATATTTTAATCTTTTTTATTAACAAATATTATCACATTGTAATAGCTAACCCTAGGATTCTGACGAGATCTTCTGAAGTCATTCATAGTCAATTTGATTGTATGGTTATAGCCAAAGGGTCCAAGTTTTTACTGACTCATTCCTGTGTCCCTAGACTCTTCAAGATGAAATTTATGCTTTTTAAAGGAATCAGAAATCTGTGTCCCTTTATTCACAACTGGTCCGAAACACCTAAGGATTAGCATTAATGGGCAGAAAGGAAATCCATGAGGGAGGAGTAAACAAAATGTCAGGATTATAGAAGTGGGAAGAGGGGAATAGAACCAAGATTATGAGGAATCTGAGGAAATTCAATGAATGTTGTAGTTACAGACAAAGAAAAGGCCAAGAAAAATTAGGGAATTTAGAACTGGGAGTAGGTCTCTCTATCTGGCCACTCAGTTCAAGGCACTATCCATACTTGTTAAGATGCTAAATTAGAAGAAGACCAGGTCTTAGAAAAATGGGGATTAGAGTTAGAAGGGACCTTATTCCATCATTTTACAATTAAGGAAACTGAGGCATAGAGAGGAGACACTTCTTTTCTGTAATGGCCCAAGCAATAATTAGCAGATGTGGGGTTCAAACCAAAGCATTCCAAATGCAGTTCTATTCCTCCTAATTCATGAATGCCATCTCTACTACCCATATCTACCCTGGGAGTTGCACTGGCTACCATTGTGCCTATGCCTGTCTCATTACAATCGTGAAATGTTTTAAAAAATACAAACTGGTCTACTCGCTTTTATTAAACACTTACTTTGCATTAGGCGCTGTGCTGAGTGCTAAGGGATGCAAAGAAAAGCAAAAGACAGTTCCTGCCCTCAAGGAGTGCCCAGTCTAAAGGGGATACAATATGCAAATGGCTACAAACGGATAAATTAGAGATAATTAGAGAGAAGGCACCAGCTTAATTAAAGGGGATCAGGGAAGGCTTTTGTAGAAGGTGGGGTTCTAGTGGAGACTTGAAGGAGGCTGGGGAAGCCAGGAGGCAGAGATGAGGCCGGAAAGAAATCTGGACCTGGGGGACAGGCATGAAGATGCCCAGAGTTGGGAGATGGAGTGTCTTTGTGCCAGGAACATGGCAGTGTCACCAGATTGCAGAGGGCATAGCAGAGGGAGAAGCTGGGTTGGGGAGGGCCTGGAATGGCTGAAAAGGCTAGAAGGGTAGGAAGAGGTCAGGCTATGGAAGGCTTTAAAAGTCAAACAGAGAATTTTAAAAAGTATTTTTATGATTTGTTTTTATTTATTGTTATTTTATATTATGTTTCATTATCCTGCAAGCAGTAGGGAGGTAAAATAAAGGGATTGAATGGAGCAAAGGGGGGTTGAGTTGTCATGGTCACACTTACATTTTAGGCAGACTCATTTGACAGCTCAATCAAATTAAATCATAAATGCCTTAGAAAACACATGAGGTAATTTAACCCAGAAAACTACAGTGTCTTGCCCAAGGTCCAATATTTAGCAATTGGTAGAACTCAGAACTCAGGCCTTCTGACTCCTAATTCATTATTGCAAAGTTTGCTTTTCTATCATGGTTTCTACAACATTGTGTGGTAGAAACAAATCTGGTCAAGGTGTCAGAAAATTGGGTTTGAGTCTAAGTTTTGACACTTAACCAGGGTGTAGGACCCTGGCTAAATTACTTTACCTCATAAGCTCAAACGTCCTCAGCTGTAAAATTTACAATAATCTTCTTCGCAGTACTTATCCCTCGAGGTTGTGAGCAAAGTGCTTTGTAAACCTTAGGGTGCTATACTACTGCAAGTTAATCATTATCCTTGGATCAGACTTCTAAATTATGGACAGAGTAGCTGTCACCAGACTTGCTGTTGTACAGTCCTTTCGGTTCTGTCTAATGCTTTGTGAGCCCATTTGGAATTTTCATGACAAAGATACTGGAGTGGTTTGCAGTTTCCTTTTCCAGTGAATCTAGTGGATCTGTTTGACAGGCAATCAGAGGTTAAGTGACTTGCCCAGAGTCACACAGCTAGGAAGTATTTGAGTCTGGATTTGAACTCAAGTCTTCCTGACTCCAGCCAAGTGTTATATCCACTGAGCCACCAGCTCAGAGTAGGATTGTGTTTACTAGGCAGGGAAGGCCTATGAAGAACTGGGAAGAGAGATGCTTCCCTGGGATGAAATAAAGCACTATCATTAATCGTGTGTAAAAATATTCTCCAGAGGTGGACCTTGAATCTTAAGGTTACTGTATTAAATTGAATGAGTGGGCCCAAGCTTTATTCAGTTTCCAGAATATTTACTGAAATTTAGTGACTCCTCTCTAACCTTCACCACCACCTTGTGGTTTCTAAAAATAAAGATGGAGACGTTATTTTGCATTGTGTTGGTTTTCAAATCTATTAATATAATCTCGACAAAATTTATAAAATGGAAATTTTAATAAGGCATAGCTATTTTCATGACCACTATCATAATACAAAGTTACTTCTTTTCTGAGGAAGTGAGGTGCAGTCTGTCAAGACAGGTTTCACCAACCATGATAAAGGACTTCATGGGGACTCCGTTAATTTTTTTGTGTCTTCTGACAACAGAAGACGTGATTACACTTTAAGAAAAAATATGGACAGCTACTCTGTCCATAATTTAGAAGTCTGATTCGAGGATAATGATTAACTTGCAGTAGTATAGCACCCTAAGGTTTACAAAGCACTTTGCTCACAACCTCGAGGGATAAGTACTGCAAGGAAGATTATTGTAAATTTTACAGCTGAAGACGTTTGAGCTTATGAGGTAAAGGAATTTAGCCAGGGTCCTACACCCTGGTTAAGTGTCAAAACTTAGTGTCAAAACTAAGTGTCAAAATTTAAAAAAATAGTACTAGCCTGGTTCATTACAATTGACTCTTTATTTGGAAGGAAAAGGCAATTTTTGTGGTCAACATCAGAAGTGTGTCCCACCTATGGTTCAGGGATGGCTTCCTAGAGAGTCTCAATTAGGAAATTTCAATGGCCACCACAAATTTTTTGCTCATTTCTACAAAGGAATGGAAGCTAATGAGTAAAATATAATTAGTTTTGTGCTACTGTAAACAACCATACTAGAAAATAAGTTTGCTTAACATTTTTAAGGAATGAAATGGCCTGAGGCAATATTAAGTATTGGCTTCCTATGCTGTATTTTTGTACATTTCTGCCAAATCTCTTAAACTTCCCTCCGCTTCCCCAGATATGGAATGGGGAATAACAGCTGTTTCTTAGAAGTAATCTTTAGTCAGATTTGTCATAAAGTACTTTGAAATGTTGTTTTGGAATTTATAATCAATCAGTCCCTTCTCAAAAAGCTTAAAATTGGAAAATGGGTATTTGGTTTCATTATGATGATCAATACAAAATGACAGGACTTTCAAACTGTCCCCCAAAGATTACAAATCCGTTTCACATAATGCTAGCCAAAGTAAATCTCTCAGAGGTAACTTAGCTACCCATGAGTCTAGCAAAAGGCAATGCAAATTCAAGGTCCTGTTGGGTCGGCCTTCCTTCCCAGGTGTTACCCTTTAAACAATTACTGCTTATAGGTATCATAAATCCTGAATCATCTTGCTTCATCTGCGAATCCTTCAGGGTTCTTCATCACCACACACCCCCCTGTAATTCTGTATCTTCTGGCCTGCACAATGTGGGCCTTGAGACATACACAACGTTTTAAGCTTGTATTTACGAATGTGACTTCTGTTCTTCAGGTCAGCTTGCAGAAGCTGCTGAGCGTTATGAAACCTTCCATGAAATGACAGTGGGACGGTTATGGGAAGATGCGAATGGCCACACTCTCAACTCCGTGGCCTGTGAAAATCTCCGGAGGATTTACACAATGCTAGCAGAACGAATGTTGAATGACAAACGATACAAACACGCCATCAGGACTCTACTGAAAGCTTGTGAAAAAGCCAAAGAAGGTAGGTAGAAAAAAAAATACATACTTTCCTTCCGTTAATGCACCATTCGGGGCTTTCCCAGGAGCAAAGTAAAAATTGTCAAGTGTTTGACTGGGTGATTATTTCCAATGAAATTCAAAGACAAATGCCATCAATATACTTCCAAATTTCACTATAAAACCAAAGTGCCTTCTTGCTGACCACAAGGAATCCATTAGTTTCTTGAAAGCTTTATCTCCAAAAATGCCATCTTCTGGAAACAACATTGTAAAACAAGGAGCCCATAATCAGAAGTTAGGGTCATTTATGGGAGTTAAGATTTTTTTTTTCCCCTGAGGTTATACATTTTCATTGTACATAAGTGTCAGGTCATTATGAAAAGGAAAGAAACTGAGGCTCAGATGTCAAAGGGAACTCAGTGGTCTTTTCAGTAAAATAGATAAATTTATCTGAGTATTACTAATAAATTTAAGACAAACAGCATAAAAAGTAGTGCTATGAAGGTTGATATTTTATGTGGATATAATAGAAAGACAAAAGCCCAGGAAGAGATTTACATGATATATTAATTCATGAGATTTATATAAGGGAACATGGTATAAGAGGAAAAACCATTAGCTTTAGAGTCATAAGTTCTGGGTTCAAATCCCAGTTCTTCAGCTTACCAGTTATCTGACCATGGGGCAAGTCACCAGCCTTCTGAGCCTTCATATTATCAAATATAAAAGGGCTAGGGACTGGATGATAAATTCTCAGAGTCTGCTTTCAGCTTTGTATCCTGTGATCCTCATAAGTTATGTTAACCCAGAATCAGTCAATAATAGAGAAGCATCTCTGAAATGGAGAAAAAATGGATACAAATTTTTCTCTTCTTCCTAGTCCTGGCTGGGTGAAGTTCCCCCATTGGAGGGATTGGTAGCCCAAGATCTCTCCCTCCATGGGTATCATCTCCTGATCTCTTCTCTCCCCTCCCCTGCCGCTCAAAGCAACAACAGTAAATGAATTTTTCTTTAAAAATTGGTAACGCTGCTTACCCTAGCCACATTTTTGTGCTACTTGTCCTGAGTGTCAAAATTGCTAATTATAGTTCTGACTCTGAGCCTCATTTTCCTTATCACTAAAATGGTGATTATAACATCTGATTCCCCTACCCCTGTGGGAAAAGGGTGCAGTTAGGTGGCACAGTAGATAGAGTGCCAGGTCTGGAATCAGGAAGACTCATCTTCCGGAGTTCAAATCTAGCCTGAGACAGTTCCTAGCTATGTGACCCTGAGCAAATCACTTAACCCTGTTTGCATCAGTTTCCCCATCTGTAAAATGAGCTAGAGAAGGAAATAGCAAACTACCTAATATCTGTGCCAAGAAAACCCCAAATGGGGTTATGACATGAGATTTATATAATGGAACATGGTATAAGAGGACATGACTGAACAGCTCTTCTTGGGGGAGTTTGCAGTGATCAAATGAGAGTTGATGTGACTGTGTTTTGTGAATGCAAACTATTAGTATGGTAAAATATTTAAGATTTCATTGAATTCTGGACTATCCATGATACAAGCTATTTTATAAGATCACATTTTTATAGATAACTCATAAATAACTCCAGATGTTTGTCTAAGAGGCCAGACTCTCATTTTGAATCTGAGGCAGAGTTTCAGCACCTCATCCACTGGAATCAGGAAGACCTAGGTTTGCATTCTACCCCAGATACTTGCTGGTTCTGTGACTCTTCTCTGTGCTTCCTCTGTAGAATCTGAGGGATGGAGTCAATCTTTAAGAATTCTTCCATGTCTCAGTCTATAATCCTATCACCCTACGAAGGGAGGATACCTTGGGTTGTTTGTTTGTTTGTTTGTTTAACCTAGAGGAAGAAAATAGGAACAAATTTACTCCCAAGAATTAGCTTTTGAGATCAGATTATTTGTGCATTATTAATGAGACCATCTGTGAAATATGAAACATTGTTAGATTATTGATTACATATTAATTTTAAGTCGTTAGAGTCAATCCATTTTTTGAAGGTGATGAGACCTTCCTGAGTTCCATTCTGTGGTTTCCTGATGAACTCTACATGCTCAGCACTAGGGACTTAACTTAGAGGAAGTTCACCGATTGAAATTCTTCAGGCCCTTTATCTGTTTTGTTGTTGTTGAGTCATTTCAGTCACGTCCAACTCTTCGTGACCCCATTTGGGGTTTTCTTGGCAAGGACACTGGAATGGTTTGCCATTTCCTTTTCCAGCTCCTCTTTCAGATGAGGAAACTGAGGCAAACAAGGTTCAGTGACTTGCCCAGGATCACACAGATAGTAAGTGTCTGAGGCCAGATTTGAACTCAGGTCTTCCTGATTCCAGGCCTGGAACTCTGTCCACTGGGCCATATTTATCTGTGAGGAGGTATTGAAACAGTTTCGACCAATCCACAAGTGCAGAAAAAAATGCTGAATTTGCAGTCAGAGGAGCTATTTTCAAATCTTGGCTCTTCTATTTGCCCCTGTAACCCTATGCAAGGCATTTAACCCACCTGGTTTCCTCCATTTTAAAGTGGAGAAATTAGTTCACATGACCTCTCAGGTAGTTTATGAGCCTAAGAAAAATTCTAAAAGGCTCTACTTTTGACTTCAATCTTTTTTAAAACAAAGAGATCTTTTTGTTGCAGAGCGCTTAGCATTTACTTGTAAATGGATCCTGAACACATAGCAGAAACAGCCAAAACTTAATCGCAGGACCTAATAGAACAACAAAACAATGGATAAATTAAATTCCTTTTTAGCTTTACCATTCATTATTTGAACCAACAGTACAGCATTGCTTCTCTTTTCCAAAGATTTTGGTTTCAGGGGAATTAAAGTAATTAAAAGACTTTGATTCTATGTATGTGTAAATAGACTCTGAAATCCATATCCATCATCCCCACATTTGAAGTTTTCCCAGGTGTAATGCACTCAGATCTGAAACACTAAGCCAAAGACTAGTGGAAGAATTTCTCTTTTTTTGTTTTCCTGTACACTGGAAGATGATGTAAGTGAATTTTGGTGTGGCTGAATTTTTTGGTCCACTATAAAATGAACATCATGTCTAAATACCACTTGCTGAGTGTTGTTTGTGGATAAGAATGATTAACTCATTCATGGATTATCCATTTTAAATACAGTGGGGGAAACCCTTTGCTTAAATGAGGAATCTGCCTCAGTGACAGATCTTAAAGGGCCATCAACAAATGAAATTGTGTGTTGACTTTACATGAAAATATATGGAATGTTATCATCAGAAGAAAAGCTAGCCATCGCGTCCTGTACTAAAATTTCTGGTGGTAGCATTAAGCTTTACTGACACTATTCCTTTTTGAGCCAAATATAAGCAAATGGATATCAACTTTGCTAATTACTCCTTGTTGGTGTTGTTCAGTCATCTCTGCCAATGTGACCTCATTTGTGATTTTCTTGGCAAAGATACTGGAATGATTTGTCATCTTCTTCTCCAGTTCATTTTACAGATGAGGAAACTGAGGTAAACAGGTTAAGAGACTTGCCTACAGTCACACAGATATTAAGTATCTAGGATTTGAACTCAAGTTGTCCTTTCTTCAGGCCTGGCACTCTATCCACTGCAACACCTACCTGCCCTGCTTGGCGCATACTAGGCACTTAATGTTATCAGTTGCTATTAATTAATTGTTAAATGACTTGCCCAGGGTCATACTCAGCTAATGCATGTGTCAGGACATATTTGAACTTAGGTCTTACTGACTTCAGTTAACATTTGACTGCTTCTAAATTCTACTGCATTTGAAAACAACCACAAAGTCTGTCGTGCTCATATCGTTTCTTTGAAGAATACGTTCATGTTGTCCGATAATAATAATAGCCATAAGTGACTCTAGGCAAAGTCCTTCTATGAACCTCAGTTTCTTAATTAGTAAAATGGGGATAGTAATATTTGTACTCTCTGCCTTCCAAGGTTGTTGTGAGGACAGTGCGTTATAAACTGTAAATTTTGTAACCTCTTCTATACAGAGGACTCCTTTGGCAACCTGGTAAAGCCTATGGGCCCCTTCTCAAAATGTTGTTTAAATGCACAAAATAAAATACATAGGATTCTAAGGGAAACCAATTATATTGAAATACAGTTCTCAAACTATTTTTAAAAATTATTCATAAATTCTAAAGAACTCATGATGAAAAATGCTATCAACCTCCAGAGAGAGAACCGATGTACTCTTGAGTGAAGATTGAAGCATAATTTTTAAACTTTCTGTATTTTTCTTGCTTTTTTGTGACATGGCTAACTAATATGTTTCACATAATTTCACATGTATAACTGATATCATATTGCTTGCCTTCTCTATGGGTAAGGGAGGGACTGGAAGAAAGGAGAGAATTTGGAATTAAAAAAAATTTTTAAAGAATGTTAGAAATAAATAATAATTTTTTAAAAACATAATGTTTCTAGATCCCAGGTTAAGAAACCTTATGAGAGAAGGGAATAATAATGATTATTATTATTTATTAATAGGAGCTAATATTTCTATAGTTACATAGTGCCTACTAGGGCCAGGGTGTCCCATTGCATCCTGGGTCATCTTCAGTCATCCTGATGAGTCTCTGGACTCTGGAGGAGAAAGTGACACCAGTGACCTTGTACAGTCTTCCCTCACTCAAATCAAAGTCAGCTGCAAGTCATGTCATCATTTCCCTGATGTCATGGTCCTCTTCTTCGAAAATGACAGACAAAAACAACAATCACAACAAGCCAGGCACTGTTGCAAGTACTTTACAAAGATGATCTCCTAAGAGTTATGATATAAATGTGGCTTTTGTTACTTTTACTGCTTTGATCGTTTCTTTGGATCACATACTAATTTTCTGCATTTTCTTGTTAGGGGGTGACAAAAAGATGGAAGGAGAAGCTGCCTTTGCTTTAGGCTTAGCGTATCATGCAGCTGGAGAGTTTGAATTGGCAAAATCAGTAAGTAGCAAAAATTGTTTTCTTACATTTTCTTCTTAGCCCTCCTTCTGTGAGGTGCCCTGCAGAAATGCGGTGAGCCTTATGCTGGTGAGCTGAGGTTCAGGGGTGAAAGCAGAGCATCAATACCCATTAAGCAGTACGTAAGGTTGCATATTTCTAAATTACTAAACCATTATCATCAAACACATGAAAGCCTAACAATAATGGAAGAACAGGACCATCTATTTGGCCACCCCACCCAGTTGGAGTGGAAATGAACTCAAGTGCCAATAGTAGGTGATAAAGGAAGAATTATGTTTGGGTTAGAATTTAGAAGAAAATGTGTAGAGATGAGAGGCTTCCTGGCATTCCCATCCAGGCGTTAGGGAGCAGAATGGGCAATAATGACAATCTTGCAATGCTGGCCTAGTGGGGCTTCCTGATTTATAATCCAAGGCAAAGCCCCTTCCAGAGGTCTGACTACCTCTCATCTTTTATGACCAGGGTTGTTTTTTTTTTTAAAAAAAGACCTCCTAAAGAGCTTTTACAACCAAAGGCAGATTTTCCTTTAGATTTTTCAAAACTATTTTAAAATTTTCAGTTTTGCTTCTGCTTTTAAAAAATTCAGAATTTGCACACCATCTCCTAGTGATTCCTTAAAATTTTCAGTTTTTCAGCTTTCTAATTAATGATTCAGATATTTATGCAATCTAGGTAGGTCGCTCATCTTTTCCAAAGAAAGAGGGTTTTTTTTGTTTTGTTTTTTGTCTCTTTAGGCAACTAGGTGATGCAGTAGGTAGAGGTCTGGGAATGGAGTCAGGAAAATTTAATTTCAAATCTGGCGTCATATACTTATTGACTGTGTGACCCTGCTCAAGTCATCTAACCTCTGTCTGCCTCAGTTTCCTCAACTGTAAAAGTGGGATAATAATAACACCTGCCTCCCAGGGTTGTTGTGAGAATCAGAAGAAATAATATTTGTGAAGTCATGGTACTGTACCTGGTACATAGTAGGTAATTAACAAAATGCATGTTTCCTTCCTTCCTTTAGTATTAAGACTCAAAAAAAAGGTTTACTTTTCCCAGTTTCCTTTTTATAAATTTATTACATTATAAGCAACATGAGGGCAGAAACTGCATCTTCTTCTTATCCTCATCATAAAGCATAATGCCTTGTATTTTAAGAAGGCATTTAATAAAGGCTTATTTAACTGAATAGTTGGTTAAGATGCCTAATCTCCTTCCCAAAATAAGTTTTCATTGACTTTCTTGAGGTTATTTGAATTGACCTCCTTGAAATGAACTTTCTTGATGTTTAGCTCTTTCCTTCCTTTCTCACTTCAGAACCTTCAATTTCATTAGTTTGTGATCAATATTGCCAGCGTTTTTCAGTACTTATTAATCTATCACCATCAACAAAGATTCATTGTTGCAAAGGAAAATTAGAGAATAGCCATAAGGTACTTTGCAGACCTTAAGCCACTCATCTGTTGGATACTATTGTTATTATTAATTACTTGATCACTGAGACATGAAATATGATAGCAGCTTAGTCAGGTAAATTATTGCTAATGGTATATAACATTTGGGAGCACCCCACCCCCAATTCAGAGAGAGAGTTTCCCAGAGAATCTTGCCCCCAGGTTCAAGATCCTCTGAAGGATTGTATCCATTAAAAATCATAGTTTATAAGCCATATCTTTAGTAGTCAACTAGTGGACTCAATGAATCAAGCACAAAAGCATTTAATGAAATAGCATAATGATAATAAAAGGAGCAATAAAAAATTTATTTCATAAATATATGGCATAGCAATGGACTACTATTGTGCCAGTCATAAGAAATGATGAGCAGGATAGTTTCAGAAAAATCTGAAAAGACTTACATAAACTGATGCAAAGTGAAATGAGCAGAACCAGGAAAACATCATACACAATAACTGCAATGTTGTATGATGATGAATTGTCAGTGACTTAGCTATTCTCAACAATAAAATGATCCAAGACAATTCTGAAGGTCTCATGATAAAAAATGCTACCTGCATCCAGAGAATTTAAAGAGTTTGAATGCAGATCAGAGCTTACTTTTTTACTATCTTTTTTGTTGGGGAGAAAGGAGTCTGTGTTTTCTTTCACAGTATGGCTAATATAGAAATGTTTTGCATAACTTCACATATATAATCTATATCAAATTGCTTGCCTTCTCAGGGAGGGGAGAGAAGAGAATTTGGTACTCAAAATTTTTTAAATGTTAAATTTTTTTGCATGTAATTGAGAAATATTTAATGAAATAAATAAAAATATATTAGGAAAAAATAAATACATGACATACTCTTCCACTAATATACATACCATCAATGAGCATGATGGGGTGCTTATACTCAGGCCCCAGCCCGAAGTTCATGTCTCTGAAAGTCACTCAGTGTCTCAGTAGGCCCCTGTGAGAAAATTTTCTCATGTTGCAGAATACATGACCCTGTAATTCTTTTATCAGAACAGACTTAGGGATGCTGACCCAAGGACTCTCCCTGGCACAAGATCCCCAAGGGCCATGCCTCTGATAACTAAACAAAAACTATCTTTTCTCCCACAGAATCTGCTATCAACAGAGTTATTTCTGCAGACTCCCTGAATTTTCCCATCAATAGATTACAGGTGCCTTCTCTCAAGGCACCTGGACCCCTGGCATATTCCTTTGAAGTCCCCAGATTACCTAATTAGCATAGTTGACATTCTTTTTCCCTGTCCCTTTTCCATATAAGCCCAGTACCATCCCCTCTAGCTTGCAGGTGCCTTAAGAACTTCAACCACTTCTCTAAATTACAGCAAACTTTGCCACTTCACTAAGAGATGGCCTGAGAGCATGAATTCATTCTAGGCAACACTGGCCTAGAATTCTTAGGGTTCCTATCACCCCAACCATCATTAGGAATAGTTGACACACATAGAAAACATGTGTGGAAGGGTACAGACATAGGGAGCGTGTGTTTTCCAGGGCACATCTATGGAGGAGCCCACATAAAGGGCACACGTAGCCAGGGTGCATTATGGAGGAGCAGCTCATAACTGGGATACTGCAGGACCTTCTAGTCTAATACTTATGTCTTCTAGTGATGTCTTCACGCAACTGCTGCCAGGCTTGCCTCCCACTAATTTCCACTGGCTGTGCTGCCTGAGCTGGATACCACCCCCCTTGGACAAACAGCCTTCGCCGGACATTGCTCTGCTGACTACGTTGTCTTTAGTGGACACTGGATGCATGGTCCCTACTAAGTGTGTTTCCATGGGACACATGGTCTCCACTAGATACGCAGTTGTCTGCTGAGCACAACCTCACTTATCACAGTGTCTACAACATGCTGCCCAGCATGTCCCTCCTGGGAACATGACAAAAGGAGTTCCTCTCTGCCTCTGGCTTCCAGTGTGACTAGTTGCTTATCATCACTTCATCATCAAATCTTGATCTGATATCTAAGACAAGACCATTTTCTTCTTTACCTTGGACATTTTATTCAACATCTACTGTGTAGATACATCTTCCCGCTATATGTCACAGATAAGAGGAAATTTGCATTTAGCCCTCTTCTGGAGTTTATTTCTTTTCCTCTGGAACTGCCTCATTCTAGTTCCTTCCTATATGATTTAATCCATTACCCATATGCATATAAAACTCATCCCTTCCTTTTCTATACCAATATGTATTCATGAGTCCACATTGTTCCATTTGATAAGACAGTAGTGAATCATTTTGGTGACTACTTCTGTGTACCCAACTGATTGCTTCGCTCCCATACTCCAGTAGACCTGTAATTTCCTCAATGGGCTCATTGTACAGACAGTAACCCATTAACCCTTCCTTTATAACTCTGATCCATATCTTCCCATAAATTCTTCATAGGAGGTTAACCCAACATACTTGAGACCTTACCTGAATTCTTTTGACATTAGACTCATAACAGAGTAGGTGGACTGTCCACTGGTTGGCCTTGCATTCTTCCTAGATGACCAGCACATCTTTTCTTTATGGTCATACTTTCTCTGATGAAGTCCTTTATACTATTTCTCTATAATTCCTTATCTGATCAAATGAGATAATAATTGTAAAGTAGCTAGTACAGTGCCTACCACATAGTAAGTTCTATATAAAAATTAGCTATTATTACTACTACTACTATTATTCTTTATATAGCCTGGATGTAACCCACAATGCATGTCTCCATTGCACTTCAAATTTGGGGAGATTGTAGTATTTCATGACCTACAGCCATGCTATCAGTCGAAGAATATCAGTGTTAGAATAATAGATGTCACCCCATAAAGAAAAATTAAATGTGACAAATACAGCCATTCACCTTTCTCCTGAATTCCTTCCAACCGAATTTCCCCCTGTGTAAAACAGTGGCACCATCCTCTATTCACTCAGTGCTTATTGTGTTCTTTGCACTCTCCTAAAAGAATGGAAGAGTTACAGTTTATAGAAAAATTAAAGTAAGATGTGACATGTTCTTCATTGTTCACAATTTGTTCATGTTTTATTCCCATCAGTTATTCTTGTATGATATCTCCCATGTTAACTCCTGATTGGGAGTTACCATTAAAAAAGTTTTACACGTAGTTTCCTAAACTTTTACCCCATTTCTCATGACTATTTGCCCTTTCTCTTAGTTCCTGTTTTCTCTGTCACCTTGAACAAGTCTCTCTGACTTCTGTGCACCTCAGTTTCTTGAGGATAATTAGATCCTGAGGATAATATTATCCTGGAGATAATAATAGTATTTACCACACAGGGTTGTTATGAAGATCAAATAGCTGAGATATATATATAGATATGGTGTTTTATACAAATTATAAGCGCGGCATAAATGCTATTGCTAGCATTATTGTTATTATTGTAGTTCTTCAAAATATGACTTGGGCACCTCTGTCACGCTCACTAGTCTTACTGTTTTTACTGTAGTTCTTCAAAGACAGATGGCGTTGTCACCTCTGTCACTAACGAATCTACTCATGAATAACATCTCCGCTAATGAGAAAGATCGGAGTCTTCAGCTATTCCGTGGATAGCTTGAAAGAGGGTCTCTAAGTTATGAATTATTGTAAAAAAGAAACGTGTTCAATACCATGTAGGCCAAATCTCAGTATTCTTTTCCTTGCTTGTTAAAAAGTTAACAATTGACATGATAGTTTTGGTGAATAAGAGAAAGCAAAGAATTGATTTGTTCCAGGATTTGTTACCTGCTAATGGGGAAGGTTTTTGTTGTTGTTCAGTCATGTCCAATTGATCGTGACCCCATTGGGTTTTTTTGGTTGTTGTTTATTTTATTTTTTGGCAAAGATATGGAGCGGTTTGTCATTTCCTTCACCAGATGAGGAAATGGAAGCAAAAAGTGACTTGCCTGGGGTCATTCAGCTGAGGCCAGTGTCTTGAGGCCAGATTTGAACTGAGGATGATGAGCCTTCCTCCAGATTTGAACTCATGTCTTCCTGATTCCAGGCCCTAGACTTTATCCATTGTACCACCTAGCTGCCCCAATGGGGAAAGTTTCACAGCTTGTGAAAAGAAGGTATATTGACTATAACTAGCAAACTTGTGTGGTCAGTGACATTTAAAGAGGGAAAAAGTATCTGGAGACATCAGCTCCTGGAAAAGAGCTTCTCTTCGATTGTGATCTCATTCACTCATCACATGATCCGAGTAAAAATGCAAAATTCCCGAAGAGAAAGATTCTGTGCTGGTATTCTTTAAGAGCCCTTAGATGTGGGACAGGAAAGACTGATGTCTGAGATTAAAGATTTTATCATTAGGGCTCAGTCAGTGTTGGACCAGATTTGAAAACTCAATGATGACCTTTGATCCTAAGTGTTCTTTTAGGAAGCAGGGGAGATTTCCCTAATACTTCACTTTTAAATGTAAATTTGCTTCCTATTGGAGCAGTTAGGTGGATAGAGCACTGGGCCTGGAGTAAAGGAGACTCATCTTCCTTAATTCAAATCTGACCTCATATACTTACTAGTCGTGTGACCCTGGCAAGTCACTTAACCCTATTTACCTCAGTTTCCTCATCTGTAAAATGAGCTAGAGAAGAAAATGTGAAAAACCATTCAATATCTCTGCCAAGAAAACCCGAAATGGGGTCACAAAGAATTAAACATGACTGAAACAGCTGAACAGCAAATTGCTTACTACTATATCCAGGCCACTTAAAAACTGTAAGGCTATCAAACTGATTCACTTATGAAGGTTGTTAATGTATTATTGGTTTCCTAGTATTTATCAATGATGAAAAATAGCATAGCAAGGTCAGCATAGAAAGCTGACCTTGGAGTTAGGGAGAACTGAGTTCAAGTCCAACCTGAGACACACTTGTTATGTAGACATGGAAAAGATGCTTAATCTCTCAGTAGCCATAGACAGATTCTTTGAGACAAGTTTTAAAGAGAATTGTCCATCTGCATCTGGGCTGGGAGTTTCAACATTGGGAGCCCCAAGCAACTAATGAAATCATAGATCTGGACCATAAATAATAAATAGTCCTATCAGAAATTATATTGCCAATACAGCCATTTTATTCACTCACTTGGTTTTATAAGACAGAACTTTTAAAAGTGCGTTTTAGTTTTAACAATTCCACAAAACAGTACCTTCCCGGCTTTCATTTTTTTCTGGATAATACCAAAAGTAGTTTATATTACTACAGCGCTTAATGGTTACAAAATATTTTACAGACACCATTTTTTTTATCCTTGTAAACCTACAAATTAAGTAGAAAAATATCATAAGCTCTGTTTTATAGATGAAGAAACTGAAGTTCACTGAGGTCGTGACCTTCTCCAATTCATAAATGAAGTGACAGATTCGAGGCTACAACTGGTCTTCTTTTGTTGTGGTTTGTTGCTCATCTTTTTTGGCCTTTTTACTTTCTTTTAAATTTGAGCTCTAGTCCCAGGGTGGAAAGAACTCTGTCTCGAGTTTCTTGTGCTAGGGGCTACAGACCCTGGCTGTTTACCTGGTGCTGCACTGAGGTTACCCTGAAGCCCCTGGGGGACCCTCATGTCTGGGGCTGCACTGAGGAGGGGGAGAGTGGCTGGCAGCTTACCTGGTGCTGAGCAGGGGTCCTAGTGCTAGTGTTTGGCATGTGCTGAGTCTAGTGGGGCATTGCTACGTTTCCCTATGGCTACACTGAAGCCCGCAGTGGTCTGACCGCTGGAGACTGCCTGTTTGCCCTGGCTACTCTGAAGCACGTGGTGGGGGGGCCAGTACTGGTGGCTGCCTGTTTGCTTAGGCACCCATAGCGTTAGCATCTACCTGTTTGCCTGGGGCTGTGCAGAAGCACACAAAGATATAGCCACTGAGTATAGCCATCCGCCTGGGCTACTGTGAAGCACACAGTGGTTCTGAGAGCTGGAATCTGCCTGTTCCCTGGGCTACACTGAGACACATGGGGGGTCTTGGTGTTGGCATTTGCCTGTTGCACCACACTGGGGCTCAGGATTTCCCTCTGGTCTGCTGAGGTGGGGCTTGCCTGGATGCTTCCTGCCCTGGACTGTGTTCCCCTTTTACCTGAGTGAGACAGACTTTTCCTGCCTACCTTCCAAGTTTCTTAGCTGGTTCTTCTGTTCCAGAATTTGTTTTGGGGTGCTATTTTATAGTTGTTTGGAGGCGAATATGGGAGAGTTACAGAAGTTTACTGCCTACTCCTCCACCTTCGCTCTCGGAAGTCTCTCTCTCCAAGTAGAGTCTTCGGACTCCAGGTTCTGTCGCCATATGCCAAGCTTTATCTTATTATTAATTAGAGTGTATCTGCTAATATGCTTATCCTCCTAACATCTAAGGATATTTTTAATATTTTTCTAAAATCCTGACCTGTCTAACTTTGCTGGAGAAAATCACAAATTCAGATCTTTGGGGATGAACCTGTTCCTCACAAAGCTATATTGGCTCTTTGTTTCCTTTAACCAAATGGTGAGAGAGCATTTCTTCAATAATATATTTTAGAATTTTGTGAGTAATTTAAATCAAGCTCACTGATTTATGGTTTGTAGTCTCCCTTCTTTCCTTTTTTTAAGCATCAAGACATGTCCTGCAGTAACTTCTCCATTCTTAGTGATTTTTCAAAGATCATTGTGTCTCAGCAAACACAATCACCTTCCTTCCAAAACCTGTTATCCTTACTATATTTCCTATTGCAGTCTATCACCACCAACATGCACATGATTCCTCAGGCTTGAAAATTCAGTTTCATCTTTGGCTTCCTCTTTTCCCATGCCCTGCTACATACAAGTGATTACAGAGCCCTATTAAGTCTATCTACTCAATATCTCTCCTGCTTATCTTGCCTAATTTAACTGCCACCATCTGATTTCAGGGCCTGAACCAGTGGTGTAAGTCTCCTTGTTCTCTGTCCCATGTCTCTTTCTTTTCCAAACCACCCTGCAAAGCATTCCCAGAGGAATCTTCCTAAAGCACAGTTCCAATCATATCATCCCCCTGCTCAAAACTCTTGAGTAAAGTCCATACTGTTTACCCTGGAATTCAATGACCTGCCCAATTGGCCCCCATCCTATGTGTCCTGGCTGAACACCTGCTACTACCTCCATGTACTCCTCCATGCTGGACAAAGCGATCTACCTGAAATACCCCAACACAGACCAAGATTCACATACACAAGTGCTGACCCTTTCCCAAAGAAAACAGATGCAAATCATCATCTGTGCATCTAATTGAATTAAGCAACCCCTCAAACAGATACAAAAATATCCACTAAAGCAGTGGTTCTCAACCTGTGGGTTATGTTCAATTTGTAACAATGAAAATACATCCTGCATATCAGATATTTACATTACGATTCATAACAGTAGCAAAATTACAGTTATGAAGTAGCAACAAAAATAGTTTTATCGTTGGGGTTCACCACAACATGAGGAACTATATTAAAGGGTCACGGCATTAGGAAGGTTGAGAGCCACTTTGGGGGGAAAAAGATCTAGGGGTGTTAACGGACCATAAGCTCAACATGTGTCAGCACGGTGATATGGCTGCCAAAAGCTCATGTGATGTTGGACTACACTAAGGAAGTCCTGACTTCTAGGTATAGGGAGGTGTTGGCCCCACTATATCCTGCTCTCATCAGACATCTTAAGTATTTTTTTTAGTTCTGGGAACCACAATGTAACAAGGACGTTAATAAACCGGAGACCATCCAGAGAAGGGCAACTCAGATGGAAGAGAGTGTTGAGTCTGTGTCCTGTAAGGACTGGTGGAAGGAAATGGGAATGTTCCACTCATGTCATCTGAATTCAGACATCTGAAGGACTATCCTGTGAAAGCCCTAGGGGGCCGAACCAGGAGTAATGAATAGAAGTTGCAAAGAGGCAAATTCCAAATCTCGAGGGCTACCCAAAAGTGAAATGGGCCACCTCTAGGGGTTCTGAGTTCCTACTCACTGGAAGCCTATAAATGAAAGCTGGATAACCACATCTGGGTCCAAGGGCTGGTCACCACTGAAAGGTCACCACTTGGGTCCTTTCCAACTCTTAATATTTGGTAATTCTGTGACTTCTCTTCCATCATCTTTTCTTTTGATCACTGAGTGAATCTTGTGTAAATTATGTCATATTTGTATTCATGTATATATATATTTAGAATATAAGAGGACAGGATAGAAAGAATAAAATAAATTATTTTTTCTTTAAAAGAATCTTGGGTGAGGGAGCAGCTACTGGAGTCAGGTAGACCTGAGTTCAAACCCAGCCTTGGATACTTCCTAGCTGTGTGGTCCTGGGCAAGTCACTTAACCCTGTTTGCCTCAGTTTCCTCATCTGTCAAATGAGCTGGAGAAGGAAATAGCAAACCACCCCCAGTATCTTTGCCAAGAAATGGGGTCACATAGAGCCAGACACAACTGAAATGACTGAACAACAAAAGGATTATTCCTGATATTTGATTTGTATTTTGATTCTTTTTTCTTTTGCCAAAACATTACCTCCTGAATTTTAGAATGAGTAGGGAGTCATCTGTGGCTTTCATTCCTTTCATCCTGAAAGCTGATCAATATGCATATTGGCCAAAGATCAGCAGCATGTGTTACCCATTGAACATAGGTTGCCTTTACTCTCCAATTAGAAATCATTGCCCAAGATTTGCCCTTCTGTTCTCCGTTTAATGGCCTCGGCAACCAAGGGGGGAGCTCAGATGCTTACAGAGATGAAATCCTCGCCTCCTTCTCCCCAAGGAGCCCTGGTTATCGTTACCCATAATATGCATACGGGATTGCTCGGAGCCATCAGTTTGCCTCATGGTACCGTGTAGTGCATCACCAGCTTCTGTTACATGCTAAAGAGGTCTTGCCACCCAGCTTGGGACCGTTCAGGTGGAGGCTCAGGAGTCTCAGCAGTTGTCTTCTTGCTTTGCATCCATCAGTTTTCATCATCTTTCCCCTTTTGTGCTGTGGCCCACCTCAGGCAGTCCCCTTCCAGGGGAATGTCAGCAGAGCAGCTGTGGTGGGGTCCATTACCTCCCATTGCTGCCACTGATCTCCCTCCTCCAGCTCACCCCCAGTACTCACACCAGTGCACGCTGAAACTTCTCTCTCATTCGTTCTGCTTTCTCACAAGGCAGAGATCCATAAGTCCAAAATAGCCGTCAGCTGACAGAATGAATCGCTAAAAGGTGAAGGAATGATATATAAAAAATACACCCCTCTGAGGTTACTTTCTGTCTACTCTGTATGTATCTCATATGTACTGATTCATGTACTGATTGTCTTCCCTCATTGGAATGTGAGTTTCTTGAGGGCAGGGATTATTTTTGCCTTTCTTTGTATCTACTGGACTTAGCACAATGCCTGGCATTAACAGTTAGGGCTTAATAAATACCTTTTGGCTAACAACTGCAACAAAAGTGATATATGTAATGTGTGCATACACATATATGTATATGTATATATACATATATTACTGCTATATATACACATTTATATTATGTGTACATGTTTGTATTATATATGCATATTATATTTGTACAAATATTTATTTTTGCAGAAATACATGTGTGTCAATGTATATATGTGTGTATATATTTATATGTGTATACAATATAATCAATTATCACTGTATTTCTAAAATAATGAAAAGAGGTTTCTTTTCAAAAGTACATGTAATTGAGAATCCTCAAAACAAATATATACCTGAAAGGTATAGGCAGGATCATTATTTCACATTAATTCTTTTTAATGGATTTAGAATGATGCTTCTTTAGGAAGGCATAAACAGCATTTATGATGGTACCTGATGAAATCTCTTAACTTTTTATAACTTTTGGATTTATAAAAAAATTAAAAGATAGTACTAATCATTTTATCTAAATTGTCTATAAATGTTAAATTATGGTCTTTCTAAAACAGCAAGGCAAGTATCTATGTGATAAAAGCTTAATTCAGCACCAAAGACTACATATGGAGTCACATTTACAAATCACATGGTTTGAATATGACCTAATTCATGGGGAGACTAGCCAGCTTTCAAATTTTTATAAATTACTATCTAAGTAGCCTCTTTTCTTAATAGTTCCCACCTTCCCCCCTCCTCCCGGTAAGGTTTTAATAGTGATCTGTTAGGTTTAAATTTTATAGTGTATGTATGATGACACTTCACAAAAGAGGAAAGAATTTCATTGCCTTAATTATTAGAAGCTCTAATCTAGCATTCATATGCATTGGGAAAATAATCAAAAAAATGTGCAAACTTGCTCTCAGTGCCCTGGGGAGCTAAGCATCCCCACATTAGAATACATCAATATAGGTCATAGAAAAAGGACAAAACCTCGACAAATCTGACTTAGTCACTTTTTAAATGGGTCAGAAATTTTGCTTTCAATTTCAATAGGTGTTCATATTAAAAAGAAAAAAACTCCAGTAATTTCAAAATTATACTCAAATATATAAAGTATAGAGGCAATGAGTGAATCATAGTAATTATTTTATTCATACTAAGGTGACTTATGAATTTGAAGAAATTGATGGCTCCCTTTTTTGTAGAAGATAACAATATGAAACTGAGGTTGATGAACTTGGATTTTTTTTAAATGATTTGGTAACTTTTTAATATGATTGGTTTCCTTTATAATCCTGTGTATTTTATCTTATGCATAGACTTCACTATCAAAATAGTTCATGAAATAAAGTGACTAAGAGCCTTTGAATCTAGATAAATAGGTAGGTAAGGTAAGTAGATAGATGGATAGATAGATAGATAGATAGATAGATAGATAGATAGATAGATGATAGAAGCTTTAGGCTTCTAGACATAGCATATTAAAGTGTTCTGTAGAACATCAAAGCCTCCTGTGTAATCCATCATGAGAGTGATTTTATAACAGACCTCAAGGCACTAGCACAGCTGTTAGCTAGAGGCCACTGAAAAGGAAGAATAGCAATCATACCTGGAAAAGTCCAGAATGGTTTATAAGATTTGATGGATGATAAGGATCATTCTTTTCCATTTGTAATTTATCCAAATTATCCTCTGAAAAATAAATTTCAGAAAGAAAGTCCAAACCTCTTAACATTCTCAAATTTGGCAAAAAAAATTTAAAAAGTATTTATGAATGCATCTAGAAACATAATCTAGAGTAAAGGATAAAGCCTTTTATATTGAGCTGCTACCTATCTCACAGATGAGGAAATTAAGTCAGACAGGTTAAGTGACTTGCCCAGAGTCATACAGCAGCTAGTAAGTGTCTGAGGCAAGATTCAAACTCAGGTCTTTCTTACTTCAAGTTCAGCACTCTGTCCACTGTATCTCCTAACTCTCTACTCTACCTTCTGTTTTATGTTATTCAAAGTGTGAAAAATATAGATCTGTGGGAAATTAGAATGTATTATGATTTATTCACTACCTCTAATGACTTTAAAGAAGGCAAATTTTTAACTACAATAAACAAATGATTAAATATAGCAATAGAAGTGTAAAAATGATCCCAAATAATAAATCTGTTAATTGCTCATTCTTACATTTAGGCTTTAGCCGTTGTCATTATACAGGATTTGTATAGTAGTACCTGAGATCCCCTGATGACAGAGACGTCCATATTGCCTAAGCAGTCTCTGTACTGACTGGGGATGGTAGTGAGGGCAGGCTTTCCTACTATTCATTTTGCAGCTAATAAAGTGAAACAGTCATTTCTGAAATCTTTACTTGGGGCCCTGAAATTTATGCTTATGTACAACCTGGAGGCTTTTTAAACAATACAGATTTTATAGCCTTTCTCTTCAACCCCTTAAAAGTAAAAAAAAAAAACAACAAAAACATGAATTTACTATTTTTTTAAAAAATAAGTGATTTGTACAGATTTCAGATGTAGAACAGAATCCATCAAATCATAAAAGTCCTTTACAATGCAAAAATCATCATTCTAATTCATTTTTGTCTCATTCAGTTCTCAGACATCTGGATATACTTGTTAGGAACTATAAATGCCTTTAGAAAGCATAACTCAGTTGGCATAATCTTTGCCTGTACACAAGTCAATATGAATTTTACTACCCTTTAAATAGTCTGGCTTTTGTTCATTTTTATTATGATATAAAATAATGTAAACATAAAGGAGAAGGCAAGAAATTCATTAAATGTTTCTACTAAAGCATGCTACTCCTACGCCTGATATAGTTTATTATTAAAATTTAATAATAGGAGTTTTAAAAGTAAACAGAATTCTGATAGAAGAGAACTAGCCTTAGGCAAAATCTTGAAGCAGGCAGGTTGTCTTTGCCATTTCTCTATCTGCTTTTCTCCCTTTTTTTTGTTCCTAGACATCCAGGACTCCCCTGGCAATAGTTCTGGGACCCCTCACCTTCAATGGAGGTTTGAGGGAGTCAACTGGCATATCATAAGCAGTATTGTAAAACTCATGATGGGATAATTCACCTGACAATTTGTAATGGGAGACTCAATAGTTGGTGATTTTTTTTCAGGACAAACTAGGCTACTATCTATGGGTAGTATTCTAACTCCATTCTAACTTCTTCCTTCCGAGTTAATTAGGCTAGTTTTTTCTTAAAAGAAATTGAAACCATCCTCAAGAGTTAGTTGACTCAGGGAACTAAAAACTCATCCCTTCTTTGTCACCTGAATATAGAACAGCCATGAAGAGGCTGAGGGGCCCTCTAGGATGCTTAGTTGCTGCATCATGATGGGTAATTCAGGAAATGGAACTTCACTAGATGAATCATCTAGAAGTGTCTTCAATACCTATTGTTGTTGAAGATCTTTCTCCTGCAAGAGGTCAGCAGATGTTATTTTGTTAACCATTGAATGACCTAGAGTGCATCATTTTCTTCCAGTATTGAAACAAAACTACCAGGTAACTGGCCATGTCAGACCTAGCCCAGAGCATCACCATTACATGTTCTCCAACTAATAGAGTGTGAGTTAGATAGGGTTGTGTTCCTCAGTCTTCTGCGCTGCTGCAGCAAAAAAGATGTTGGAGAGTATTGGCTTTCCATTCCTTTGATAAACTTTTTTTGTGTCTCTTTTGAGGCTTTTGGCCAGTCAGTCATCTCAATCAGATGTTTGGAGGGTGGACTTTTTATCTATTTCTCTTGAGAAAATACCTTATGTGGCTTACCACTAAATATGTCTGTGTGAGGCCATAAAAGCACTTGATATAGAAGCCAACTTGATGACATTGCCCACAGAACATTTTGTTCAGTTCTTTCATTCATGTCTGACTCTTCATGGTCACATTTGGGGCTTTCTTGGAAAAGATACTAGAGTGTTTTGACATTTCCTTCTCCAGCTCATTTTACAGATGAGGAAATTGAGGCAAACTTGTCCAAGGGTCATATAGCTAGTGAGTGTTTGAGGCTGAATTTGAACTTGGGTCTTCCAACTCCAGGCTTGGTGATCTATCCATTGTGTCACCTAGCTGCTCCCAATGTGTCCCAATGTACCTCAGTTCATTTCTTCCTGTTTGACAAATCCTTCCAGAAACATTGCCCAAGGATAATAGCAGTATTAGATTCGTTTGGTTCCTGACACCCTTAGCCATTCCCTCTGCCCTTTCCTACACCAAAAATATACCTGTCTCATGTTTCCTATCATCTAGAAAAGTAATATGATAAATGAATGTCCCTTGAGGTATTAATGATTGATGATGGCTTAATGAGTTAATGAAGTACCAAGGATATTTAAATTTTAACCAAGACCTCTGGGAGATACAAAGCTCTATTGTATAGGAATAAGTCTCAAAGGCTGAACTGAGCCAAGACATCTCTAGCATCCTTCAAATCATATTATATGGCGAGAAGGTCTTCAAAGTCTTCCTGGAACACTAACCTCATGAAGATTAGGGATCTTTCATTAATAGAAGTGAGATACTATATATTTGTATTAATTTTTATTATTGGTTTGTATTTTTGGTATCATAATTTAATGTACTATTACTGACTAATCTAGAGATAAACACACAATCTTCAGCCTTTCCAATTTGTTATAACTTTGAAGGGCTTTTATATTGCTGGTGTGGTCTTGGAAAACCCAAGATCAGCCCCATGCCATGGTGAAGAGTGGGAAGAAGGCTTTGTTCAAACATTAATGAAAGCTATTTAAATACATCCTATTTTCCTAGATCTCTTTCTAACTATTTAAATTGGGAGTTCCCAACCTGGGTATATGTACATGCAAGGTTATGAGATGCTTATCAAAAAGTACAGGGAAAATCTGGCAAAGAATTAAACTATGATATTGAAAAATACAAGAAACTTCACATTGACTTCCAGTCAGTGAAGTTACAGAATTTTTGGTGTACCCTTGGAGAAAAAAATAAATTAATTTATTTTATGTCTCATGTGCATATGCATGATAAACTCTAGAATATATTTCCTAAGAATAAAAAAACAAGGGGTACAGGGAACTCCTAATCTAACTGCTCCCTTTCTAACTCTTTTGCTGATTCTTCATGGACTTCCCTGACCGGAAAATGAAGGTTGCCCAAGATTCTATCGTTGGTCTTTTTTTTTCTTCTCTGTTCACAGATTTTTGTAGTAATGTTATTTCTTTCTATGACTTCAACTATTTCTAGCCCTAGCCTCTCAACTACTCTTCAGACCTTGTAGCAGCAAGCACCCTAGCATACCCAGGATGGCTGCTAGCACAGGTTCTTAGATCTGCTTTTCTAAAGGAAAGCAGCTCAAAATGGGTTAATAATCTTACTTTAATCAAATATACATCATTTACCTAGTTCAGGGGGAAAAGTCAACACCCTGAACTTCAGAGAATACATACAGAAGGTACAAGCAGAAGTTACAAGCAGACAGCAAAACAGATCAGCAGACAGGAATTCTAGCTGTCTGACCATTATATCCATATCTAGTTAGTTACCAGAGAGAGAAGCACCAACATCTGGATTTTCAAAGCCGAGGGAATCAATGGCTGCCCAGAGTCTCATCTGGCCAAATCACACAACTCTTCCCAAAGTGAGCCCCAAAGCAAAATCTCACACCAGAGTATATATAGCCTTCTCCTGGATTAGAGGATGTCACAACCCTCTTGACCCACTGCCTAATCACAAAGTAATAAGGTATGGGCATTCCTGAAAAATAAGCTTCCACCACAAGCTCCATGTGACCACATTCAGCCTGTTGGGGGCAGAGTATATTTTCTTTTTTTTTTTTAATTTTATTATAGTTTACATCATTCATTTCCACAAGATTTTGAGTTACATATTTTCTCTCCCTCTTTCCCCCACCCACCACCCCAAAACCGCCATCCCAGTGTATCCCCCTTCCCCCAGTCTATTCTCTCCTATGTCACTTTTCAGTAG
>CM053592.1:75577573-75634124 GCA_028646515.1 Pseudochirops corinnae | reverse complement strand
CTCTCAGGAAGATGCTGGGAACTCTTCCTATTTACTAGCGGCTGACTAGATAGTGAAGACTCCAGAACCAAGGCCCAAGACAGCGATCCAGATCCAGGCCGCTCAACACGAGAGCTCTTGGCCTGAGAACAATCACTCAGTCCCCCTGCTGTCTGCAGGCCGTGGGCGGGAAGCTGCAACACGGAGGCGGGTGCAAAACCTCTGCCTTTCGCTTTTCCGTTCTGGAGACCTTTCGGCCCGGACTGCTTATCTCCCCCTTTCGCAATCCCCACTCACAGCTGGTGCTAATCCGCTCACCTGAGAGGCTCCTCCGCTCCTCCCGCCCAGCCACCCCCGGGGCACAGCTGCGGCTCCAGGCCAGGCTGGTTTTGGTTCGCAATGCTGATATGGTTCCTCATAGGTGAGCTGACTTTAGTGGGAAGTATCTTTGTGTGCATTTTGGAGTTCTAGGACTGGTTTAGAGTCCTATTTTATGGGTATTTTGGGGTGGCTATGTGAGAGCTGCGATATGTTGCTGCTGCTATGCCGCCATCTTGGCTCCGCCCTCGGCAGAGTATATTTTCAAAGCAAGAAAGGTTCTCAGATTCACTTAAGCCTATCAAGGCCAAGAAGAAGGGAAGATCTTTAGATTCCCATTACAGACCACCATCTCTGACCTCATATAGGACATATGATCATAGATCATAGATTGGGATCATTGATTTTTTTTATAGTCCAAAGGTATCACATTTTATAAATGAGGAATTTGAGAATGTAAGAGGTTAAAGCTTGCTCAGGGCCACGCAGATAAAACCTAAATTTAAACCTAGCTCTTCTAATTCCAAGTCTAATGCTGTTTACATTGTACCATGCTTTATTACCTGGATTCCAATGATACTGATTGAAAAGAATTGCTGAAGATAAGTCTTGGGTAAGATTTTCCTTCCAATGGTGTCGTTTTCATTACTAATGCTGGTCAAAGGCAAGAGGTTGGAAGAAAAAAAGGTAGATTTTGGAAAGGAATTGATGAAAGGTACTGGCCTTAAAAGTCATGGCCTCAGATTTCTACACACAACATACACAACAGGCATTTAAGGAAACAAATTGACCTCATTCATATCATTGAAATGTAGTGGACTGGGACTCAGAATTGGAAATATAGACCTTGTTCAAAAGAAACAGAATAAGTGAGGTGGAAATGGTAGAATGTTTGTAGCAATCACAAAGACCTTGATTCAGATCCTGCCTCACTTACCAGCTATATGACCCTAGACAGTTTACTTAATCTTTCAGGCCCTCAGTTTCCTCATCCATAAAATGAAGAGTTTGAATTTGATGAGACTTCTAAGTTCCCATGCAGCTCTGAATCTAGGATCTTATGGTTCTAAGATATATTGATGTGAGGTGATCCAGGAATTGGAGGGTGAAGGCATGGTGGAGAGCACTTGGATGAAGGTCAATGTAAGCAAAAACAGAAGAAGTATTGTCATCAGAGGATGCCACAAAACCACCTGAATAGAATGAGGAAATAGATGAGGCATTTAGGAAACAGATTATGAGCCTAACACAGAGGCATGACATGTTTGTCATAGGTCAGTGACTTCATTTATTCAGACTTCTGCGGGAAGATGAAGAAGTCTGAGAGCAAGAAGAACAAAAAGAGAAAGAAGAACAAAAAGAACAAGAACAAAAAGACCAAGGAGGAGGGAGGAAGAGGAGGGGAGGAAGAGGAGGAAGAGAAGAACAAGAACAATAAGAAGGAGGAGAAGAATAAGAAGAACAAAATAAGAACAACCAGAACAAAAACAATAAGAAGGAAGAGGAGCAAAAGGAGGAGGAGAAAAAGAACATGAATAAGAACAAGAACAATGAGGAGGAGAAGAACAAGAAGAACAAGAATGATGAGGAGGAGGAGAACAAAATAAGAGCAAGAAAAAAACAGGAGGAAGAGGAAGAGAATAAGAACAAGAGGAACAAGAACAAAACAAGAAGGAGGAAGAGGAGGAAAAGAAGAACATGAATAAGAACAAGAAGAGCAAGAACAATGAAGAGGAAGACAAGAAAAATGAGAACAAAAAGCTAGAAGAAGGAGAAGACAAGCATAAGAGCAACAAGAACAAGACCAAAAACAGGGAGGAGGAGGAAGAGGAGGAAAAGAAGAAGAGCTAATATTTTTTTACTTGCATTAATAATGATTTTATCTCTCAAAGGGTGGGGGCACCAACAATGAAAACTTCTAACCAAAAATTTAATTCTTACCTCCAAGGAGAAACTAGTAGCTAGAGTCAAAATTATGGAAATGAACCTTATAGAAAAATAATTACTTCATCTTAGACTATACTGGAGAACAGAAGAGAACTGATCATAGTACAGCATATACCTCAATACTGGGAAGAGCAGATTCCAAAAAATTAAGAGAAATAGTAGCTAGGGTTCCATGAACTAAAAATGGTATGAGGAAACAGTGCAGGATTAATGGGAAACTCTCAAGAATGAAATCCTGAAGACGCAAAGAAGAGAATCAGTTCTGATGAAGAATTAAAGGAAAAATTACAATTTTAAAAGACACATATGGATGATAGAAAAATTGGGCCCAAGAGAATACTTTCAGAAGTTCCAAGGCCCAGAATGAGCTAAAACCATCAAGGAAAACAAAAATAATGGGTGGGTGGTTGTTGTCATCATCACTGTCATTGTCAGTATCACCATATTGGGGAAGAGAAGAGTAACGAAGAAGGGAAAGTAGCCTTTCAAAAAGTGCAGGGGATGATAACTGATTGCAGAAAAGGCAGAGCTGTTTAGCTCTTATATTGCTTCTGTTTTCTCTGCCAAGAAGACACTTTGTGCTGGAAAACAAAGCATAAAACTATCTAAAAGGAAAGTGATACACAAGATAAATTAGTGCTATAGAAAGCAAGCACCTAGCTACACCGGCGGAATTCAAGTCTCCAGGCCCATTAGATCTAAATGTGTGGGTTCAGTTGAAAGAACTGGCATTTGTATTAACTACAAGCTACTATTAGTTTTCTTTCAAAGATTATAAAGAAAATGAGAGACAGTGCATGATTGGAATAGGATTAATGTTGCCCCAGTTTTAGAAAGGGTGTGGGGAGAGAATAGAGAGTAAAAAATATAGTGAGTTTAGCCAGATGTTAGCAATGAACTTTAGTCATCCAGTCGGTAAAGATTTATTTAGCACCTCCAGGTACTGTGCTGATTCCTGGGGATACAAATTTGAAAAAGGATCTAATGAGGGAAGAAAATATATAAAAGAAAACTGAAAAGGGTTGGGAGGATGAGAGGGAAGGGATAATGAAGAGGTTCAAAGTAGGGTAGCCAGGTAAGAAATGAAAAGATGACTGGTCTGGGGGGCTTTCCTTAGAGGGAATATTTAGGAGGGGCTCTTTATCTTATATTCCATTCAGAGAGGTGACAGATTTTCTCACACTATTCTTAAGAACAATATGGAGGGATGTAGGCTAGATAATGGTCATTTTAGATGGAGTAGAAACTGGTTAAATGGCCAGATTCAGTACATAGTAATTAATGATTAGATGCTTCCTTGTAAGGAGATGTCCATTGGAATGCCTTTGTCACTGAACATTTTTATCAATGACTTGGATAAATGTACAGGTGAACTGTTCATCAAATTTGTACGTAACACAAAACTGGAAGGGATTGCTAACATACAATAAAATCAGAGTCGAAAAAGACCTTGACCAGATAGAGCATTGAGCTGAATTTAATAAAATGAAATTGATTAGTGATAAATGTGTTGTCTTCTACCTGGGTTGAAAAAAATCAACTTCAGCTTGCCTTTAAGTTCCAGCTCATATACCATGTCTTATATTAAGCCTTCCCTGATCCCCTGAGAAAATACTTTCACAGTCAGACCTCATGTAATTTTTCTAATGCATTGATTCTAATACCTTTATGGGTCTTTGATCTTATCAATATACTCTTTCTTTAGTGTTGTCGCACATTGCAATGCAGAGGACTGAGGGCCTGTATTGGATTCACTTGATACATTGCATGGATACTATGACAACACAAGGACTGTCCCTCAGTGATCCTTCTCTCTTTAATTTTGTTGTTTAGTCACCTCAGTTGTGTCTGACTCTTCATGACTGCATTTGAGATTTTCTTGGCAAAGATACTGGAACAATCTGCCATTTCCTTCTCCAGCTCATTTTACAGATGGGAAAACTGAGGCAAACAGGGTTAAGTGACTTGCCCAGGGTCACACAGCTAGTAAGTGTCTGAGGTCAGATTTGGACTCAAGAAAATAAATCTTCCTGACTCTAGACCTGGCACTCCATCATTCCATCAGCTGCACCATCTCTCTCTCTCTCTCTCTCTCTCTCTCTCTCTCTCTCTCTCTCTAAATAGTCCATATTTTCCCCAAGTTACACATCCCTCTGAAGGCATTCTTTATACTATTTCTTGTGTACATTTCTTAATTTGCAGTGTGTTTCAACCTATTCCCACCCACTATGCTCCTCTCTATTGCTCTTTGGGTGACCCTCAAGTCTAATTCTGTTACTTGCAGCTATATAGAATCACCAGAAGAATATCATCCTTAAAAAGATTAGCCTTTGATGGTTGGTTGGTTTTCTGTAGGAAGAAACTTTGGGTTATTAAAAGCACTGTGCAGTTTCCGAAAGGCAATCCCTGGTCTCTTCTTCCAGTTCAATGCTATGACAAACCGATTGTCCATTTGCAGAGTTGGTCCCAGATATATGGATTGATGGACTAACTCAATATATTGTCTATCCAACTGCATATCACAACATTGACAATAATTGTTTTTTATCCATTTAGTTCTCTCTATATAGATATTTGGGGAGAAGGAAATGGCAAATCAGTCCACTATCTTTGCCAAGAAAACTCCAATTGGGGTCACAAAGAGTTGGACACAACTGAAATGAATGAACAACAATAGCAACCAACTTATCCAAACTTTGGGTTTCTTCCAATTCTTATGATCCTATAATAGGTTGACTTTGAATATATGAAAATTATCAAATGTATCAAAATTATCAAATCCTACCCCTTTATTTTGCAGTGTGTAATGGTAGAAGGAGCAGAAGGATTGGAGTCAGAAACTACTTGAATCGAATTCAAGCTCTGATAATTACCTGGATAGGTTCCTATCCTTTCCCCGACCTCATGTTAGATCAGGCCTGCACAACCTGTGGCCCACAGGCCACCAAAGGATTTTGGGCAGCCCATGAAAACTATAGAGGAAAAATTCCCTGCATCTTTTGTGGGATTCTCAAAGTCGTTTGGCATGCCTGTGGGCTGTCAGTGGCCCTCAGGCCTCAGCCTGTGTTAGAATGTTGTCAGAATAGAGCTTCTGAAAAGCATTATAAGCCTATGGAATCATACTTATATAATTATCTCCCATAATACCTAGCATAGTGCTCGGCATACAGTGAACATTCTATAAATGTTTATCAAAGAAAGAGGGAGGGTAAAAGGAAGAAGGGTGGGAAGGAAGAAAGGAAGGAAGGAAAGAAAGAGAAAAATGAAGGGAGGAAGGAAGGAAAAGGAAGAGAGGAAGGAAAGAAGGAAGGGAGGAAGGAAGGAAGGAAGGAAGGAAGGAAGAGGAATGGAGATGAAGAAAAAGGAGGGAAGAAAGGAGAGAAAGGAATGATGGAAAAATCTTGTGATCACCTTTATTTTATAGTTTGGGAGGTGATATAATATTATAATATAGTGAAAAGGGTACTAGAATCATATGCAGAACATTGAATTTGAATCCCAGGTCAAATACTCACTGACTATATAGTTAGTTTAGCACAGTGCCAGGTATGTAAGTCATTTAATAATTTCATTCACTTATGTGACCCCAGTAGACTAGTTACACAGCTAATAAGCATTTGACTGAGGACTCAAAACTCCAAGGTCCTAGCTAGACATTTCACTTTTTGAGATTCTCTGAGACTCATTTTCCTCATCTGTAAAATAGGCATAATAATCATTTTACTACCTAGCTCACAAGACTATTGTACAGAAAGATCTTTATAAACTGCATAAGACAGTATAAAAATATTAATCACTACTAGTATTATAGATGAAGACACTGAGAGGCTAAGTTGCTTGTTCTCTGAGTCGATTGATAGCTTGGACCCCTACCTCTGCCTTGCTAATTGATGCTCATTCTACCACAGCAGACCAAATGGCCGCTAGCATGTTTGAAAAGTACTGGGAACTGACTTACATTTCTCCAGTGGATACAGACTGGATATAGAGTTAGAAAACAGTTCTTCTTGTAGGGATCCATTTAAAACGTTGAATTTTGTTTTTAAATTAACACAACTGGCAAACTTCACATAGAGGAAGCAGATACAGGCCTTACAGGAACATAGCCATTGATTAGCTGTTTTAAATGTTTCTGCATCTAAAAAAGAATGAAAATAAGTTATGAAAACCAAACAAAACAGAGAAGAAAGTTCAAAGAAACATCAGGAAAATAAAAATGAGTATTAGGTAGAATGATAACCACCATTTTAAAAGACTTAAAAAGTGATGTATTCACAGATGTGAAGTAGGGAGTACAAGTATTAACAATCCTTATTTTACCGATGAGGAAACCAATGTGCTTAGTAAGAGTGACTTAACCTGACTAATGTGGAAATATATATAGCCTATCATATTGTTTGTTGTCTTCAAGGGGGAGGAAGGGAGGGGAAAATTTTGGAACTCAAAATCTTACAAAAATGAGTGTTGAAAACCATTTCCACATGTAATTGGGAAAAAATAAAATAGTATTAAATGAAAAAGAGTAAGTCACTTGCCCATGATCACTAGTAAATTTTCGAGAGGGCATTTGAACCTAGGCTCTCTAAGTCTTAGTGCTCTTCCCACTATATCGTGGCAACAGGAATAAAATACCCTTTGGTTACAGCAATTAGGAGAGAGAATAAAAGTGATAGAGAACAAAATATAAATCAGATAGGATTTCAAATTTGACAAGAAAGACTATTAAGCCCAATTCAGGAAAAACAATTGAGGGCAGGATTCTAAAGTCAGAGAGTCCATCAGTTAGCCAGTAAACACTAAGTGCCTATTGTGGACCAGTCACTATCCTAGGCAGTGGGAAGTCAGAAAGAAGCAAAAGACAGTCCCTGCCCTCAAGGAGCTCAGAGTCTAATAAGGGAGACAATATGCAAACAAACATAGATATATATGTATGTGTGTGTGTGTGTATCTATGTATGTATCTCAAGATATGTACAGGAAAAATGAGAAATAATTAAGGACTAGAATTAAAAATGTTTTGGAAAGGCTTTATGAGACATAAAGGCTTTTTTCTTGGGTCTTTTCTTTTTTTGTTGTTTTTGTTTTTGTTTTGTTTTTTGGAGAGAGGAAGTCAAGACAATTGGGGTTAAGTGACTCGCCCAAGGTCACATGGCTAGTAAGTGTTACATGTCTGAGGCCAGATTTGAACTTAAGTCATCATAACTTCAGAGCTGGTGCTCTATTCACTGTACCCCCTTGTTGCCCCTCTTGGGTCTTTTCTTGATGATGGATAGGCAGGCGCATATTTAGTCTATGTGGGTATTTTGAAAAAATTACCATAGAGTGTTATAGCTCAGGCTATAAAGAATGTTTATGCAATCACAGGTTTAGTTAGTTAGTTGGAGTTAATATACTTCAACCTCTTCATTTTACAGATGAGGAAACTGAGCCCCAAGAAGGTAAATGACTTACCCAAGGTCACACAAGTTGTCAAGGACAGCAGCAGTTTATGAACCCAGCTCTTTTGCCTCCAAATCAATACCTATTAGTAACTAAGCTAGAATTTAACCCTTGGGCCTCTGAGTTCAAATCCAGTGTTATTTCTACCATACAATGCTCTTAATGTGTTTTCCTATTCATGAGATCTCCTATAAGTAGAGAAAAGAAAAGAAACAAGACAAAATCAGAAATTTTGTTTCCTTGGAATCACAGGTGGTTGATTGAGTGGAAAGAACACTGGCTTTGGAACCTGTGTTGCAAGCCCACCTCTGATCCTCACTACTTGTGTGCCCTTGGACAAGCCATTTCAAATCACTTGGTCTCAGTTTCTTTATTTGTAGGAGAAAGGAGTTGGAGTAGATGAGGTCATTTCCTCCTCTAGATTTATGATCATAAAATCAGGTGCCTGAGAACATCTAAAATGAGACTGAGGGAAGTGAGAGGAGGGGAATTTCCAGGACCATGAATTGGCCAATCAGTCGATAAACATTTATTAAATGTTTGTTCCAGGCACTGCGCTAAACACCAGGGATAAAAATGCAAAGAGAAAGAAAGGCCCTGTCCTCAGGGAGGTTACAATCCAGTGGGAGAAGACAGCTCACCAAAGGGAGCTGAAAGGGAGAGGGGATGGGACAAGGCACCTGGAAAGAGGGCATTATGGAGCTGTCCAAAACAGGAGAAAAATGTGTGCATCTGGGCAGGAAATGAAGAAATGGCTGGCCTGGATGCCATCTTTAAATGCAGGCTTTGGAAGGAGCTCTGCCCTTCACCCTCCAAGCAGAGGAACCAGGGGTCCTGGGAATCAGAGGTAGAAGGGACCTTTGAGGGCATGTAAACTAACCCCTTTATTTTACCAGTGAGTAAACTGGAGAGCAGAGAGATAAATTGACATGTGAAAAGTCATAGAGATACCAATGGCTTGGCTGAAATTTGAACCTAGATTCTCTTGCTCCAACTTCCAAAGTTCCAAATCTCACTACAACAATGATTATCTATGCTACTCTCTATGTAGATTTCAATTATCTGTACTATTCCCATGAATAATTGAGTAATCTGTGGTTTAAATGACATCCCTAGTATTTCAGAAGGATGACCTGATGGTTTCACACAAGGATCATGGCTCCTCCTCCACTATAGCTAACTTAATCTCATCATATGCAGATTACTTAACTTCTCAATTTAATAAGCATAATGCTTATGGATATTGCATTGAGATAAAAATCCCGATGGAATGGATTTTTTTAAGTTTATCGGCCCCTATTATTACATTGCAGATAATTTAACTGTAATTTTCCCCAAATTTAATTAAACATATTCATTTTCCTAGTGAGTTTACAGCAATAAGAGCATACCATATATGTGGGAGAGTTTTTTTCTATGTGTTTATAAAATGACAAATATAACAAAAAGAAGGCTTTGCAGACAGCTCAGTGCAATAAAAAGAGTGTTAGACTTGGAACCCAAAGTCCCAGGAATCAAAGATCCTGTTAAAATCACAGATCTTCCATTCCCTTAGCTATGTGACCTTGGATAAGTCCTTTCCTCCTTGCTGAGATTCCATTTCTCATCTGCAAAATGAAGCAATTGGACTAAGTGATCTCCCAGATTCCTTCCAGGTCCAAATCCATGATCTTACGATTTTCTGAGTAAGGAATATAAGGATGATTGAATTTGCCATCAGGTCACCTTCTTCAAAACCAAACAATTTATCTGTTTGTGGTACAGAATTGCAAGGAAATAGGAATCAATTCATCAGTTAACAAGCAGTTATTAAGTGCCTACTGTGTGCCTGGCCCAGTGTGAAGCACAGAGCAAAGATCTAAAGAAAAGGGGAAAAAAGTTTTATTATGAATTTGCTTCTCTTAGTAAAACATTAAAATATTGCTAAAGACCTTGATGGTACATAGTGTGGTGCCAATATTTCTGAGCTCTCTGTGAGCACAGAAAAGCCTGATGCCGACTCTGAAAAGGGAAGCAGCAGTGAGTTTTGCTGTTTTATGTTTAGCTTATCTGTTATTTCAGAGCTGATCAAAAGCATCCATTGCAGTGCATAGAATAAATCACACCTCTAAATAAACCACTAAAGAATGTTAAATCGATGTAAGTGATTTGAGTCATATTAATATTTAAAACATCTCTGTCCCAAGCCTCTTTATGACTACATACAGCAATAATAACTACCATTTCCCTCTGCCATTTTTCATATTATAATATTGCATAGTAAACTGTGTGGAAATATCCTCTTTTAGCGCTGAAATGGACGCATAGGATTTCAGCTGCTTATTTACGCTTAAACGTCAGTGATTTTATTCAGCCAGTAAACGTATCTTCCATTAAGACATTGATTGTACTCTTTGCAAAAACTAAAACTGAGAAAGAAT
The DNA here is from genome assembly GCA_028646515.1 of Pseudochirops corinnae. Lineage (NCBI taxonomy): Eukaryota > Metazoa > Chordata > Mammalia > Diprotodontia > Pseudocheiridae > Pseudochirops > Pseudochirops corinnae. The sequence continues at coordinate 75,624,022 of CM053592.1, read as the reverse complement.
GCAATGTTTGGGATTTTTTTAATGAAAAAAAGTTTTTTCTTTCATCGCTATATCTTTTTTTAAGTAAATTTAACTTTCTGTTACATGGATTTTGAGTTGAGTCAATCTTTTAGAAATTTTCTGTCTATACAAACATTGCATGTGCAATTGATAAACTGCAATCTCCATATTTTTTGAAAGTGGTTTTATGGATTTTTATATGCAGGAATAAGGCTGTTACTAAGGGTCCAACAGACTAATGCTAGATAATCCACCCTACAAAGTACTGGGCAATGGAGCGTTCCCATGTGCAGGCTCCGATTATAGGGTCTTCCAAGGCTGTGGTTACTTGACAGCCAGATATATCTGTACAGACACAGCAATGTGATAAAAGCAGATCCTACATCTGGATCACAGTATTACCCTGCCAAGGTATTCCTCAACAGTTTCTATATCCGTACTTACCCCAGTCTCCAGCCGTGTCTGGCACATTCTCTTCATCTCTTTCTCAGCCTCTGTCTGCCTTTTGCCTTTTAGGTGCTCTCGGAACCTCAGTTTTTCCCTTCCCAGGTCCCTTCCATCTGCTTGTGTGTCACCTGGGCCCTTCTGCCAAAACATCTCTTGGAAGAATTCTCTAGACAAAAGGGCTGAAGGGTTGAAGGCTCATTCCTACTCCCGTCCTCTCCTGCTTCCCGGCTTGTCACTGCTCAGCTCTCGAGCCCCACACTGGCTTGTTTTGTCAATAGCCATTTATTTGGTGCGGGGATGGTAGCAGCCATTACATCTGACCTCCCTGTTTCATCAATTATGGATAGCTCATTGGAAGTGAACATCTGCAAAAGCTCACTGCCGAACTCACCTCCTGGCTAGGATTAGATCAAGTATTAAACTGCTGTTTATTGTCAGGCCAAAACTCTACTGGGAAGCCAGGGGATTCCAAGGCAGGCAAAGCCCCCATCAGCAAGTACCAAAAATTGCTTGGTATTGCTACCGTTTCCCTGAAGATTCCAGCCATTTATTATTTACACTTATTACTCGTTGTTATAACATACTTGATAAAAGCTCTTGGCAGGCCTCCTGTTCCCAGCTATTGTCACATCTGTCAGGACCACGACTATTCATAAATTGTTTTCTTTCCCCTCATACCACTCAGAAAGGGTAGGGGATGAAGCACCTTCCCAGCACAAAAAAGATGAAGATGGGCCTGTTGGGTTTTATTTCCAGGAAATGTGTTCACGTGGCCTGATATGAAAACATGACATTCTGGACCTAAATTAGGGTTTACCGAGTTGACCAGGGTAATGGCTTGTGGTGGGAGAGATAACAGATTGCACAAAGAGAATTTGCTCCAAATGTTTTTTCAGGGCTTTTGTGGATTTCTGGAAAAAGGAAACCAAAATGAATTTTTATTGAATCTTGCTCTAAATGAGGAAGAAATCAAGTAAGAGGGATTATAAATAGATGGTGGCTTTGTGGCAAGGGAAAAGACAAATCTTCCAGGCATCGTTGATTCATGCAGAAATATAGAAATTTTCATAGTATTTGGTATTTATTAAAAACTGTTAGAAATTACTCATGAATATAGAATACTTTGCTGATCCCTCCCCTGATGATTGCAAATGGTTTGGAGTCTAGCGTTACAGCAGAGAAAGAACACGGACAGGGCATGCAATGAAAAAGTCAGAAACTTTGGTTTTTAGCCACGCGTGGCCAATTCAATTTAGCAAACATTTATTACGTTACTAGGTAACTAGATGATACAATTGTTAGAGTGCTAGACTTGGAGTTGGGGAGACCTGACTTCAAATCCTTCCTTAAACACTGGCTGTGTGACTCTGAGCAAGTCACTTAACTTTTCTCTGACTCAGTCTCCTCTCTGTAAAGTGATGATAAGAACACCTACCTCCCAGGGTTGTTGTGAGAATCAAGTAGATTATATATATATAACACATTTTATAAACTTTAAAAGCCCTATTTAAATGTTTGTTAAGTTACAGGGGTGTGCTTGGAGTCAGCTCATATTGACTTCGGTGAGCCAGTTGGGAGCAGTTACACCTTGGGAATCAGCAAATGCTCCAAACAATGGCTTGATTTATTGTTTCATTGACTGTGGACTTAAATTGTTGAAGAAAACGTTAATGACGAAAATTAAAGTTGAACAGACATTACCCCCACCCCCACCCATAGAGAGCGGATTGTTAAACATTTACTGGCACACCTCTGGCTAGGAAACTAATATGTGTGAGGAACCTTGCTGAGTTCTGTAGGCATAAAGAAAAATCGAAACAAATAACCCCTATCCTTAAGGGCCTTCCATTCAATTTGAGTGGTACGATTTGGACTTGGAGTCAGGGAGAGCTGGGTTCAAATCCTGCTTCAGGCCCCTGGGCAGTGGGCCTGAAGCTATTATCACATCCGTCAGGACCACGACTATTCATAAATTGTTTTCTTTCCCCTCATACCACTCAGAAAGGGTAAGGGATGAAGCACCTTCCCAGTGCATCTGCTTGTGTGTCACCTGGGCCCTTCTGCTAAAACATCTCTTGGAGGAATTCTCCAGACAAAAGGATTTAACCTTTCTGTGCCTCAGAAGGGGGCTGGACTTGGACTTGATAGGTTTTAAGCTTCTGAAGCTTACAGCAACACTGACCTTTCTGACATACAATATGTATGTGTATGCACGTATATATGTACATGTGTATCTATATGTATGTATGTATGTAAAAATGTGTGTCCATATACCTGTATGTGAGAATATGTGTGTGCTAGCTGGCTCAGTGGACAGACAGCCAGGCCTGGAGTCAGGGAGACTGCTCTTCGTGAGATCAAATCTGGCGTCAGACACTGACTAGCTGTGTGACCCTGAGCAAATCACTATACCCTGTTTGCCTCAGTTTCCTCATTGGTAAAATGAGCTGGAGAAAGAAATGACAAATCACTCCATTATCTCTGCCAAGAAAACCCACAAAGAGTTAGATGTGACTAAAACAACTCCACAACAACAGATATAACATATGCATTATATGTGTGTATATAATATATAACATATGTACCTGAGTACCTAATATATACATGCATGAATGCATGTATTTTATATACATACATATATGTGCAGACGTATGGAAAGGGTGTCACAAAAGTCATAGTGCCTTTGTTAACTTCTATAGCTTAAAATAGATGTGAATAGCATGCCTATTAAAATAGGTTAATAGCACCTATTATGTGTTAGGCACTGGGGATACAAAGACGTTAAAAAAACCCAAACAGTCCCTGACTTCAAGGAGTTTCCATTCTGTTGGAGTGATAACATTATATAATTGTACATTAATTCTGTAATCCATAGAAACATCAAATTTTATGTCTTCAAGGGACAAGAGTTGAATAATCTCAGGGTATTTATGAGGGTGAGAGGTTTCCAAGGCCTGATCTCAAAACATTAAAATTTAGAAGACATTAACAGTGTGTAAGCTTCTAAGGCCTGTAGAAACAATGAGTTTAGGACCTAGTTAACAAGAATAATTAGTTCAATTAGGAAGCAACTAACTGGCTCAACCCTTTCTCATTCTGGCAGTCACACTCCAGATAAGCCCTTCTCAAACCTCCATGCCCTTCTCAGCTATAGTCTCATGGTTCTGCAGGGTCTCCCAACTACCCATCACAAACTGATTTGTCTTAAGGAGCTGATTTGAGGGCATTTTTTCCTCAGTGTGTTTTGCAAAACTTTTGGTGGGCACCAAAATTTCTAAGTATGTTTGTACTAGGATTTAGATCAGGGAGGGGTCTTAGACATATACCATCTCATCCAACATCCTCATTTCATAAATGTGGAAATTGAGGCTCGGAGTTAACTGCCTTAGCAATGGCCACATTGAGAGTTATTCACAGAGCTGGGACCCTCTCATGCCTAGTCCTTCCTCTACTGTATTATATTGTACCTATAGTATACTATTGTACCTATTTTTAAGTACCTATTATTATTTTTACATGGGCAAGTTAAGCATCCTATATATGACAAATTGTCCAAACGAGGAGTAATGACCTTTGCGAAGGAAGAGCACATCCCCGCACCCCAGTAATCAGTACAGGTTTTTGCTACACTAAAACCACTTCTAGTTTTAAAAAGGTTCATCAGAATGCCAGCTCTTCAAACACTTAGATTTTATGTATTTTATAGTAGGCTGCATACTTGCCCGTCCTCCCTGTTCATTAAACATTACTATATGTGTAGATAAGAATGACTATTTATTACATATCAGATCCTTATACTTCTTCTGAAAGTCTGTAAGAGCCCCTAAATGACATGAGACAGACAGTCTTCACCCTGCTTTTATTCTCTGTCTACCACCAGCCCTCGCTGGCTCCGGTAACATATCTATGGATGCTGCTGCCCAGGCGGGTCCTCAGCCTGTTACTGCACTGCTTGTCAGAAATCATTAGCGACTGATTCCTTTGACTAATGTTGCAACTGATTGTCTGAATCGTGTTCCAAAACCGCAAATGAGGCAGAACCATCCTTTCTGCTCACCAACTGTGAAATGGCTAAATAGGCCTAGATTGCCAGAAATCAGAAGAAATGTATTTCCAATAACACTTGACAGTGATTTTGAGTACAGGACGGCCAAACTGATTTTCCCCCTTATCACATAAAGTATAAATTAGAAGAGTTGCCCCCTCCCTTTTCTTTCCCCTCTTCAAAGTACCATACTTTGTCCATACTTTTTGTTACAAGGTAGCGCAATTGGGGATTTGCCTAAGATTTAAATTAATCAGGATATCTCAAGATGTAAGATTCAGTGCCTTCTTATTGGTGGACTAAGTGGGAACAGAACTTATCCCCCTTTTTTTATTGTTACCTCTCTGACTGTACCTATTTGGTTTGTAAGTAGTGTTTGGGACTAGCGGGGTTTCTTTCAGCTCTTTTTTAACTGATAGGCTAGTAGGTGAAACTGAGAATCAAGCTCCTGCATTGTGACTGCTTTGTGAAGGATCTCTTCACTTTTACTCTGAGAGGTCCTTAATGACTGAGGCAGAGAATGATCTGCTCAATAGAATGCTTTAGTCTCTCCTCGATATTGATTGGGGTAGGGAGCTCCTACCGATTTAAAGATGGGGATGAATTTGGGGCAGAGGACTTAGGGCTGATGAATAAAGATGGAAAAGATGGTACATGTGGGGGGAAAAAACTGACAACATTCCTATCAGTTCCAAAGGGAAACTATTTAGCTGTGATTATGCTATCCAAATATTGGCAACTTACAAATGGTTTATGGTCCAAAAATTCATTTGTAAGGCTGTTGTTTGGAACTTGGAACGCATTTTTTTTCCCCTAGAAACATCTTATGGTTAGACTCCCAGGTGGATTCAGTGTACACATCCAACATTCTAGCCCAGACTGCAGTCAATCTGTACACCTAACAGTACCAGCCTAGGTTCAGGGTCCCCATCTGGTACAAGAGTGAGGAGGGGAAAGAAGCCAGTTTCAATCCTTTTTCCTAGGTGCAGGGCCAGCTACAGACACATTTTTGAAAAAGGCAGCATTTATCTTTGTGAATGCAAATAAAACCCTACCTTTCTGAAATGGTGGGAAACAAAAAAGTGACCTGGTCCAAAGGGTGTGTGTGTCTGTGTGTGTCTGTGTGTGTCTGTGTGTGTGTGTGTGTGTGCATGAGCACTCAAACAGCACCTGGCTGCCTGAAAGGGAAAAAGAACTTTGAAAGGTGAAGATCCCTGCAAAGACTTATTCAGAATGAAAGACCTCTAAGACATACACCTACCCCACCCATCAGTCTTCAGATAACTATGTCCTTAGTAACCCTATCTTTAAATGTGAATGGAAGATAACAGCTGCCTTGTGGCTTACTGATTGTTTTACTTAACATTTTTTTTATTAAATTAATGCACAAAGCTATAAATTATTCTATAAAATTATGACTTAACAGCAAAAGTACCATATTTGGAGTCAAAGGATATGAATTCAAATCTTGGCTTTGCTACTTGTGTGACATGTGGCAAGTTCCTTCTCTTGTTGTTGATGTTCAGTCGTTTCATTCCTGAGCCCATTTTGGGGGTTTCTTAGAAGAGATACTAGACTGGCTTGCCATTTCCTTCTCTTGTTCATTTTACAGATAAGGAAACTGAGGCAAACAGGACTAAACGACTTGCCCAAGGTCACACAGTTAATAAGTGTCTGAGGCTGGATTTGAATTCAGGAAGAGGAGTCTTCCTGACTCCATGCCCAGTGCCCCATCTACTATGCTGCCTAGCTGCACCAGCTTTCCCTTCTTTTCTCTTGCCTCAGTTTCCCCATCTATAAAATAAAGAAATTGGAGCTTCACATAAGATCATAGATTTAGGGGCAGAAATGGCCTTTGACTCAATCTAGTCCAAGCATTTCATTTTACAGATTTGACAACTGAGACTCAAGTCCTTTAAGATTTTACTTAAGGTCAAGGAATTTGAATCTGAGTTTGATCAGTCAGTCAGGAAACATTTATTAAGTGCTAGACCCTGTGTAAGTGCTGGGCTTTTTGCCTCCAGATGCAATTGGATTTTTTTTTTCTACTATGCCATACTACAGATGTTCTTGTGATTTTACTTTGTCTTCACAGCTCTATGAAGTACAAAAATAGAAATATCATCGTCTTTATGTTGTCAGTGGAGAAGGAAATGGAGTCACAGTTAGGTGGTGCAGTGGATAGAGCACTGGGCCTGGAGTCAGGAAAACTCATCTTCATGAGTTCAAATCTGGCCTCAGTCACTTACTAGCTGTGTGACCCTAGACAAGTCACTTAACCGCTATTTGCCTCAGTTCCTCATCTATAAAATGGGGCCACGCAGGAAAAGGAAATGGCAAACCACTCCAATATCTCTGTCAAGAAAACCTCATGGATATCTACATTCAGAGAAAGATCTAGAAAGAAGCAATCTACATGCTATCGCTCTTTTTCATGTTTGGTTTTCTTTCTTTTTTCCCATTGTTCATTCCATTGGTTACAACCCTTCTATACAACCAGACTAATGTCCAGTGTGAAGGTATTTGCAGATCATATACTTGATTGCATGCTGCCATGGTGGGGGGTGAGGGGGTGGGGAAGAGGGAGGGGAGAAAATTTGAAACTCAAAGGATTGTGGAACTGAATCTTATAAACTAAAAGTAAACAAATCAACTTTTAAAAAACCTCACGGACAGAAGTCCATGGAGTCCCATGGAAAATGTCCAACACATTATGAATGACTACATACATTGAATAAAAAGAGGGTGTGAGATGGCACTACAAGTTTATAAATGAGTCATGTATTTTAATAGTATTTTATTTTTTATTTTTCACCAATTACATGCCAAAACAATTTTAGCATTTCTTGATTTTTGGCTTTTTTATATTTTGATTTCCAAATTCTCTCTCCCTCCCTTCCCTCTCCCGTGCCCAAGACAGTAAGCGACCTAATCTAAGTTATACACATGCAATCAGAATCATCTATTTTTTAATGCGTGCCGTTGGCCCACACTGTCATGGAAGTCCCTTCTCCCTCCAGCCCTTCAGTGCTGAAGTGATATAAGACAATGAGTGGTCGTAGAAAGCTTCAGAGTGAGAAGATTTGAGTCCCAGCTCACCCCTTATCACTGTGTGACCACAAGTATATAAGCCAAGTACTGAAAGTGATACAAGGTTTAGATAAGACATAATTCCTGGTCTTGATCCATGAGTGATACAGCACCAACACAGATCTACACATTTTCATCTTCAGTGATTCTTATCTCCGTCCTCCATAGAGAATCTATACAACATGCTAGAGTTTGGTCTTCTAATGTTTCATGGATTTTAGCACTTTTGGACCTCAATTAACCTTTGCTCTTCATGCATGCCTAGCCTCCTCCCTTTCTGGTCATGTAAGGCCTGGAAGGCATGCACAAAGTCATCTTCAGTAATATGCTACACATTTCTTACATACGTTTCTTATGCCACTTACATTTCAACTGAGGCAGTTGGGATACATAATCTCAGAGATCTTTTTTTTTTAGTTGTTTAAATCAGATTATAGTGACTATAAAACTTTATACTTTCTTACTTACACTCAGCTAAAAACCATCTGAACAGGGGGAAGAGAACTTTGGGTGATGGGAGTACAGCTCACCTGGGGATAAAGAGGTAATTTTGGAGGGGCTGGCTAGGTGCCTCAGAAGAGAAACTTAGGGCAGCCTAGAATTGCTAGAAAACCTTGAAAGAGGGGTATGTGGAAATGACAAAGAAAAATAAAAAGAGTTGAAAGGGTACCCAAAACAAACATTTTCTGATGCTGAAAGTTTACCCATGAGTGGTTACTTGGCCCAAGAATAGATGAAACAGCTTTATATTCCTTCTTCTCCACCTTCTACAGCATGTATCTCCTATTTTCCAGAATCCAAAACTCATGCCAATACTTTCAGAAGAATAGGTATTTGAGCTTAAATAGGCTTATGTTGAGCTAAAGAAAAAGGGGTTCCAAGTCCTGAACAACCATTTTACAAATGAGCTCTTCAGAAGCACCCATCTCTACATTGCGAAATGCCAATCTCTCTGCTATATTAGCCGTGGACCTGGTAGTAGGAGAGGAACCAACTCATGAGTGGGGCAAGGAGCTGCCTCAGTGACTTGAAGTCGGTGCAGGCTGGGATTGTAAGGCTAGGAGTAGTGACTACCCTGGCCCTTTCTCCTTTAACCAAATAGGACCAAATAGAGCTGTGGACAAATGGAAACTTTAAAGGGGTCAGTCTAAAATCAGGAGTAGATAACAGAGCAGAAACAAAGGGAAGGATGGTGCTGAGTGGCTTCATTCATCTGCTGCCAGATATCCTCAGAACTGTTATAACATAAACAATAGAGCATTAGAGCTGTAACACACCTGGGGCAGTGGAAGGGGCATGGATTTGGAAGCAGAGGACCTGTGTTCAAATTGTGACCACAAATAAGTTATTTTGTTTCTATATGCCTTGGTTTCTTCATTTGTTAAAAGAAAGGGATACACTAGGTAATCGAACTACTAATTTCATATATGACAAAATAAAGTTCTTCAAACTCAGGAGAGTTTTTGTCATTTAGCTATATGTGAAGGTGAAAGGCAGTGTGAGGTAGGGGACAGAGAGGTAACTTTGGAGTTAGGAAGACTCGGGTTCCATTGGCCTCTGGCACATACTGTCTGTGCAACCCTGGGGAAATCACCATAAGTAAACAAGCATCTATTAAGAGCCTACTATGTGCCATGTGTAGGCATAGTAAAGATAGTACTGAGTTCAAATCCAGTTCAAATCCACACAACCTAGCTGTGTGACCCAGAGGAAGTCACATTAACCCCTGTTTTCCTCAGGTTCCTCATCTGTAAAATGGGGACAATAATAGCCCTTACTTCCCAGGGTTGTTGGGAGGACCAAATGAGAAAATCATTGTAAAATGCTTAGCACAGTGCCTGGTACTATGTAAATGTAAGATATTATTATTCTCATCATTCATTATTGTTACTTGGAATCAGCAAGAGACCTGGCTTTGAATTCTGCCTCAGTCACTTAGTAAAGTGACCCAGCACAAATTATTAATCTCTGTTTTCTCATCTGTAAAATGAATGGATTGGACTCAGTAACCCTCAGTAACTCTCCGCCCCCCCCCCCCCAATCTCCGATCCTATGTCAATATGAGCGTGGATAGAATCCCAGGGCTCAGAGTCTCTGTGCTACAGAATCAGTGCTAATCATCATCGTGACAGGGAGTTTCTACACTGGGACTTCTCTATGTCAATGAAACCACAGATGCAGTCAAACAAATGCCACCAGATCATCTGAGAGTCAGAAATGTCCAGTTTTCTCTGCCCAGAGATCTCACCCTCTCAGCCAATAAGAATCCCACTGAAAAGTCAATGATCCCTCCAAGTCTATCAGGGTGATTTCTGTAAGTGGATTCCATAGCAAACATTTCTTGCCAAAATTGGTGTTTGCAGCAACATATTATCAAAACGAGCCTTTTGTTCTTTTTCTCCTTTAAAAAAAAAATTAACGTTAAGTGCTCGACTGGGTTTGCTTTTAGGAGGTAACAGAAGTTATGTCTATTTGATTTTAAGCATGTGGGCTTGTATTTTGAAAGGAAGAAAATAAACAAGCATTTAGTGAGGACCTACTATGTGCCAGTCACGGTACTAAGCCTTTTTTATGATTATTATCCCATTTATTTTATTTTACAATTTTATCTCATTTAATTATCACAACAGCCCTGGGAGGTAGGGGCTATTTATCATCTCCATTTTGAAGCGGAGGAAGCTGAGGCAGAAAGAAGGTAAGTGACCTACTCGTGGTCACAGAGCTAGGAAGTATCTGAGGCTGGATTTGAACCCAGGTCTTCCTGATTCCAGGCCCATCACTCTGTCTACTGTACCATCTAGGTACTTTTTTTTTTTTTTTGCTTTTTGGAGGAGGGAAGGCAGGGCAATTGGGGTTGAATGACTTGCCCAAGGTCACAAGCCTAGTAAGTGTGTCACGTGTCTAGGGCCGAGTTTGAACTCCTGACTCCAGGGCCAATGCTCTATTCACTGCACCACCTCGCCATCCCAATCTAGGTTCTTCTTAAAAGGGTCTTCACATACTTGGAAGATATGCTCCAACTCCCTCCAAACCCCGGATGACAAATACATTGTCTAAATCTTTTTAATATACAGCTCATTAACACTCGCTTCTCCTTTAATTGGGATCATACCAGTAGACAGTCACACTGGAAAACCCATGGAGGAATTTATCAGATGAAGTAACAACCCTATACGAACCCTTATGTAGAGCCCGCTTACCCTGCTCTCTCCTAGGTTTTCTCTGTGTTTTCGTCTTGACTCATGCCCTCCCCTTTTTATGAAACCTTGATCATCCTCAGTACTCAGAGATGGCACCAGATTTTCCCTCTCATTAAATATTTTGAATTTGCCAGTTTCTCTCCTGCCATTTAATATTTGGTTTGTGCTCCCAGATGCTAACCTTTCAGACCCTGGCTTTGTTATCAACATATTGCTTGCCACAGGGGCAGGTCACCAGGTACAGTGGGGCCCTCCTAAGGTGTCGGGTTCTTCATTTAAGGTAGCCTGCTGAGCCTGAGCCTTTTTCTTTTCTTTCTTCGCTTAGTTGTTCTAAGTTTCTTAGTTGTTGTAAGCTTCCATGGCTTAGTGTGCCCTCCCTAATCACTTTAGCTCTCATTGATTCCCCATCCTCAGTGCTGGAGACTTATTCTGCATGGCCCCAGAGGGCCAGAGCAATGGATGAATGTGGAAAGGGGCGAATTTGGGTTCAATGCAAGGAAAAATTTCCCAATGGACCCAGAGCCTTAAGCAATTGGGAGTTCTTGCACCTGAAACCAATTCAGTTTAGAGATCATAGGGATGATGTCAGTGGTCATCAAGTCCAATGACTGCATTTTACATATAAGGCCAGGCTAAGTGACTTGCCCAGAGCTACAGATTACACATGAGGTTTAACTGGCCAGCTCCCCTGGTACTCATTTAATGAACTCTATTCTGCCCAACGCCTTAATCACTCCACTTTATAAGTATTTAGGGAAGTTCATTAACCAGATGTGATGGAGACCTGTGCTCTTACCCAGCTACTAACTAGCTGCTTGACCTTGGTAGCAATTGTGTCAGAGCCAAGACTCAAACTCAGGTCCTCTAATTCAAAACCCATTGGTCTCTCCATTGTATTATGTTCAAGTGGAGGAGTGGAGAGGAGGAAGAGACAGAGACCCCAGGACACCCCGAGACCAATGTGCATTGCCATGATTCCCTGATCTCCAGCATTGTATGTGTCATGGGTTTCCATACCACATGGATGCAGGCAGTCACCCTGTGCACTGTGAGCTGAGGAGTGGGAGGGTGACAAGACCAGTGGGTGGGAGACGTTCCGGAGGTAGGTAAAGTGAAAGTGCTTGGTTGCTTTTTGGCACTTAAGATCAAAACCTTGGCATCAGCTTAGACTCTTCTTCTTTTTTCTCCTTCTCTTCTTTCTTCTCCTCATATGGGGGGGGGGTAGGCAAAGGGGAACAGTTAGCATCATGCTGTGGTGGTAGATTGAAAGCTTTTATAGTTGCTGTTGTTCAGCCAGGTTGGACTCTCCATGGCCGCATTGGGGGTTTTCTTAGCAGAGATTCTGGAGTAGTTCGCCCTTTCCTTCTCCAGCTCATTTGATGGATAAGGAAACTGAGGCAAAGAGAGTGAAGACACACAACCAGTGAATGTCTGAGGTTAGATTTGAACTCAGGAAGATGAATCTTCCTGACTCTAGGGCTGGCACCATAAAGCCAAGCACAAACAGCTCTCCTGAGGACTGCTGCTGTGAATAGCTTCAAGATTCTGATCACATAGTATAGTGAACTCTCTATTTATTCAGCAAAAAACTAAGGCAAAACATTCATAGAAACCAAAGTTCAACATTCACAATGACATAACATAACAATTTATTAACTCAAGTGGCCACATATTCTTAAACAAAAGATATCATTCAGTAGGTTACAATCTGAATAAATCAATATAAAGTACCCATCTAAAGTCTTCTTTCATCTGATAGGAGACTGGCTTCCAATCATCCTTAACTCAGTCATCCTTAAGGAGTACAAAATACAAAGTACAAAGGTCTCCCACCCCTAGGTCACATTCTTAATCTTGTCAGTCAGCACTAAGTACCCAAGGAAAGGTCCTTTCATCTTGACTCCAGGCTGACTTCCAAACTCCATGACTTCTCTTCAGGGCTCCCAGCCCTTGCTTGAATTCACCCAACTGTCACCTGGATTCACAGGTAGGCAGCTCCCGGCCCTTGGTCCAGCTACACATATCAAGCTTAGTTAAACAATACTCACACACATTTCCAGCACCATCATCAGTTCACTTTCTGCCTGTGCAATCAACACAGACCCACAATCAGGACTTCTGTCTGAAAAGTCAATACAAATCATCAGTAAAGTCCCAGGACCTCTGAAAACATCAGTAAAACCGTCTTTCAGGACTTCTATAAACAGATAGCAGGAAAGTCCTCTTTCAGGGCTTATGAACCAGCCGTAAAGTCCCAGGGCTTCTTTAACATCAGCAATGTCCTCTATTAGAAGACAGATCTGACAGTAACATCAACACAGACAAAGTGCCAACACCGCAGCCCTCCTCCTTCCCACTTCTGCTTTGTCCCAGCTTGTGCTCCTGCTTTCATATGGCAGGTCCTCCCACTGTGGGCTTCACAAATTCTGTTTCTAACAAAGGCTTGATATAATCACAGGTGAGGCTCAAAGGCACTTAAAGAGCTGAAACAAGGAGCTAAGTACTGAAACAAAGAGCTAAGTACTGAAACAAGGAGCTAAGTACAATTTTGCTTGCCATTGTAGGCACCCTATCCACTGTGTCGCCTAGCTGACCAGATTAAAAATTAGCCTGCTTTAAAACTTCACAGCATAGGATCCCTCATGCCCATATTCCATCAGTTATCATGTCCTGCTGATTACACATTATCTCTCATAGCCTTTTCTTCATTTCCTCTCTATCACATACTCTCTTTTATCAGACTTATCTGGGTATGTGTCATGTCCTCCCAGTGGAATGTTTGCCCCTTAAGGATAGCATAATTATGTCATTTTTTTTGTCTTGGTATTCCTAATACTTAGCATAGTTTATGGTACATAGTAGGGACTTAATCAATGTTTGTTGGATTAAATTGGAATGAAATCTCCTGAGGGCAGGTTCTGTGGAATTTGGTTTAGTCTTTGCATCTTGAATACCTTATGCAACGCTTACACATTTCAAGTCCTCAATTCCTGTTTATTAAACTAAATTGAATTGAAAGGTTCAAAGTTGAAGTCAAAGAAAGGAAAGACCATTTCAGGTTAGTAGGTACTCAGTGAAGCTGTCATTTGAGCTGCACCTTAAAAGATGGGCAAGGTTTATTAACCAAATGAATGTGGGGTAGAATGTTCCAGGTAGAAGGAATGGTGCTAATGCTATAAGTGAGAAGGTAGTGGACGTTTACAATGGATTAAATGTATGCCAGCTTGATGGGAACAGAGAGAGGTGCATCAGGACCTCTTGAAATAAGGCTCAAAAGGTGGAGAGGTCCGATGTCATAGAGAACCTCAAAGGCCAAACTAAGAAGTTTGAACTGTATTTAGAAAACAACAAAGAACTACCACTAAAGGGTTTTTCACACAAGAGTTATGATGTGTTGTGCCTAAGAAAGTTTAAGCTGGCAGAGGTGTAGATGGTGGACTGAAGGAAAGGAAATCTAGATTTGGGGGGAACAATTAGAACCATGTAGATTAAAGAGTCAGTACCATGTGCAGATGCATCATTAATATCCAAAGAACAGCTAAAGTACTAGGATAATAAAATTATGTGGTAGCTTGAGCAATAGGTAAGACTCTGGAGACCTAGGTCCTCATCCCATTTCTGTCACTAGTTTGTGGGGTAATTTAGTACAAATTAATTCATATCTCTAGGCCTCAGTTTCTCCATCTGAGAAATGTGGTTATTGGACTAGACAAACTCCAAGATCTTTTCAAGTTCTAAATTTCTGAGATTCTATGATTGCATCCAGTGGGGGGTGTCTCTCCTGCTAACTGAGGTAGCTGCACAATTTCATCAAAGGTTGTTAATATTTGCCTAGGGGGCACCTTCTTTTGAACAAGGACAAAAAATTTTTTCTGCATGGACCTTGCAGACTAAGCCTTGATGGCAGCTTCCTGTTGCCAACTAAATACAGTTCAGACTTCTTAGTCTGGCATGCAAGGTTCTCTCTTCTTTAAAAATTGGGTCAGGATTTAGAGTTATATCTAATAATTCTTTTATGGAAATCTGTATGCCTATCTTCTGGAGCTAGGTAGTGCAGTGGATAGAAGACCTGAGTTTAAATCCATCCTTGGGCATTTATTAGCTGTGTGACCCTGGACAAGTCATTTTAGCCCTCTTTGCCTCAATTTCCTCATCTGTAAAATGAGCTGGAGAAGGAAATGGTAAACTCCTCCAGTATCTCTGCTGAGAAAACTGAAGATTTAGACACGCCTGAAAACAGCAATAATATGGCTGTCTTCAGCCATAAAACTTGGCAAAAACCAACACAGAGAGAGAGTGAGACAATGAATTAGGATATCCTTTCCTCTCTATCTCCTCCCATGTTTGGTCTAAGCAAGACCATCAGTATTTGGGAGTTTCGTGATCTTAGGCCTTCCACTAAGAAAGGTGAATGTTCATTCATGTTATGATATCAGATACTTAGGAAAGGGTAAAAGAATATTCTCAAGGTTATATTAACTGTTGGTAGATTCATCAAATGTCAAGGTCTGCTTTAACGAAAGAACCAGAATGCTTAATTGTACAAAGTCAGTGAGAGCCTAAAGATGGAGACCACAAACTCAATGGATGGCCCTTTGACAGCAGAATTTTAATGTTGGAAGGGACCTCAGAAATCATCTTCATTGTTGTTCAGTTGTTTTTCAGCTGTATCCAATTCTCCATGACCCCATTTGGGGTTTTTTTTAGCAGAGATACTAGAGTGGTTTGCCATTTCCTTCTCCAGCTCATTTGACAGATGAGGAAACTGAGGCAAACAGGGTTAAATGACTTTCCCAGAGTTACACAACTCGTAAGTATCTGAGGGTGGATTTGAACTCAAGTCTTTCTGACTCTATGCCTAGCACTACGTAGCAGCCCTTGCCTAAAGCAGAATTCCTGACAAATTATTATCTGGCCTCCACTTAAGAACCTCCACCAATTTCACTTTCATTTTTGGACAGCTCTACTTGTTAGGAAGTTTTTTTTCACATGTTTTTTGAGCTAAGATAATGTCTCTAGTTTATTTTTAATTACTTAATTATTGCTTAACCCAGAGTTTCTAGTTTGGTCTTCTAGGGACAAACAAAAGAAGTCTAATCTCTCTTTTTTTATGACAACCCTTCAAATATTTGAAAGCAGCAGAGTCCTCCCTCTCACCCTCGAACTGCCACCTATCGTTCCCTGGCTAAACATTCTCCTTTCCTCCAACTGATCTCTAGCGCCCTGGCTATTCCAACCAGACTCCTCTGGATTCTCTCCAGTTCGTCATTGTCCCTAATACTAAATCCCATAGGTGATGAAAGCCTTGTCCTAATTAAGTGTCTCACGCCAGTTAGAGCCTCAGAGAAATCCAGACTTATCTGAGACAGTTTGGCGTAAGCAATATAAAACCTCAGCAGTCACAGAATTTCGGAGAAATACAATACCTTTTCATATCCTGGCTTCACATAAGTTATTTCTCAATTAATTGATTTTAGAAGCTGAATTAAAGAGAAGCATCTCCCCCACCCCACCCCACCCCCATTTAGATTGCCAGAAGCTGCCTTAGACAGTTGAATTTAGGGCATATTCATATTCTCCCTCGCACCTCCTCTCTATCCCAAACCTAGCCAAATGACTTTCACTAATCCTTTCTTAGAAATGTGCAAAAAGGATTTCCATAGAGGGTCTTTAGAGATTTCTTGTGTCCTCATGTGTGTAATAGGTTGGGTCAAGTAACAATGAGGAAAGAAGAAAGAATGGGATTTCATTTTATGTATTTTTCCTCCTGCCCACTGGAAAGAAAAAAAAAAGATGAAAGGGGAAATTATACAATACAGATGATGTGAGTGTTAAATTAAATTAAGATCATATGTTTGACGGTGGCAGCTCTAATCCTTTGATTATCGAAGAGGTCATCATTAATGGAGTGCATTTGTAAGAAAGATTTTTAGTGGATATTAAGTCCTAGTTAACAGATTTTTTGTGTGTGCACAAATAATGAAAGATATGAGCAATAAAATGACTGATTGAAATGGAATGTAGCCTAAACTCATGCTTTTTAAATCACTATTTGCAGAAAGAAAATGCTGTTTTAAGCTGCTGTATTAGAGTAGTATGCAGTGCCTTATGTCACTTTGAGTAGTGATGCATCATTTGAAAATCATATTTGAGAAGCATTCAATTATTCCTTCACATTGAAAATTATGTGGATTGGGAAATTTGGGGCTATGAGGCCAAAAGCAAAATAATGCTTGTTGAGAGAAGTCACTGCAATTGTGCTGGTGCAGTACAAGGTCTGTGCAGAGAAACAAACCAATATTTTGGTTTTGATGAATCAAAGTGTTTTGTGCTACAAACATAAAAATAAGTATTGATATGAATGAATGAGAAATCATGGATTAAGTACTAACTATATGCCAAGCATAGCTAAGGGCAAAGGATACACATAAAATAAGCAGACAATCCAAGCTCTGAAGGAACTCACATTCTAATTGGGGAAGAAATAATTACAGTAGAGTTTGCTTCAGGGGCGATAGAGGTCTGGAAGTTCTAAGGCTTGGAAGGGGTGGCTACAAAGCTGAGGAGTCTTTATGATGCATCAGGATATCAGTCCTTCAGGGCAGAAAGCCTGGAGGAGAGTGGCCCACCAACACTGGGAAGTGGGGTATGGACCTAAGGGTCTACAGAATTCTGCCTTCCCTCTGGGAGAACTAAGGACTGAGGAGTCAGTGTCTGACCAGGAGGGGAAAAGAGGAAGGAGCCAAGTGATAGGAAGATTTGAGGTGGACACAGAGGCATCCATCCAAGGCCCTCCAGAATCTCCCATGGGCAGCCAGTAATGAGGGAGGGGGAACGAGATGTCGTGATTGGTGTCAGCTTAGACTGGGGGGAATTCCAAGCCACTCTCATGGGATTTGGAGCAGAGGCCAGCAAAATAATATCAAAATAGTTGGAATTCAAAATCCAAAGTACCTGGGACTGTAATGATTTTATTGTGTGTGTGTGTGTGTGTGTGTGTTTTTTCTGCGTGACAGGCTTTCAACATCGTCTCAGATATCTCCATAGCCCTGGATGATCCTATTGGCCTAAGTAGGGCCTATGAAGCCATAGCGAAGGTCCTGTTAAGGTAAGTTAGCGTATCTTTGTCCTGCTGTCCCTGTGAATTCACTCAGCTATGAAAGACTGAAATTGTTTGAGGTCTGTCGCTTCCCATTACTTGCTGCTTAAATGTTAAGCAGTGCCTTTCTTAAATGATCCCTTTCATTGTTGCTTCTCTTAACCAAATACGCTTTTCCTTTAAGAAACTCCTTTTTAAAGTCCGGTTTTCCAAATTCTTCTTTGTCAGTAAATTGTTTCCCATGTTGTGGTTCTTGCTGGCTTTCTTATTTTCCTCAAGCTCTGTAATGACCTTGATAGACAAGGGACAAATCAGGTCACATTTTGTAGGTTAAAAAAATTGGAAAGCATGGAAGCATGCACTAGACTGCGGTGGATGTGCCTCACTGTTCATAACCTTTGCAGGGAGCTCTTCTTGGGGAAAAAGTGTCTAGTTATTCTTCAGTCCTACTTCTTCCATGAAATCATTGGTGTGTCAAGCCGATGAATACAGACATTTGTTTGCAATAGCAATAGTCTTATCATTTCACTTTAAACTGTCTTGAAATTGTTTTAGTTATGATATTAAAAGACAAAAACTAGTACTTAGCACAGTGCCTGGCACATGGTAAATAATTAATTTTTTTTTTAAGGATGGGACGAAGGAGGAAAGAAGAAAAGAAAGAGGGGTGGGAGGAAAGGAAGGAGGGAGAGAAAAAGGAAGGAGAAAAGTAAGAGAGAGGGGGAGGAAGAGAAAATAGAAGAAGGGAAGAAAGAGAAAGGAAGGAAAGGATAAAATGGGTATGGCCATCCTATGGAATTTTTTTTTTCCTTAAGATTTGTCTTTGACTTATCTCAGTTTTGATCTCTTTGTATTCAGTTCAAGTTACTTTCTATGGCATCATGTGACTTAAAGGTCACAGAAAATAAGACTATAATGTCCTTGGCGAGAAAGAACATAGTTTTCAATATAATGCACTTCCTTATCTCAAGTGGACATCGTAGTATAATGAGATAAGCACTTGATTTGAAGTCGTAGTACCTGGTTTTGATTCCCAACTGGAATACTTACTTGATTAAGCAACCATGAGCAAATGACTCCACCTCTCTGGACCTCAGCTTCCTCATATATAAATTGAGGGATTGAACCAAATGGTTTCACAGGTCCCCTCTAGCTCTAAATCTGATATACAATAAGATAAGTGCTTCAATATTGCATTATAAATGTGATCACACTAATGGGGGCTCTACCTCAAAAGGTACCAGTCATAGTAGCCCACCTTTGCCTTCTCAAACTGTATGACTCTTCTGCATGTCCTCATAGAGTTCCTCAATAATAATAATAATTGGACTGGAAGAGGCAGTCCTGGAAGAAGAGCAGATTTCACTGCTATATGTAACTCCTGGAGAAGAAGCTGCTCTATCAGGGCAGGTCAGTGTTTTCTCTACAGCATCTTTTCATAAACACTTTCACAATAATCAAGTGAGAGAGATACTTTCCCCCAGTTTAAATGCAAAAACAAGGCTCAGAAAGGAAACAAGCATTTACTAAGCAATTACTATGTACAAGCACTATACTGAACACTTTACAAATATTGTCTTACTTAGTCCTCACAGCAGCCCTGAGAGGGAGGTAGTGTTATTATCCCTTTTTTTTCCACTTGACGAAACAGTCAAACAAAAGCTAAGTGACTTGCCCAGGATCACACAGTTACTAAGTGTCTGAGACAGATTTGAACTCAGGTCTTTCTGGTACACTATGGCACTACCTAGTTGCCCCTTAGTTGTAGCTTAACTATTCACCTGTTAGAGGCGGATTCACGTCTAGACCTTTCCTCACAAGACCAAAGTTCTTTCCCTATATGCACCCTTGATGTGCTAGGGACCTGCCTCTAGATCTGCTCAGATAACACGAGTGCCCGTTGTTGCTCATTCACTCTGTGACCTGCCCACTCTCTCTTCCAGTCCTGCGTCTCTTGGACAACTGTGGCATGGCAGATGCTATGCTGGTGGTTTGACTCTAGGTTTGATTCCAGCATCAGACTTATTTGAGATGGCACCCTGGGTAATTTAGCCCCTCTGAGCCTCAGTTTTCCTGTCTGTCAAATGGGGATAACAATAGCACCTCCCTCACAAGATTATTATGAGGATTAAATGAGTCTAGATACAGAGAGATATATAGATGTATAAATATAAATATAAACGTATATGCAGCTAGATGGTGCAGTGGATACAATTCCAGGCCTGGAGTCAAGAATACTCCTCTTCCTGAGTTCAAATCTGGCCTCAAGCACTTAGTAGCTGTGTGACCTTGGGCAAGTCACATAACCCTGTCTGCCTCAGTTTCCTCATCTGTAAAATGAGCTGGAGAAGGAAATGGCAAACCACTCCAATATCTCTGCCAAGAAAATCCCACATGGGGTCACAAAGAGTCAGATGCTGTTGAAAAGACAAAAACAATGAATAGCCTAGAGTGAAAGCTGACTCACAGATTTCCCAACAATTGTGTCTACCCTACATTATATTCATCAAAGATGCACTCAAGTAACTGCCTCATCGTGTAGAACGTAGACCTGGCCTTAGTCTCTATGACCATGCATCACTTTACATAACCAATGTATTCCTCAAAAGTAGTTTTGGTTTTGGATTTTTTTTTTGGTAAAATTAATATATTTCTGTCAATCGCCATTATCATTTCAGAAGTACATTTCCAGAGGAAAACAATTTTACTCTAGGCCAAAAAAAATTTTCCCCTGAGTGAAATATCCTCTGGTCAGTGATGAGTGATGACAAGTCCTTCTATATTTGTCTTTTCTCTGGGGCACGTGTATTTGACAAATGCATAGGCCCTTCCCTGCCTCTGCTTCATGTGGGATTCTTCCTCTGTCAAGGTTCACGTGGATTTCTCTTGTGCACTGGGACACTGATGTATACGCCTTCCACTGATGACTGGCAAAGCCTTGAGGGACTTCAGCCCTTTCTATTCTCAAATAATTCTCAACTCAATCTTTTGTTAGCATCTAGAATTATTTTGTTTCCTGTGCCTAGATGTGTATTCCTGGTGCAGTTCCGTGGAAGAACAATTACTTAGTGCATTTGGGTTGTGAAAGACAATGCTGAATATTAATTTCAATTCAATTCAATAAAAAAAAAACAATGTGAGATAATAGTAATAATCGCTGGCATTTATATAGTACTTTAAGGTTTGCAGATTGTCTGACAAATATTGTCTGTTTGTCCTCACAATCCTGGGAGATAGCTTTAAAAGTTTTATTTTTATTAAATAAAATGTTATTTAAAATTCCTCATTTCATAAAAGGGGAAACTGAGGCAGAAGTTGAGTGACTTGTTCAGGGTCACACAGCTAGTCAGAGTCTGTGGCTGAATTTGGACTAAGTTTTTCTTGACTCCGGGTCCAGTGTTCTATCCACAGTACTACCTTACTGTCTCTTAAAAAAAACAAAAACAAAAACACAGCACTGTGCTAGGCCCTGGAGATACAAAGAAAACACACTAAAACTGTTTGAGCCTTGAAGGAGCTTTCCTTCTTTTTGTATAACATACACAGAAAAGATACAAAGTCTCTGTAATGTCATAGAGAGAGAGGGAGGGAAGGAGAAACATAGTGAGAGACAGAGGACAGAGACAGAGACAAAGAAAAGGAGACAGAGGCAGAGAGAAAGAGAGAAGATAGAGAGAGAGGAGAGAGACAGAGAGACACACACAGAGAGACAGAGATAGAGAGAGAGGGAAGGAGAGACATAGTGAGAAACAGAGGACAGAAACAGAAATAGACAGGGACAAAGAGACAAAGACAGAAAGAAAGAGTCAGAGAAGAGAGACAGAGAGAAGAGAGAGACACACAGAGAGAGAGAGGGAAAAGACAGTGAGAAACAGAGAAGACAGAGACAGAAATAGAGAGACAGAGACAAAGAAAAAGAGACAGAGGCAGAGAGAGAGAAGATAGAGAGAGAGGAAAGAGACAGAGAGACACACACAGAGAGACAGAGATAGAGAGAGAGGGAAGGAGAGACATAGTGAGAAACAGAGGACAGAAACAGAAATAGAAAGAGACAAAGAGACAAAGGCAGAAAGAGTCAGAGAAGAGAGACAGAGAGAAGAGACAGACACACACACAGAGACAGAGACAGAGAGAGGGAAAAGACAGTGAGAAACAGAGAGGACAGAGACAGAGACAAAGATAAAGAGAGAAAGAAGAGACACAGAGACACATACATACACAGACAACAAAAGAGGGAGGGAGAAACATAGTGAGAAACAGAACTAGAGATAGAGAGACAAGGCAAGGAGAGAGAGACACACACACACACAGAAAGAGAGAGAGAGAGAGAGAGAGAACTAGCAATGGTGGATCGGGTCTGTATTATAGTTTGCCCCTGAGTTGTGCTTTGAAAGAAGCTGGCCACTGTCCAGGGCTATTGGGGCTTGGGAAAGAAGGAGACTAACCATATTTGCTAGTTTTGGAGGGGTTTCTGTCCAACCAGTTACTTTAGGACAAAAGCAGCACTCAGTGCTTCATATTCCCCATCCCCATAGTGGTCTCCACAATCACCATGACCAAGCAAAGGCCAACTTTTTGCTTAATATACCAACCAGCTGGCCAAGAACCCATTTTCCCATGATGCTTGGGCAGGAGCAGTTGCACCCCAGCTCATACATATAGACTGTCTGCTCATGAACATGCAAAGAGCCCAGTAATTAGATGATAGGCATGGGAACCTCTCTCTCTAATCTAGTACAAAGTTGTTGCAAACACAGTACAGGTTTCCTTCTGAGGTTGCTTGAAAAGCTTGCCTTGTGACCACAGCCTGCATTCCTAACCCCAACCAGCTGTCTCACAGAATACTCTGTTGACCTCCAGGGCCCAGATTGGAGAATGTGAATAGGTCTAGGCAACAGTTACCCATAGGAAGCTATTATTAAGAAACTATTTCAGTGGTTTCATGTTTCGTGTTTCATGCAAATAAACAATACATTTAATGTTGTAGGCTCTGCAAATGGGGGCCACAAGCTTGAACCAAAGAAGAGCTTTCAGTCTAAATTTCCCTAATTCATGCATTAGTCATGTGACATCCAAAGGAGGAAAGAATATTTCCCAAAATCATTAAAAGTTCAGTTAATTCTTATGTTATCAAATAGTGCTATTCTCTGAAGTGCCATCTAAGCTTTCACCGGTCATTTGCATTTATTAGTTAAAGAGAGAGATTTGAACTTGAAACGAATTAAATGGCATCATGGTGTACATGCCTGGCTGGAAAATAAGATGGGTCACTCATAGCAAAAATAGAAGCTAAGACGGTTCAAGTCCAAAGGGTATCCACCAAATAGAGGCGTGACTACAAAGGATGCTCACATCTTTAGCCTTTGTTTTTAGCCTTTATTGTGGCACAGACCCCTTGGCAGTCTGGTGAAGCCAGTGGTCTCCTTCTCAGAAGATTGGTTTTAAGTACATAAAATAAGATACATGTAACAGCTGCCTGCCAAGCACTTCTCTAGCACTTTAAAGGGTGGCAAAAAGCTTTCCATGTGTTATTTCAAAGTGCTTTTTAAAATGTTATTTCACGTGATGATTGTATAGGATTACAAAAGAAACCAAAAGTTAGTGAAAATAAAGACCTTTTTTTTCCCATCCAAGTTCATGGATCCCCCAAAATCTACACACAGACTCTTGTTCTAAAGGAAACGCAAGAGGTGCCAGTATAATGAAAGATCCTGGCAGGGAGGAGCATTTTCATTTGTCTTTATATATTCCCACAATGCCTAGTAATCAGTCGAACAAACATTTATTAAACAAGTATTATGTTCAAGAAACTGGAGGTGCAAAGGAAAAACAAACAATTCCTGCCCTGAAGAAGGTTACATTCTGGGCATCTAGCTGGTGCAGTGAATAGAGCACTGGCCCTGGAGTCAGGAGGACCTGAGTGCAAATGCTACCTCAGACATTTGACGCTTACTTAGCTGTGTGACCTTGGGCAAGTCACTTAATCCCAATTGCCTTGCCTTCCCCCCTCCAAAAAAAAAAAAGATTGCATTCTACTGGGAACAGAAGCATAATAAAGCACATATACAAAAGTCACACTGACTACCCTAATCCCTACTTATACAAGTAAGAAGAGAATAAGAAAAGAAAGAAAAAATAAAAAATAAAAAAAAATAAAAAAAAAAAGAAAGAATACTAATAACTGGGGAGATCTCTAAAGGATGCGTGGTTAGGCTGGACCTTGGGGGAAGAAAAGGATTCTGAAAAACAGGGAATATACATATACATATACATATACATATACATATGCATATACATATACATATACATATACATATACATATATTTATTTGTTTATTTATTTAGCTACCTATTTATCTACATAATCTAGTTCCAGGGAATGGTGTAGGGGAGTGGAAAGAGGGGAGAGATTGAGTATTGGGTTTGGGTAATGTCTACTAGTCCAGTTTGGCTGGAGCATCTCATTCATAAAATATTAAACAAGACTGGAAAGGCAGACAGGAGCCAGACTGTGGAAATGCCAGCCTGAGAAGGTTTTTAATTCTGTCTTACAGGCAAAAGGTAATGACTGAAGGTTTGAGAGCAAAGTGGGACATGATCATATCTGTGCCTTAGGGAGATAACTGTGGTGACCATGCAAAGGATGGTTTGGAGATGAGAGAAACTGGAAGGAAGGAGACCTCAGGAGGCTGGACAATTCTTTGTGATGAAAGTATGATCTTGGGTCATCAACTTGAGAGTGGAGAGAAAAGAAAAAGTACAAGAAATGTAGAGTTAGATTGAACAGGACTTAGAAGTTGATTGAATATGATAGGTTGGGAGAGAAGGGAGGTAAAGGAGAGCCAACAGTGACTCTGAGGTTAAGAGCCAGAGTTATGGTGAAGATGGCAATGCCCTTGAACAGTTAACAGGCAAAATTTAGAAGAGATGTATATTTAGGCAAAATGACAATGAGAGTTCCATTTTAAATCTGTTGACTTAGAGATGGTGAGGGGATATCTAGGTGAACATATCCAGCATATAATTAATAATGAAACGTTAGAGTTCAGGAGAAAGATTAAGGCTGTTTTATAGATTTAGAAATCATCTGCATAAAGATAATACTTAACCATTGGGAGATATTGAGATCAGCAAGAGAAGACATGAAAGAGGGAAAAGTAGAGGGCTCAGGACAAAGCCTTTGGGGAATAATCATGATAAGGAAACAGGATATGAATGATGATCCAACCAAAAAGACTAAGAGAGAGTGATCAGAAAGATAGTCTGACCATTGCTTTTTATACTATCCTTGTGGATGAGGTGGAGAAACATGGGCTGTTAGGTATTTAATGAATGTTTCACTTGATTTTCTATCGGTCTGACAGAGTTGTATGCTTAGACAGATATTGATATAGATATAGATATAGATGCAGATAGATATAAATATAGCCACAGACATATGCTACTGGCAAAGTATATATAAAGAATAAAAAAAAGAGACTGGAAGCTTTCAAAATGAGTATGAGTAAGTGTTGGAGTAACTTAGACTTTCTCCTCTCTCATGAATGGTCTAGAGATTGGTGAAATTATTGAGAAGATATGAATGATGAACAAGGTTCTCTGTTTTGGGTGATTACTTCAAAATCAGTTTTTTACACATGTATCATGTCTATGTATCATGGCCCATGATACATGGCGGTCCATGTATCATGATAATGTTTGTTTGGTAGGAATACAGATAAATGAATGGATTTATAAGAGAAATATTTCAAAATGACCCTAACTACATCCTCATGCACTATTATCCTTTGACCACTAATTTTTTTCACCACAAAGTGAAATTTAATAGAAGCTAAGCTCTTTGAGAATGGACTTTTTGTTTTTGTTTCATTATAGTTTTTTTTGTTCTTGTCTTTGTAGCCTCAGCACCTGGCACATTTTTGTTCTTGTTTGTTCATTTCAGTCATTTTCAACTCTTCATGACCCCATTTTGGGGTTTGCTTGGCAGAGATACTGGAGTGGTTTGCCATTTCCTTCTCCAGCTTAATCTGGAGATGAGAAACTGAGGCAAACAGGGTTAAGTGACTTGCCCAGCATCACGCAGCTAGTAAGTGACTGAGGCTGGATTTGAACTCGGGAAGATGAGTCTTCCTGATTCCATGCCCAGAGTTCTATCCACTGCACAATGCTAACTGAATTGAATTGAAATGAAAGGTGAGAAAAATCAAGTAAATATGTTACACATGAAAACTAATCTGAGAAATTCCATGCCTTCCTCACCTCCCAAAAAACACATTTCCTTTTTCCCGATTGAATTGTTACCGTAGTGATTTTGTCTGAATTGTTCTAACTACCTCAAACCTCTACCTGGTTTTGTTTTTATGTTTTCAATGAGGCTCTGTAGAAGTCTTAGAAAAATCCCAGAAATACAGAAGCGGTTGAGATATTTGTGGCCACAACACGGAACCAGATTTGTCGTCAATTTCCCTGCCGATGAGGCTTAAATTACTCTTCAAGTAAAACTGCTGCACTGCAGAGATCTTTAGATCAATCAGTGTAAAGTTTCATCTGTGGAAATTACCTTTCTGTTCGAGCCGAGATTAATTTCTTTTTGCTTGAGAGAAATGACATGCCCTAGTAATTTTCATATTTCCTTTAAAATGGAACATTGGGCCTTTGATGCGAAATTTCCTAAAAATGACCCCCCAAAAATACATCAAAACATTTCTATTAATTCATGGAATTAAGAAAAGCCTTTTATATTCTCTCCTGTCACTGATTCCATTTGCCTTATTACTTTCATCTGTAGCCCACAAACTTGGTGGCACATTCAACAAACCCCTTAGTGGCTGTTTCATCTCTGCTCTATTTGATTTCTTCTCTCTGAGTAAATGATTAAGTTTTCATGCATTGGTTCAACCAAAATCTATGTTCACTCAACCACATCCTTTATTGATTACTTCTACTGCAAACAGTAGGCCAAGTGTGATATACATAATTGGACAGTTGTCAAGGGATGTGGGTGTTAACAGTCCTGTTTTCCCAGTTGGAAACTGGAATCACCTTGATACACAAATATTCTGCACTGCTTCATTCTCATTCTTTGGACCGAGGAGTCCTGTTCCTCGGAATATATGTTTTTAACTCTCTAAGGTCTGGTTGAATGAATCTAATGATTATACCATATAATATGCTCTCCAACTTGCACCTGTGCACTGCATATAGAAAACTGGAATTAATATTTGTCTAACACTTTAACCTTGTCCTTTAACTTATACAAATCATCTGCAGCTTTTCGGGGTGGAAATGTTTGATTTTTCTCCCCACTGAGAGGAAGATTGGTTTCTAAAGCTATCATGAAATTTAAAATTTAGAAACCCTTTGACCTAAAGAGAAGGCTTACAATATATATTCCAGATGATATATTAACAACTTGGCTGAATATAGAACTGCGTATTACTTGGACAGGGTATATTGTATAACCAGAGAAAGATGTTTTCTCTAGCATTCTGTGTCTATGGCAAGCTCGAGGTAATTCCTGGATGTTTCAGAAAGTGAGGGAAAAGAGAGGAAAAAAAAACCAAACTCATCTGGAAAGAGTTGGAATTTCACTTTGTATTTCTAGTTCACTGCACTTACTCTTTTTCTGCTGACACATACCTCAACCTCAGCTGGAAGAGGCGAGTCTGGGGTGTGCCGCCATCAAAAATATATCTGCTTTTAGGAATATGAACTTAAATAAGCTTCACTGAGTCCATTTGACTATGGAGATGATTTTACCCCAAGGTTTTGAAGAGATGTATAAAATAAGCCACCAGTTCTCATCTTTTTTCATGGATTCAATTTACTTTTGAAGGTCACAGTCTAGAAAGAGTACTGAGAAATGCATATAGGGCTGTAATAGTCCGATGCAGGCTTGCCAAAGCATTTCCAGCTCTAAAGACAATGATCTCTTGTTGAGGTGTTCTCTTGATTTCCTTTTTCCTCTAACCTGATAACACTTGTCTCTTATTCCACAATATACAGATAAAGGTTATTACAATATGGATGTCTCCCTGATGTCATCTTTTGCCCATAAAATCTTGGGTTTGGTCTACATTTGAGAAATTCCAGCTCATACTAGACTGTTCTCTGGAGAGCTCTGCGGACTCTTAAGCACAGAACAAGAGAGCTTTGGAAGGGAGGACAGACCAGTAAAGGCTAATTCCCCAAACACTAGAGGTGTTTTCCTCCCTCTCTTTGCCCTCATTTCACTCAGGAATACAACCTGAAATAGATTCAGAATCCCATTCTACCCTATTGCTGACCCATAGAGCATGAAGTTAACGTGAGAAGGAAGTTATATCGTATTTGACCTTTGGTTTCCTTTGGAATCATCCAAAGAAAATTATGTGGATGATTTTATTTGACACAATACACTTTCAAACCATAACAGAAAGTACATAACCAGCCCCCTCCTACACAGGATTAAAGGCAAGGGGACCATTAGCACCTTCAGCTCACACTTAGAGAAAAACATACCAAAATTAAGCTTCAGCATTGGCATCAGCATCTGTTGCATATGTTTTTGTATAGCTTCAGTAATGGCAAATTTTCATCTCCTGTTTTGTTGTTGGAGGGAGGAATGGGGGGGATCATTTGAAAAATTCTGGAGAATATTTCAAATACTAATTTTCTCACGTGGTTCACTTATTATCTCTGAAGGCAGTTCCCAAAAACAATTCTAGGAATGTTTGGAGCAATCTTGGTGTTATTGGAATAAGTATAGAGTCCCACCAGGATGACTACTTTGAAAGGGAGAAGATTTATTTGGACGTGACTACCAAGCTTCTTATCCTCACTTAGAGAATTCGGGACTTTACACCACTCTGGTTTAGCCAAGATATTTGTACTACTTGCGCATATAAGGGGAGAATTGGGCCATACACACACAAGTGGTAGGTCCCACAGCCATGTTCTTCCACCATATAGAATATGTCTGACCAATTTATAATCTTATATCTAGGTAAGAGAAGACAAAAAATAAATTAGAAGTGGTCTTGAATAATTTAGGAGTGGTGTGGATGAATGGTCAGGCCCTTCTTGGAGGGCGCTTTTTGACTGAGTGCAAGTTTTAGAGAACAAATCATTTTATTAAGGAAATTTGTTCTTTGAGGTTTGGATTCAGTCAAAGGACCACACTTGAGGACCTAGAAGGCCACATGTGACCTCGAGGTCACAGGTTCGCTACCCTTGAGTCAGGGGTTGTCCTACAATGCTAGGAGAAGAAAGCTCCTTGCACTACCTTTAGGGCCCAGCATAGGGTTAGGCACCTAGAAGGCACTTATTACTTTTTTGATTGATCGTTATTTCTTGAGATTGATGAAGACATCATTAGTGGACACAGTGCCCAAATCATGACTGTGTACTTATGTCAGAAATAGTACCACAGGTCAAGATGGCACTTTCTATCATCCTGCTTAAGGACAGCGTTTCTTTCTCATGTGATACATTTCCCCAGAGTTTCATCATGTTAGCAGTACTTAGTCTCTACCTACAGGTCTTCATGGTGATGTCAATCACAAGGCTCAACAAAACAAGACAGACCAAAGGTCTTGATTTCTCCCTTAGGCACGTGAGCAATGGATCTCTTTTTGGTGATCTCACTTCCAGTAATCTAGAAGCTTGACAAAATACACCAATTTTTTCCCAATTGTATCTCAAGTCCTGGAAAATTTCCCTGGATGGGATAATTCAAAATCACTGAGGCTTGAGGGGATTCAGGGGATATGCAAGTTGTGCCTGCCTCGATTGACCCCATTGAGACATAGGGGTAGTTGTCCCCCCCTTCTTTCTGCCCATGTGAGAAGGGTGATTAGGGAATGCTCTAAGAGTTTGTCCTCCCATTATCAGCAATCCTCTTCTGAGAAAACTAGACTAGAATAAAGTAAGATTATTAACCCCTTCTTAGTGTCTTTCCTGTCTGGCCCCATCAAGACTAAACCTGTGCTAGCAGCCCTCCTGTGTGCTCTGTTTATTTGTCTTATACCCACATTTCAGGAATTTTTCTCTTCTTACTCAATTCTAGCCAAGAAAAAATGATAGAAGCCCTAAATTTCTTGGAAAAAGTTGTGGAAATTGCAAAAAATACTTACCAGAGAAGAAGAGTGGTAGAAGCCTGTACAATGCTTGGGGACATTTACAATGCAAAAGTGAGTATTTTTAGAAAGAAATGGGTAATATTATCCCTCTCACCACAGTTGACCCTCACCATATTATACTAATCCTCCTCCCTCTGCCTTCAAAATCTAGTAAGGCTACCAGACATGAGTCAGCAAGGGGTTTGTTGCTATTATCTCTGCCCTTTGTTTGGAAAGTTTAAAATAAAAAAAACATCTAATGAGGAATTGACACCTAAATCATTGAAAGAGGGAAGGGGATGGGAAGCAGAGAAAGAGCTTGTGTCTACGATTGACAACAAATAGTCTATCATCTCTGAAAGATGGCAGAGAACAGGAGAAAAGCCACAAGAAAGTTTTCCAGTTTCCAGCAAAGGGAAGAAAGTAGAGTCTACAATATGGACCATTGAGCTTGTCTTTGATTCCTTGCAAAACCCTACCAGGTATCATGAACTGGTAGCCATGATGCCAAAGAGCTAGTATGTCTCAGTCAAGAACTGGTCAGGCCAGACTAAGCTCATTTCTTTTGTTGTCTAATCTTCATGTACATATAGAGTTAAGCCAGTAGGTCAGGAGACTACTGATAGTTCACTGATTTTAACAAGGCATTTAGAAAAGTGTCTAATATCTTGAGAAAAATAAGGACAGATACAGGTTAGACTATTAGGTAGATTCAGATTTGGTTCAATGACTGATCCCAAATACTAGTCACTAATGGATTGGTGCCATCTTGAAAAAAGATCTCTAGTGGAGTGCCCCAAAAGTCTATATTTAACCTTGTACTGATGAATATTTTTATCAACGACTTGGATAATGACACAGATGAATCATTTATAAAGTGTATAGATGACACAAAGTCAAGAGGGATAGGTGGCAAGTTTTAGGACAAGATCTGAAATGATCAACTGAATAGAATGTTGGGCCAAATTTTATATGATGAAATTTATATTTGGGTTTAAGAAGAGGCAGGTAGGTAGTACAATGGATAGAGTGCTGGATTTGGAGTTGGGAAGACCTGAGTTCAAATCCAACTGCAAACACTTAATAGCTACATGACTCTGGGCAATAAGTTTCCTCATCTCTAAAATGGGTCTAATAATAGCACTTACCTCCCAGGGTTGCAGTGAAAATAAAATGAGATAACATTTGTCAAGCACTTTGAAAACATTCAATTGAGAAGATTTTTGTGGGGAATATTATGACCTTCTTTGAGTGTTTGAAGGATCTTCATGAGAAGAAGAGTTAGACTTCTTCAGTATGGCCCTAGAGGACGGGGCCCTCTTGGAGTCTTGTAGAAGCTCCAAAGAAGTGGATTGAGGTTCAATGTAAGGACAAAACTCTTGAAGACTGGAATTGTCCAGTAAGAGAACGGGTTGCTTCGGAGATGGAACCTTCCCCTCTTTGGAGCTCCTTATTGTTTTTTTGTCCTTCTTTTTTGAAGAGAAACATGACCTTGGGAAGGAAACATGACATGCAGGTGAACTGGACTTAAGAGAGGGAGGAATGTACGAAGTCACCAGCCTCACTCTCTTCTCTGGAGAGTCCGTTGGCAAGACATAAACTATGACAACTGGAGATAGCCCTGGATGCAGTGGGAGACCTTGGCCCTTTTAAGCTAAGGTCTTTAACAGGTCTCAGTCTGACTCAGGCAACACCCATTTAGTGATTAAGGCTAGGTAAGAAATGAGGCAGAGAATGGTCTCTTTTCACCTAGTCAAAAAAAGATTGATCTGAAAGAGAATCTTCAGGGTTTCTGGGCGAAAACAGAAACAATTGCTATTCACATTCTCTTTGAGCCAATCAGAGCCCAAACAATGACCCAGTGGGGCTTGACCTGAGGCCTATTGTTGGCTAATCCATGAGAGCCAGAGTGATTTGGGTTCCACTAAGCTCCCTGTGGATGACCACTCCTCAGGATGTTGTAGTGAGATTCCTCAGCTGGGTAGAGGTTGACTCAAATGACTTCTGGTATCCCCTTCTAAGACTGAGATTCTGTGGTTCTATAAACTAGCTCTGCATACAGTAGGCTTTAATAAATGGTTGTTGAATTGAGCACTGGAAAAGCAAGCCTCGCTTGCTCCCATTGGTGTACAAGCTTGGGAAAATACCCATATTTTTCTCCAACTATGTCTCAAATCCAGGCAAATAGAGACAAATAGTAGAGGATATTGAATTAATAAAAGCTAACATTTGTATTGCCCTTACTGTGTGCCAGGCATTGTAAAGCACTTGAGAAATATTGTCCCATTTGATCCTCACAACAATCCTAGGAGGTAGGTGCTATTATTATTCCCATTCTATACGGAAAGTAACTGATGCAAATAAAGGTTCAGTGACTTGCCAGAAGTACACAGGTTGGATTTAGACTCTAGTCTTCCTGACTCCAGGCACTCTAAAGATCTTGTACTCTATCTGATTTCTGAGGAGGCATTTTTAAAAATCAGCCCTCTGCATTAGGAAGATTGCTCTTCTTAATTCCCTGTTTAGTGAAGGATAGAGAGAATGCAAAACAAATGAAGGATGGAGTACCATCTGGGAGGCCATTACAATGGTCTAAGAGCAACCTGATGAAGATCTGAACTAGGGTGGTGGCAATGGGAAATAGAAATAGATAATAGTTGGGAGAAAAACTGAGAGGTAGAATAAACAGAATTCGGCAACTAATTGGAGGTTAAGTCTGAGAAAGGAAAAGAAATTAAAAGACGCTAATGGTTTTGAGCCAGGGATAATGATAAGACAACAAATTACAAAGTTGGGAGGAGGAACACATTTGGTTAGAGGGTGAATTCATTTTAAAATAGACAATCTGAACTGCCAGTGGAACATGCAACTGGAGATATCTCCTATAGGTATTGTGCTGAGCTCTAGAGACCGTGGTATGGTGGAGATATGGTGGATATGAGCTCTCTATCATCAAGGAGCTCACATTCTAATGTGGAGACATGTCTATAAATAGTTGCATATAAGGTATTCTCAGAAGAGATGAAAGATAGTGTTGGAAAAGAGTAAGCCTGTTGTACTTGGGAGAACCAGAAGAAACTTCCTGCAGAAACTGATATTAGAGCTGATTCTTGAAGAAAACCAGGGATTCTCAGGCACAAGGGAAGAAGGAGTGGGCATGGGGGATGGTGGACATCAGTGCAGAGGCATGGGGAAAGAAGACGGAATGTAACACTCGTGGAAGAGCAAGTAAGCCAATATAACTGTGTTATATATAGCCTGTGTGGATGGGAGAAAGCCTAATATTATTAAAGTAGGATAGAGCCAGGTTGTAAAAACACTTGGGATGCCAAACAAGAAACTTTAGTCAAGTCTAAAGCTAGTTTTCAGCTGTTCCTTTCCTCTGGAAACTGACCATTCACACAGAACTTGCTTCTCCTGAAGCTTATAGACAAACAGTAATTTCTTAATATATATAAATTCTTATAGATATATATATGTAATCAGAATACAATTGGAACCATAGAAATTCATTGTTCCCTACCAGCCCTTTATAATTTTCAAAGAGCTTTCATATAGAACATGCTGCATTCAATGTTTTCATCCTTCCATGATTCTTTGTAAGGATGGTCACATTCTGGCAGTTTTCAACAAGTCCATTTTCAAGAATATCCAAAATTCTAACTCTGAGTAAGAACACCAAAATCTGGGTCCATTCAGAATCCAACATCCTCCAAAGAGCTATAAGAGCTCCCTTGGGTCTCAATCCCTTTCACAGGCATGTCCTTTAGTTTCCACACTTCCCTTCTTTAGATTTAGAGATAGTTGAATGCTTTATTGTGGACATTCCCAAAGAATAATTCCAACAGATTCTGCATATTGCCTTTGATCTTATAATACAGACCAGGTAAGAACTTAATTCACTTTAATACTATGAATCTTTTCTCAGCCAAGAATAATCCTTCTAAATTCCCTTTCTTTAGTTTATGAGCATTTGTAGAGTATCAGAATGTTTTATTTTTCTAGAGAAAAAATTAAGAGGAATAGGTAATACTGCCATCATTCAGGATGATAGAGAATTGTCTCTAGGGCTAACTCTCCAAATCTTTGCTATGATCACAAGCAAAAGTATTTCTGTAGTCTTATTACGATCTATATGCATTATGTATTATGAGACCACAACATAGGTCTGATAGTTCTAGTAATTTATATGAACAGTAGTCTGGATGAAGGAGACAACAGACATGATTCATAGGAGTTTGTTAAACCAGTAAGGAGGCATGTGGACATTCGCAGAGGGTCTGCCAATTTTCCATTGTGATTTTCTTTATAATTTCCAACTTTATAGCAGCAATTTTTATCATGTGTTTGTAATATTTTAAAAATAATTATCAACTGACAAACTAAATCATCCATCAAAAATCAAGGCTAAACTATAATGCACATTAGAATGAATTGTTGATTTGGTGTTAAATATTATTTAGATCACTGGATTTTTCCCAGAATTTTCCAAGAAATATCATTTCTTAAGTTTCCATAGTGTACAGTGGGTACCATTCTGGGTAGCAGGGATATGGTAGAGATAGTATTCAGATTTGGTGTCAGGAAGACCCAGGTTCAAACTCTTGCTCTGACAATTGCTAGCTCTGTGACCACTGGTAATGCATTTAACCTTCAGTTTTGGTTTCTCCATCTATAGAGGGACTATACTTTAAGACTGTCTCATAGGATTGTGATATCTCAAATAAGATAATGTATGTAAAAATATTTTGCAAACTTTGAAGTGCTATATACAATACCAGTCATGATTCTCTTTTAAAAAGTAATCTCATGACAACAAGGATTCTTTCTTTCTTTCTTTCTTTCTTTCTTTCTTTCTTTCTTTCTTTCTTTCTTTCATCCACAACATGTAGCATGGTGACGGGTACATAGTGGATGCTTGATAAATATTGAGTGAATAAATGAATGCAGGAATTCTGAAAGTGATTAGAGAAAGGAATCAAATTATTTGTTTTCAAACATGCACTTGTGTTTTGGGCTTTAATAGTATTCAATGAGCAGCACATTGTATAATCCAATCCAATCCAATAAATGATTATTAATCTTCTATGTGCCAGGCACTGTGCTAAGCCCTAGAGACACAATTGATGATGATGGTGATGATGATGGTGATGATGATGATAATAATAATACAACAGTTCATGTTTTCAAGGAGTTTACAATCTAACGGGGAGACAATACACAAAAAAAAGGAGGTAAGAAATCAGGGGTAGGGGAGAAAGACCAGCGGAGTTGAAACCAGGCAGAGCAGCAGATGCAGAGTGGAAGCAGCTGAAGTCCATTTTCTGTCCTCTCTAAAAGAAGGTATTGGGAGGAGTTTAGTGCTCCATACTCCAGCCCTCCAATCGGAGGGGAGAGGAGGCGGAGGGAAGTGGTGTCAGTCAAGGCTTGAATTAGCAACTGGTCATGATTTGAAGTGATGAGCCTAACCTGGGAGGAGCATCTTGTTCAATTGGAATTAAACCAGGCAGAACAGCAAATCATATAATGGTAAGCTAAATTTCTTTAGATGATGTTAAAACTATTTTCTCTGTGAACTTTCCCCTTCTACAGTAAGTTTGGAGGTCTTCTGCTTTTCGGAGAATCAGTGATCAGTTAGTGCCTTGTATCGGTCTTTCTGGTCAACTTTCAGTAAATATCTCCTTGCAAAGATCTCTCTGACTTTAGCAGTAACCACTTTCCATGCTTTCCATGCCCTTAAAGATGCCAGCAACCTGTATATTGGTTGGGATAAAATGCTAATTATAGAAACATACAAAGTGGTATTACCATGTTGTTTGGAAGAAGCAAAGCATTCAGCAATCCATCTCCAATTTCTTTGGGTAGGTGAAGAGCTCTGAGTTATATGAAGAGGAAAGGTATACTGAGGTTAAGATTCGTGCTTGGTTAAGAAAGTTTTACGGAATAACTATATTGCTTCTTTTTCTTCTCATTCTTAAGAGATAGGATGATATACTAATTTGATGATCTCTTAAGTATCCTTCCAAGTTCCCTGAATCCATTCTCTATAGATAAGATAAAATTAAATTATTTCATAGTCCTAATCTTTAGTTTCTGAGATTTTTATTCTATAATGTACTTTATCCCTGTTGTCTCATGAAAGATTTATAATTATATTCAAACTAATTTGGGGGGCACCTAATAGTTGCAGAGTACTGTATTTCTTTACAGTTGACATTTTTCTCAGAAGACATAGGTCTTCTGAGTCTAGAAAGCAATTTGTGTTTTATAAGAAAAAAAATCCCTTTATAAGTCCATGAGCAAAATTACTTCTGAGGCTGATTTTTATGTGTCAGTGTGATACATAATAATAACACTATCCCCCTTGGAATGTTCACCAAAAAAAGTATTGATTATGCAGCACTTAGAAATCCAACACATGGTTTTATGCCTGTCATCACAGGAAACCTGAAAGTAAGCCAACAAAAATGAGAAGTCCTATTTATGACAATAGTTATGAAAACACAACTCAGTTTTCATTATGTTTAACAACAATGTTCTAAAAGCTTACAAGATGTCAACATTTGAACATGAAGCTCATACAAATGAATTTGTGGAATATATCTGGCTAGGAGATTTAAGTGGTCCCTGATATTGGAGAGGGAAAGTGGTTTGAATGCTACTTAAAAGTCAAAAGATGTTGATAAAGATGGTGAAAATTATATTACAGAGAGCAAGAAAATAACATCAGAGAAAAAGTTGCTTTAGTTTTTAATTTAGTAATTTTACAGAAAAGCAGTTTTGGGGAAAGTAATACATCTGACAATAGACAAATCATAATAAATCAAAATTGTATTGGAGATTTATTCAAGAAAGCATATTCCAGGGTAGACCATGAAGACAACAAAAGCCTTCAGAAGAGAAAATCATCTTGGGAAAATGAACAGCTCATGAGAAGTGATTGTCCAAGAATAATATATGGATTTCTGGACTATGAATTAAAATATAGGAATAACAAGTTCCTTCCCAGGAATGGAGTATACCTTGTAAACAAAGTGTAGGAAGGACGTGTTTGTCAAAAAGCAGCAAGGTATAGTGGAGAGAGAGTTAGTCCTTGAGTTAAGAAGACATATGTCCAAGTCTTGTCTTACATATCATACAAATAATACCAGCTAGAGATCCTAATGTAAGCTTACGGATACCACTTGGATTTTTGGGGGTGAGATTAACAGCTTGAACGTGACTCTGGTAAGATAAGCCTCATTCAAAAGAAATAGTTTAGGTAAAACGGGGGGGGGGGATGCAGTTTGAATGCATATTGGGGAGGTATTATAAGTATATATTAAGAAGTTATGAGAATTTTATATAAACAAAATGCATCTCGATTAAAACCAGAAGTGATCTAATATACTGCATAGTACTCAAAACAAAGATCTAATCTTTGTATTAAACTTCTCAGATGAGAGTTGGGCATCCCAAAATAATGAAGACAATTAACAAGTAAGACCAAAAGAAATTTCCCAAGAGATGTCTACCTACAAACATACCAAATATGGATAACAAATAATACCAGCTAGAGGTTAAAACAGTTCTCAAAAGAAGAATTGCAAACTATTAATAAGCATATGAAAGAATACTTCAAATCATCAATGACAAGAGAAGTTGAAATTAAAACAACCTTGTAAATTGACAAAGAAAATGACAAAAGATGAGAATAATCAATATTAGAGGGTTAGTAGGAAGATAAGCACACTAGAGTACTATTGGTGAATCTGTGAATCAATACAAGCATTTCGGATAGCAATTTGGAATTAGGCAAATAAAAAGCCTTTGACCTGGAGATTGCACTTTTAGGCTTCTACCCAAGGAGTCCGTTAATAAGAAGCGCACCAAAACATTCCTAGCATCACTTTTAGTGGTAATAAAGAATTGGAAACAATGTGAATGCCATCAACTGGGGAATGGCTACACAAATTGTCTTACATGAGTGAATAAAATACTACTGTGCTATAAGAAATTATGACTATAAGGAATAGAAAGAAGCTTGGAAAGATTTACATGAACTGACTCAGAGTCCAATACAATATATGACTAAAGCCATGTAAATGGGGAAAAATAACCATGAAAAAAATCAAAATTAAATGTTTGAAAATTACAAAACCCAAGCATTACTCAAAAGAAGAGATGTGAGAGGACATCCTCACCTGTTTTCAGAGAGGGGAGATCCATGAATGTTGTATATTGCACATATTTTCAGACTTCTTTGATTAGTGATCAGTTATGCTGGTTGTTTTGCCTTTAAAAATATTATTTCTTACATGGAATGGCCCTCTGGAAAGAGAAGAAGGAGCAATTCTAAGGAGGAGCTTATAATTATACAAAAAAAAAAAAAACAAGAAACTTATTTTTTAACAATTATGAGAAGAAAGGAAATAGTGGAGAGCAATTTGAGTAAAGAATAACAAAGGTTAGAGGTGGCTAGATGGCACAGTGAATAGAGCACCGGCCTTGGAGTCAGGAAGACCTGAGTTCAAATCCAGCTTCAGACACTTAACACAAAAACTAGCCATGTGACCTTGGGCAAGTCACATAAACCCAAATGCCCTCCAAAAAAAAAAAAGCAAAAAAAAAAAAACAAAGGTAAAAATAGAAGTGATATTGTCATTGGAATAATATACTGTAGAGTATTTGAAGAGAAGCAGGAATTGAAGACATCAGAAAAAAGAATTAAAAGGCCTGGCATGGAGACATGATATTATTGTGTTGGAGAACTTTAGTTAAAAAGATCCCTCCTGGGACGCTTACTCTTGTTGAAAGCCGAGATCATGATTCCTTGGTTTTCCTTAATGTTAACTTCAACCTTCAAAAAGTCAAGGAACCAAAACAAGAAAATCCTATTCTGGATTGGATTCTGACCAGCCTGGTTGCAGAGGTAAAAGCTATGGGAACATTAGAGTCATATGACCATTCCATATTAGAATTTGTGGTAAAGATGAGAGCAAATCTGAGTAGAGTGAGATATACACCCTAGATTTTTTGTTTTGTTTTGGGTTTGGTTTTTTTTTTTTTTTTTGAGGGGGGAAGGCAGGGCAATTGGGGTTAAGTGACTTGCCCAAGTTCACACAGCTAGTGAGTGTCAAGTGTTTGAGGCTGGATTTGAATTCAGGTCCTCCTGACTCCAGGGCCAGTGCTTTATTCACTGCACCACCTAGCTGCCTCCACACCCTATATTTTTGAAAAAACAGAATTCAGAAGTTTCAGAGAAAGGACAGGTAGGATTCTGTGGGCTGAAATTCCATAGGAGAAGCCTGCCCTTGAGAGATGGGAAGTTCTCAAGAATGCTCAAAGAATCAATAGTTCCATATGCCAGGACAAGGGAGGTGATAAGCCTA
The DNA here is from genome assembly GCA_028646515.1 of Pseudochirops corinnae. NCBI lineage: Eukaryota > Metazoa > Chordata > Mammalia > Diprotodontia > Pseudocheiridae > Pseudochirops > Pseudochirops corinnae. The sequence continues at coordinate 75,584,672 of CM053592.1, read as the reverse complement.
CTAATTGTGTCGTGCTCGGGGCATCTGGATCACTGTGTCCAGTTCTGGCAATAGCATTTTAGAGAGGATATTGGTGAGCTGAAGAACATCCATCTGAAAATCTATACAAGAATCGGTTGAAAGAACTGGGATGTTTAACCTGGACAAGAAGAGACTTAGAGGGCTTATGAGCAGTCATTAAGGATCTGAAAGTATATTATGTGGAAGGGGTTGTAAATGTCTTGTTATTTGCACCCAGAGGGAAGAACTATGAATGATTACCAGAAATTGCAGATTTTGGTTTGCTGTAGGAATTCTTCTGAATTGCCAAAGACAAAAATATGTTTAGTACCACTGTAGTACCAAATGTATTTTATGGTGTTTTCAGTTAATTAAAAGTAGTGGTCTGATTGGAGCATATTCTTCCTTCCTTCTTTCCTTCCTTCCTCCCTTCTTTCCTTCCTTGCTTCCTTCAGGTTGCTTTAGAATTATCATAATGATATAGTGCCATGAAAAAAGAAATTCTGATCTGATATTTGCAATTCCTTGGATTTTTGACAGAACAGAAGTTTATCCTTGTTTGTTTAACTTCTTCATGTTGTCAAAAATAGCAGAAAGGCTGTTATCACTTGGCAGATTCAATCTTATGTATTACTAAGAGTCTTGGTCTGTGCATGGATGAGAAATACCGTATATTTGACTATTTATCCACATACTCTCAGTCCTCTAGACATTTTCCTTTCAAACATACACTCCTATCAAGCAGATTGTTTATCTAAAAACTAATACAGGAGTATTTATAAAGCATAGCCACAAGATAGTTTCTAACTTTAACCCAAAGCCTGATTCAATCATTCTGCCTCAAACCAAATGTATTATGTATGGTATATAATTGAATTCTTCCAGATTGAATAAAGTTAATGTGTATTCCTTCCATAATAGAATATTCTAAAAAGCATATTCTGTCCTTGGATAAAAAGAACTTTAGACTTATTCCTAAATTCTAGTCAAATTAAATGTCAACTCTGCTTTTACTGACAAAATCATTAGGACCGAAGCAGGAATAAAAATCTACCCTATAAGTAGTCTACATTTTTTAAAAGTTATTTCTATCCTAAGTGGCAATCAAGAAGAAAGGATACCAATAGTACTCTGAGAAAGGAGTAAAATGCAACAGTGGAAAACAGTTGAGACTTCTACTTCTCTTGTTCATAATTTGGTCCCCTGGCCCTTCAGCCCCTGCCCACTGGCATGTAACCCTACTGACCTGTAAGACTGAACTGGAGCATTTAGGAGAGAGGAAACATAGAGGAAGGTCAGCCAAATCACTGTCACTAAAGCTGATTCTCTATAAAACAAACATGTATCCTTGTGTATCTCACTAAATGAAAGAAACCTAGGGCGTATAATGAACAAGCAAAAAGGAGAATAAACAGTAGATGATAGATGAAAGATGAAAGAGGTAGATAAATTGATAGCTGCTAGATCAATAGATGATAGACAGACATAGATAGATAGATAGTCCATTCTCTCTGATAAGTTTGTAAGCCACGGAACTAACTGATCCTGAAATACCATAACTAACTGATCTGTAAATACTAATGTTATTTAAATAGTGTTCCCTGCTAAATTTATGCCTGACTTCAATTTAATCTACTATGCATCGTATTCTATTGTCCTTAGAATATTTCAAACTTATTCTAAGTGGAGTTTGGTTGTTCTTTTTTAAATAGTAAGCCCCTAAAAGCTTTGTCCCTTCTTAAAAACAATTATAACACATTTCTAATGTTAAATCTTTGCTGCTTGCCTATTAAAGGTCTCCACAAGGTTATCCCCCAGCCACTCATTCAAAATTACTACCAACTACTATCCTCATTAGCCCAAACTCTCACTGACTTCAAGAAAAGGCACGTTCATTTCTGCTAATGATAGACCAGGTTAAGATACCTTTCCAGACCACTCCCAGTCCAGTCCAGTCCATAGAAGGATCTCTTTCTTGTTCTATTTTTCCATATCAGAATCTAGGATGGAAAATATCAATGCTGATTTGCTATAGTTAAAGTTATCCAATTAAAGAAAGTGGATAATTGTATATATACTGAGAGAAAGAAAGAGAGAGAGAGAATGAGAGAGAGAGTGTGTTTGTATTCCACTTGAGAGGTAGCATACCTCAGTAGAAATAGAGACTTTGGATCTCAGTTTAATTCATCTGTAACATGAAGCTAAAATAAAACGATTATTAGTTTATCTATTGAGTCTACTGTTTTATTATGAGTTCTTATTTTCTGTTTTCATGAGGTCAGATAGTATTACAATAGCTACATACTCAGAAGAATGATAATAGTAACAGTTGAGACAGTTGGGACCTCTTAACCTGTCAAACTTTTAGGATAGTAATACTTTATTGCAAATTAGCACAAGGATTCCAGTGACATTTGTAATGCAAATAAATTTCATATGAAAACTTAAAATTCTAAAAATCAGAATTATTCATGGAAATTCTGTTTCCTAATTGTGACTATCCAAGTTCTGTTTAGTGGTCTATGATCTCACCCAAGTTCTCTCTTGTAATTATATTCCATATTCCAAGACGAATAGCAGTGAGTAGTAATGCCACATTAAAATAGAGCTCTTTCATTTGAGTTGATACATCTGTCAAGTGACTGGTTTATTCTGAAGTTGTCACTTAAGGTTAGTGAAACAAATTCCTGAAATATGAGTGTTGGGGATAAAACTCTTGTGGGGATAAGAATTAATAGCTGAGCAATGACATTGAAGATCGGGTTAACTCTTGCATTGCTGTGTCAAGGCCTCCATTAGATTTTAAGTTCCTTAAGTGTAGAGTCTGTCTTTCTTTTTGCTTGTACTTGTGTCCTCAGCCTTAGCATTTGGCCTGGCACATGATAAACATTTCATAAATGTTAGTTGCTCGCTTACTGAGAAAAATAATGTGAATGGGATGGAGCTAAGGTGGCAGTGTAAAGGCAGGAGCTCACCTGAGCTTTCCTAAATTCCCCTGCAAACAACTTGAAATTATACCTCAAAACAAAGTTTAGAGTGGCAGAACCAACAAAAGAATGGGGACAAATATTTTCATTCTCCTGGTGTAAACCTGGTTCATTTATATATTCACTATGGCTTTTAGGTTTTGAATCAATCCCAATTACGTTCATCTCTCTTGCCAATAAATCCTTTATTCTGTGAGTTTGATGATTTTCTGAACTTGACACAGAACTGAATATCTGTTCATGCTTTTTTACAAGTATAATTCACTCTTAGTAGACAGTGTAACAGGGCAGGAAAAAGTACTGGGTGAAAAGTTAGGAGTTACATTTTAGTCATGATCCTCCCACTAATCAGCTGGGTAACTTTCAAACAGTTCACTTTGACTTTGGGGGCTTTGGTTTCCTCATGCTTCAAATAAGGAGGTGGGATATTGAAGTCGTTACATGCATTCTGATTCAGAAACTCAATGAAGTTTTGTATTTCATGGAATTTTTCCCATCCTGGTCTATCATATAATAGTTTGGAGAAACAGCCTGAAACCCTTGGCATAAAATCTACCATCTGCCTCATGGTAGAGAGAGGAGTAGTGAGATGGGGCAGGGGGCTGGCTGCAAAGGGAGGAAGCTGATATTGGCAGCACAGACCTTTACTCCTAAGTGTCTATCCTTGACAGATTACTCCCTAACATACTATTCTCATTCTAGTGAAAGTGCTTTTGAGATGAAGGATATTCAAAGAGGGGCTTGAGAACAGGCAAGAGTCTCTGAGAGTTGGTGCCTAATGAAAGTTTTGAGTGAGTAGGTAAAAGTGGGTGAAAGCTGCAGGAATTTCAGATAATCTTTGAGAAAATTTGATAAAGTAAAGGCTTGGGGGCATTTAGATGGTGGGGAGAAGTAGAATGGAAAGAGGAGATTAAAGTGAAAATACATCATTATCATCATCATAACTAGCTTTTATGTAACACTTTAAGAATTGCCAGATGCTTTACTCCTATTACCTCATTTGATCCTCACAACAGCCCTGGGAGCTCAGTGTTATTATTATCTCCATTTTTACAGATGAAGAAACTGAGACTTGGTAGAGGTTAAGGACTTGCCCAGAGTCACACAATTTATAAGAGTCTGAGGCAGAATTTGAACTCAGGCCTTCCCAACTCCAAATTCTTTATTCTTTCCACTGTATCATCTGCATGCCTTTAGAGTTAGTGAAAATTTGAGGGAAGGGAGAAGATTTTCAAGGCAACATTTTATTTTTATCATTGCCACTGTTTGAGGGATCACTTCATAATGAGATGCAATCTGTTGCTAACAGACAGCTGTCAGTCATCCATGACTTACTCTAGCCATTAACCAATCCTGAGTAATTTAAGAAAGCAAGGGCAGACCCCACTGCCATCAGGGTATTACATTTATTTTTCATTTGGCACTAATTAACCAGTTTGGTTGAAAATGTCCCCTTGCTTTGACAGAAAATAGCAGCTATTCAGAATGTTCCATGTAACATTCATCCAATTCTATCCTCTTAAAAAAAAAATTCCAACCATGTCTGAGTGGATGGGTCTTTCCCTTCCCCCATTTTAAAAATTACCACTACATAGACATAGTATATATCAATATAACAATCATGACTTTTTTCCCCTAGGATCTTATTCTAATGGGCAATGTAGTAACTAGAATGTAATCCTGAAGAGTTGACAGATGCCATGATTGAAACATGATCACTACTAGGCTGTATACACTGGGAGGGAGAAATATGGAATGGTAGAAAATGAAATTAATAAAAAGCAATCCTTTCTCTTTTGCTTTCAGGGATTCTATACAAAAGCTTGTGAGTTCTTTAAGCAAGCTTTTGATACAACCACTGAGTGCATGGATATCCCACTGGTGGATGAGACCAAAGTCCACTATGGAATTGCCAAGGCTCACCAGATGATGATAGCAGTTAACAGTTACATAGAATCCGCTGACTTCAACGGCCTCAGTCACCTTCTGATGTGGAAGGAGAACCGAAGTAACATTTTCCCAGAATCCATGACTGGTAAGAGTGAGATCAAGAAACACGTTCATTTCAAAAGCTACTGATGACATGTTTGGTTGAAATGTTTCCTCAGGTGTAATCACTCCTGGATTGACCTTGTGCTACAGGGAAGTTAGGTACACTTTGGTGTATAATATTCTAATTGATTTTAAAGGAATTTCTCAAAGAAAAATGGACCTTTATCATCTATTTAAAAAGGTAACTTCATTCCCCACACAACTTTTATAGATATACAAAGTATTCTCCAACATGGATTGAGCCACAGCCCTGCCTCACTCAAATCCAATTCAATTCCAAATCATGTCAGCATCTTTCTGATGTCTTGGTCTGCTTTAAGAATGAAGGGCAAACCACATTGACACATTGAGCCATTTAATGTGAATTTAAAACCTGTTCTTACTGATGAAAAAGAGACAATCATAGACCAAGATATTATGCTTATATAGAACTTCTAATGTTCATTTTTTTCTATTTTCCTTCAGTGCTCTGTAGTTTTGGATAAGTATCCATACTCTTCTTCCTCAAACTATATCCTCTCTCCAAAGAGATTTTGTACCCCATTTGTCCTGTCTGATTTTAGCTTCAAAGAAACAGGAGTTTAGAACTTTGATGCAAAGTGAAAAATTATACCTGAGTTGGGTTCACATAAGAGTTTGTATGATAAAGATCTGGGGGGTTTGGGACCTTGTCCTCAATGAATCAGTAATGTAACACAATAACTTTTAAAAAGAAGCAAATACAGTCTCTGGATACATTAAGAGAGTGATTTTTTCCAGAATATAGAGTGTATAAAAAAAAAAAAAAGAAAATCTTACTGTTCTCTGCCCTGGTTAGACTGAAAATAGATTATTATTCTAGTTCTAGGTGTCATGTTAAGAAGAGCATTGACAAACTGTCAAAAGTCCAGAGAAAGGATGAAAAGCATGCTAAGTAAGGTTAATGGAGACCATGCCACACATGGATTGGTCAAAAGAATGAGGGATCATTAGCCTTCAGGCTAAGGGTAACAAAATAGCTGTATTTGAAGGGATGTCATGTGGGCTGTAGGATTACATTTCTTCTTCTTGACCTCAGAGGAAAACTAAAAATACTCAGTGGAATTTGTACAGTGAGATTTAATTCCACTATAAAGAAAATTTTCTTGATAATTAGACTAGCCAAGAGTGGAATGGACTGCCTAGGGAGGTAGCAATTTTCTTGGTACTTGGGATCATCTAGAAAAGCTTGGATGGAAGATGGTGGCGTAGAAGCAGCAAACTTTCACAGCTCGCACATAGCCACCTCAAATACCCAAAAAATATGACTCTAAACAAATTTTACAGCTCCAAAACTCACACAAAAATACAGAAAAACACATCTCCCACTGAAGGCAGCTCGGCACAAAGGGCTCATCACAGCATGCTGGGAGCCAAAACCAGCCCAGCCTGAAACTGCAGCTTGGACCCGGGGTGGCTGGGACAAGCCGCAGGTGGAGCCTTCAGGAGAGTGGATCAGCAGCAGCCGTGGCAGTTTCTAGAATTATCAAGCCATAAGAAACAAGGACTAAGTGAAAGGTCAATGGTTCTCAGCTAAATTTGGGGGAGAAAAGTAGTCTGGCCAAACTGCCTCCAGGGCGAGGAAGCAACAGCCATCTCCACATGGCTGCTTCAGAGCTCCCGGCCTGCAGACTGCAGGGAGGCCAAGCGATCATTCAGAGGCTAATTGCTCTTGTGTTGAGTGGCCTGGATCCAGATCGTGGTCTTGGGTGGTGGTCTTGGGGTGCGTTTTCAGTGAGCCAAAGCTGGTGAGGGTTGCAGCAGCATCCTAATAGCTCCAGCAACTGTCAAAACCCCAGTGATTTGAGACAGAGCTTTCCCCCCTGGAAGCAGATTTCCACAGAGCTAAAAAATCAAGTAATTCACTGGCAACATGAGCAGGCAAAGGAAGCAAAGTAAGAACAGCAACCTAACTCTAGAATCCTTTTTTGGGACAAAAAGAATCAAAGTATGGAACAGGAGGAAGACAACACAGAACTCTCACACCAAAAGCTTCCAAGCAACATGAAGACTGCCTAAAAGCCATAGATCAACTTAAGAAG
>CM053592.1:75547606-75577073 GCA_028646515.1 Pseudochirops corinnae | reverse complement strand
ATAGAAAGACTATAGTTTAAATGGAGACTGAAGCAAAACACATTATCGTTCTCTTTCATGCCTGGTTTTGCTTTTTTTTTTTTCTTTTCCCAGTGATCACTCATTGGTTATAACCTTTCTATATGACCAAACTATTGTACAATGTGAAAATATTTACAGATCCTATACATGATTGCACACCACCATGGAAGGGGGAAGGGAGGGGAGAAAATCTGAAACTCAAGTGATTGTGGAACTGATTCTTGTAAATTAAAAGTAAATAAGTAAATAAAAAAAATTTTAAAAAAAGCAAAAAATTAAAATTAAAATTAAAAAAAATAAAAAAATAAAAAAAGATTTCAGGCCTTTTTCAAGAATGTAAAAAGAATATGTATGCACATATAAATATACAAACATACTATATATAGACACATACCATGTTTACACATATTAGATATATGCTGTGTATACATACATATACACATGTGTGTGCATATATATAAAATATATGTAACATGCATATATACTGCATATATGTGTATACTGTATACATGTATGTGTACATAGGCTGATTAGCTCAGTTGCCTTGCACACTTTGCTAATGAGTCCCAGGCCAGATTGCTTCTCTAATCCATTGCCTTATTTCTCCAGTCTAATTTCACAAAAATTCAAGCTATGAACTCACCAAGTGAGAGGATAGGGCTGAATTAGTACAAATTCATCACAATTTATGGGAAAACAGCCCGAATCGTATGACCTACTAATGGCTATTGGGTCATCTTTGTGGGTCGTTTGAAGTATTAGAGGGTAAACTAATGTATTTCACTTACAAGAATTCCCAGGAATTTGATGAACTGTTTTCATGTCATAGGATTATGGAATTTAAGAGCTAGATGAAACCTTAGAGAGATGATCAAGTCTTTGTCCTTTATTTTGCAGTGAAGTAAGGACCAAGGAGGTTGATGAATTTCCCAACCTCATAGTGTTACAACCAGGACTGAAAGATACTTTGACTCCTAAGTCTAGTAGTCTTCTCATTACATGATTGTAATTCTATCTCATTATTTATCTATTTAATAGATTTACCTTTGTATCAAATGATATGCATTTTCTGTTAAAATTCTAGATCAAAATATCCATAGTAAAAAAAAAGTTTAGAAGTCAAGTTCATCTCTCCTTGAGAATTATCAAATTATTGTTTTCCAAGAATTTGAATTGCCAGTAGTATTCAAATTCATTTCAATCTAAAAACTTCATTTTCTGAGGAAGTAGATGTAAAATAATTTTAGTAAATTAAGACTCACATTTTGTTCTCAAAATGGCTTATAATAGCCATACTAGTTTCATTGCCACTTTTACCCAGTCAATCAAGTAGTACGTGTTCATCAAGTGCCTTCCTATGGGTCAGCACTATGTAGAGGGCACACAAAAAGTGTAGGACATTCTGCCCTTCCAGAATCTATTATCTAATTGGGGAAATAAGGCTTATGCACATGAAACAGCTGCAGAAAAGTGTGACAGTACAATGAATGATACTACCCAGTGTTTCCCAGTCTTTTACTGTTTTTTTTAGTGTCCACATATGCCAGAGGACCCCCCCCCCCTCCATAAAGTCCATTCCAGCTCTAAACCTGTGACCTTATGAGAGCAGTATTTATCAAGTAATTCTCTCTCCCCCTCTCTTTGCATTCTCAAACCCATCCTCCAGGCCTCTCTTTCCCTGACATCTGGATTATCCCAGAACCTTTACAAATGGCTACTTCTCTGGTTTCTGCTCTCCATTATTCTAAATCCTGAACAGTTACCATATTTATTGTCCTGAACTCACACACTGGTTATTTGCCCATTAAAAACAACAGCATTAACTGTTTCAGGTTTGTGTTGTTTTTTTTTTTTTTTGGTTTGGTTGGGGGTTTTTTGTGTTTTTTTCTTTGTTTTTGTATCTCCAAAATCTAGCCCAATGCCTAGTGCATGGTAGTAGTCCCTTAATATGTTTGTTGAACTAAATTGAATTTTAAAAGGACCATTTAAAAGAGTTCTATTGCCATCTTCGTGTTTTCATTAAGATGGGAATGATTCCCAGTACATTGGAAACTAAATATTAAAATAAGCTCCCCAAATTGACTTAGCACCACTTCTTAGGGCCTTCTTGGAACATTTTTCTTTTGTCCATTATTTTTTCATAACTAAATTTATGGAAATATTTAAAAACAGAATGATTTGTAGACAATCAAATAAAAAGAAAATAATTCATTTTTCGTCTCTTCCTGCCACTATCTGATGAGTACATCCACCTACAGAAGGAGAGGAATGAAATGTTTTTTTCTGAGAGGACCTGGCATTTTCCAAAAGTGGTCCCATCCCTAGATCTCTCCACTTATTCTACAATGGTTTATCTCTTTTCTTAGATTTTCTTTGTAAAGAAAATAAAGTGGAAAGTCAAGGCAAGTACTTTTTCCTTCCCAACTCAAAGTTCAGTGCTCTCTTCACTACCCTACAACAACTCTGTGACAAATAATCACTGTGCACTTTTGAAAGAAACAAGTTCAGTCCAATCAGTAAACATTTCATAAGTTCCTACTGTCTGCCAGACATTATACTAAGCACTAAGCACTGATAATACAGTTTTTTTTAAAAATGAAGCGATCCCTCGCCTTCAGGATGAGGACCATCAGAGGAGATGACATGTACAGATCTAAGTGTATTCAAAATAAATAGAGTCATTAGAGATAAGGTAACTTGGGGAGGATTTCAGAGGATCAGAATAGGTTTTGTGTAGAAGGAGGTGTTTGAACTCTGTCTTGAAAGAAAAGAGGTGAAGGAGTCTAGCAGGCAGAGATGAGGAGGTAGCCCATTCCAAGTACAGGACAGTCCAGAGCAAAGGCAGAGAGTTAGAGTGATATATGTAAGAAACTGAAAGAAGGCCAGCTTGGCTAGATAACTCCCTACTCTTGGCTAGATAACTCCTTAAGTGTCTTTCTTAGACAATGATGCTGAAAGAATTTTATTTTTCTGAAAGAATTTTTGAGAGGGCATGGCTATCTTCCATGGTACTTACTTCAAATATTGATACATCTTCAGTTTCTATTATTTGTTGTGTATCTCTATGACATTAAGAAATTTGTCTAAAGTCTCAAAGCCTCAGTTTTCTCATCTGGTAAATGGGGGATTCATCATATGTGGAAAGCCTGCATCAGACTTATCGTGAGGTTGAGATGAGTTGATGCATGTCAAATGCTTTGTCAATTTTAAAGGACTGTATAAATGTCAGCTATTGTTGCTTATCATCTTCTAGCTATGAATTTATCTCAACCCAATTTAAACCCATTTATATTTTTAGTTTTTAGCATCTCCTAGATAATGAGTTCCATAAGTTTTAGGAAACAGTATGGTATAATGGTGAATGTTCTGGACTTGGAATCAGCAGACTGGAGGTCAGTCCTGTGTCCAACACTTGCCAGCTGTGTGAGTCACTCAGCAACTTCTGTGGACCTCCCTTTGCTCATCTGGAAAATGGAGATAGTAATATTTGTAGTAACTTATTCACCAGGTAGTTGTGAGGAACAAACAAGACAATACATGTAAAGTGTACTGATAACTTTAAAGGGCTATATGTCAACTATCATCATTATTATTATTATATATTTACTACTTATTGCATATACTAACACTTTTTAAATTAAATTTACCTCTTCTAAGCTTTAAGGAGTAACTGCCTTGTTGTAGCATTCTAGGATTTAGTGAACAAGTATGTGTTCCCTCCATTCATACCTTTTGTGATTTTATAGACTTCAGTCCTTCTCAAATTTTAATCTGTCTGAACACAGGTCTAGTTTTATTAGCCTGTCTTCATATGTCAGCCCTTCTATTCCCCTGATCATTTTAGGTGACTTTCTAGTCAGATAATATAACAGAACCTTGAATTTTTCTGATTATCTGTCACAGAATGGTTGAGAAAGCACTGAACTTTGAGTTAGGAAAGAAAGAAGAAAAAAAAACATTTATTAAGCAATTAATAGGTCCCTGTGCTAAAGGAAAACCTGGATTCTTGTCCCCTCTTTAAGACTTACACGCTATACGATCCTGAATGAGTCACCTAATCTTTATGTACTTTATGCAGCTCCCTGGCCTCAAGCAGTCTATAGATTTCTATCTACCTTGGTGAAAAGAGTTCCCAAAGCCCTTATATTAAATGGTTTTCTAGAACAATAAAATTTGCCTGATAAAGGGGTCTCTTTAAAGAAGGCATACTACAGTGACCTGTCTTGGTCCCAAGAACAAATGATGAAACCCATTTTCCTCCTTTCTAAGAAAGAGGTAGGGGAATATGGGTTTGGAATGTTGCATCCCTTGTCAGACAGAATTGCTTTATTGATCTATTCCACTTAATCATTTTTCTTTATTACAAGAGAGTTCAAATGTAGCAGAAGGAATATTGGGGGGAAGCTGTATAAAAATCAGAAGGCATTAATAAAAGGTTATCTCATAATGTCTAGGACCCCTGATTTCACTGTCTAAGATTATAATCTTAGAAAGTTGTCATGAGACAACAACATGAGACTGAGAGAGGTTGCTTGGTTTACCTAGTTACATAGCTAATAAATATTCCAGGTAGGATTCAGGTCTCTCTTCTTGACTCTTAAGTATAAACCCTAAGCACTAGTCAAACTGAGACATGAGAAAGACCTCAGCTTAAAAAGGCCAAGGTCTCCCCCTGAATCTGGGGCCAATTCCCGGCATCCTGATCTCTGTCTTACCAATGGACCCAGATGGCTCTGGAGGAGAGAGTAAGGCCGGTGACTTTGCACAGCTCACCCTAACTTAAATTCAATTCACTTGCAAGTCATGGCATCATCTTCCTGATGTCATGGTCCTCTCCGAGAATGAAGGACAAACAGCAACATGCAAGGTTGTCTCTTGCCAATGAACCAGCAAGAGAGGAAAAGATGGAGGAAGAGGATTTTTGAGAGGCAAATGGAAGTGTTTTCCAGAAGAAAGGGTTCTTTCAATACAAGGAAGATGTAATCATTTATTTGGGACCACACTAACCAATTTAAGCCAGCATCAGACAGCTGACCTGACTTAATAAACAACAATTCGTGTTGAATTTGTACTACGGATTGTAGGAGGCTGCCTGATTTATCTCTTCTCTTCCTTTCCCTAATAAAAATGAATAACATAAAGTTATATTTGGATGAGTTTTATTATAATTCTGTTTTCAGGTGAATACATAACCTATAAGAAAATGTTACTTAATATATTAGGTTTTATTCTCTATGATGCTCATAGTCTAAGATTTATCTTTTTCATCAGTTTAAACAATGGCACATGTGAGTAATATTAATTTGACTTAATATTGGCTTTCTAATATATTTTTCAAGTTCATCTTCAGGTGTCCTGTTACTTATTTGTGAGCAAGTTTACTCCAGAGCTAAAGTTACTTGTCATTTCAATCAAAATTACAAGAACAATATTGAAAGGTACTTTAGAGAGCATCTAGTCCGACACCTTCATTTTGCAAATAAAGAAAATGAGACCAAGAGAAATTAGATGCCTTTACCTGGCATCACCTTGGCTCCCATGCTGAATGGTGGTTAAGGATAGCTTACAAAAACCTATTTAAGTCATGATATAATTGAACTAGATAACACAGTGGATAGAGCCCCTGACCTGGAGTCAGGAGGATTTGAGTTCAAATGTGACCTCAGATACCTCCTAGCCCTGTGACCCTGGTCAAGTCACTAACCCTATTTGCCTCAGTTTCCTCATCTATAAAATGAATTGGATAAGGAAATGGCAAACCACTCAAGTATCTTTGCCAAGGAAATAGCAGATGGAGACAAGACTGACACAATTCAACAACAAAAATTGAACTTGTTCTAAGAGTAAAAGCCTGAATTATGGGTCCTGAAGAAAGAAAGGAATAAGGATTCCTCTTTTCCTAGGTAAAATTTTGAAAAAAGAACAATTACCATTAAGACCCATCTACCTCTAAAGTCCTTCTTTCTAGGGCAGGATGCTTTAAGAATCCTCATCTTCCCTCTGCAGCCCCTCATCCTGTGTTGCTTATCTTTAGATGCCTCCCCAATCCCTCCTCAGAAGGTTATCCTTTGTAACAAAGAATGGAGGGAAGGGAAAAGGAGGGAAGAGGAGGAGAGAGAAGAAAGAGAAAAAGGAAGGTTGAATAGAAAAGGGGAGAGGAGGATATGGAAGAAGGAAGGGAAGACAGTTCAGCAAAACTAACCAGCTTATCTGTGTCATCACTCATCCATAGTCTGCATCCATCAATACCCACCTCTGCATTTTCTCTTTTGGGGGACCAGATTCTGAAATTGTAGCAATTGGTTTCTTTTTTATCTTCTATTTATCTTATTTCAGTCATGTAGACATTATTTTCTCAGTTCTACTCTCAGTTTCTGTGAGATCTTTCATTACATTCATTTCCCACGACTTGTTTATCCATTCCTCAGTCGGTGGTAATCTATCTCTTTTGTTTTCTCTTTTGTTTCTAGTTCTTTGCTCCTACGACAAATACTGCTATAAATATTTTGGTGTCCAGGAGCCCTTTCTCTCTATCCTCCACTTCCTCTTTTCCTAGAAGTATTGATCATTGGGTCAAAGGACTTGGATGCTTTAGTCTCACTGTCTTAGAATAATCCAGATTGATTTGCAGAATTGCTAGACCAATTCATAACTCCACCTACAGTTTATTAGTGTTTTCATTATTATTTATTTATATATTTATTATTATTTATCATCCTGCCAATCTGGCACCTTGTCCAGACTTCCATGTGCTCAGTTCTCGTTATTGGACTCCTCACACTCTCCTAAAATAGCTTCTCCTCCAAGAGAGAGGAGATTGTCTCTTCAGAACTCAAGTCTCTCTTTCTAAAGAATTCCATCCCAGCCAGAAGATCTTTTTTTTTTTAATTTCCAGCTCTGTCCTTGGCAGAGGAGATAACAAGGGAATGTGCTTAATTCTTCCAGCTATTAATTCTCCACACCCAGAAACTACTTAGATTTTGTATTTATTTATCTGTGTTAATATGGTAACCCCCCAGTAGAACACAAGCTCTTTGAAGGCAGGGCACTTTTGTATTCTCATTGCCTGCCACAATACCTGGCATACGGCAGTCACTTAAGAAAGGCAAATTGAATTACGTTGAAACAAATGTATTGAACATTCATTTCAATGAATTGAACTGAACTGAATTGAATTACCTAAATATCTGAAGGCCAAGTACTCCTCTGGTACTAAATCATGCTAAGATGTGAGCTATTTTTGGTCCCCTAATTCTGCTGAAAGTACTTGGTTTGGTTTGGTTTTTTAAAGAGCCTTCTTGTTAACACAAATCAATCTAATTGGTTCCCTCCATGTAAACCAAAATTGATGAGATAACATTTATTTATATGTGGTAACAATATGATGATAGAAGAATGTATGTACTTGACACGTGACGTTAAGAAATACTATGACATTTGAGGGCAGGTTACCATTTCTTGGTCATAGGCCTGCCCTGTGGTATGTGCTGAACCTGATTTTCCCTGACACTTCTCTTCAGCATCTCACTGCAGGCTCTCTGAAAGGTCCAAGCTTGCTTTCTTTTTCCTTTTCTCCCCACAATAGCTTACAAGATGATTGCGTGGGAATTGATCCTCTGAGGGGCAGTTGTATATGGAAGTTGTTTTTAAGTCAGGGAAGTGCCTGTATGGATTTAATACTTTCATCCTTTCTCATGTGCATTTCCTCTTTGTTCTCTTCTTCTGGCCCTGTCCACAGGCAACATCAACAGGACAAAGAATACAAAAGTCCGAGGTGCAGGCGGCACTTTAATGTCTAATTTTATAAAAGTACCACCATGAGTTCATAACTTATATGGGCCATGCAGGATGTGCGTCTTTTTGCTGATCTGAACGTAATCAGTGAGGGAGTCAGGGTGGGATGAGTTGGGACAGCATTAGGGAACTAAGCATCCATTAAGATGATGAATAGATGAGTAGAGTTTCTGCTAGCAGCAACCAAAATATAAGATAATTCTAAAAATCAGAACCTAATTTAAATCAGAACCAGAATTTAAAAAGTCAAGGCAATCCTTTCATTTAGGTATTGTTGCAAAGAATTACAAAGACGTTAGATTTTGACACTACATTTTTAAATTGATCTTCTCTTCCTCCCCCCTCTTTCTCCCACTCTCCACTACCAGATGCAGGATTATCTAACCAGTAGACAAGTTGAGAATGGAAAGTTTCCTTAGATAACTAATTCTCGGTTTATTAGGAAATGATAATGTAGCCTCATATCCCTTGGGTTGAAAGATCTTTTTCCCCCTTTTTTTTGGCTGCCTCTGAGCTTTCCCACCTATCTGCTGGCTTGGTTGAATGAAAGAGAATTCTTGATCGCTCCAACGAAACCTGCCTCACTTTTAGATTCTGCTCACGGCTCCAGGTTTCTGATAGTGGCACAAGCTTTAACTCTCCAGTACTCACCAAGAAAAAGTGAAGCAGTGTTGTGCGCTCACAAAGGGGTCATTAACAGGCAGTGCGAGTGGCTCAGCTGGGGGCGGGGGGGGGGGGGGGGGGGTGTTGTTCATTAAATTAAAATAGAGCAAAAGCCATACAGGTGGTTATCTGGGGCCCTGCTCTTGGGGCCTCAGGGGAGAGTCCCCTGCTTCCCCCAGCTTTCCTTATTTGTCCCTTGGGCCCTGCTGAGGTAGCAGGGATGGGTAACTGATTTTCATGCTTCAAGTACATGGACCAGGGGTGCTGAACCTGAGGCCTTGAGGCCACATATGGCCCTCTAGGTGCTCACGTGCAGTCCTTTGACTAATTCACTTGACCTAGAGGGCCACATCTGGCCTAGAGGCCACAGGTTCCCCATCCTCGACATAGGTTTTAGTTTTTAGTTTCCTCCTCCTCCAAAAAAAAATACTCACCTTACTTTTGTCCTACTTTGTGTTTATTCTATCTATTTTGTGTTTATCCAAATATATGTTAATCCCCAGGGTAAAATGTAAGCTTCCTGAGGGCAGGGACAATTTTGGTTGATTTTGTCTTTTTATCCCCAGCACCTAAGACAATGGCTTGTCACAGAGAAGGTATTAATGTTTGCAGAACAGGGTATTGAATTTACTGATATTATAAATTTCAGATAGTCTTCATTTGGGTGAGCAGTATTGGTGTCTGTCAAAGGTTATGATTCTCTCCAATCTCCCTTCTTGTTTATGAAGGTTTCATAAGAAGCAGTAGGACACAGTGGAGAAAAGTCCAGCCTTGGAGGCTGCACTGAAATCCTATCTCTGACAAACACTGACTGTATGACCCTAAGCATGGCACTTACCCTCTTGGCATATCAGACAACTGTCTAAGACTCTCTCTACATTGCTATGGATTGGTGAAACAATTTTCTGTGATGGAAGTTCTCTATACCAATGCTATCACAGGTCCTGATGAATGAATGAATGAATGAATGAATGAATCTCCCATACAGATAAAGAGTTTCTCTAGAGTTTCTTATTTCACAGGTTTTCTCTTTGATGTATATAACATGTCACTTACTTTACCAAAAACATTACTAACTTGTATAAAATCTGAGTGTTTTGTTTCCACTTATCTTTTTACTACTTCAGTTTTTTTTCCCCCATGTCATAATAACCATCAACACTTACATTCCAGACTGCTACAGATCCTTCCCTTTGTGTTTTCGTCCTTCCTTTTCCACTTTTTTTCATGTCTACATAGGATCATATGGAGCAAACCTAGTCAATCAGGGTTAGAAAGGTAGCCCTTTAGGGAGACAATATTTCTTTACAGATTTGAAAAGATTCATTACCTCTTCTTGTGATGACTGACTTGAAATTCAATCCCTGTGTAATTTTGAGAAGTCTCTAGTTTTCATCCTATCCTCACTGATTGTCTCTGTGGCTTGGGGGTGTGCATTTCTCAATGGGAGACATATTGACCTAGAATAGAATTGTCAGTTTGTCATAGGATGGTTCTTGATTTTAAAATATGCCAGTCCTCCCTGACCAGTGCCTTAGTCCCTGATAAAACGTGTCCTTTGACAAGTATGGATGTGACTTACATTCATTTTTTTCCCTTTATCCTCTGAAATACTGTAAACAGTCAAAATTAAAAGCATTGATTGTGGTTTACCAAAGAAATTCTTTTAACGGTGCTCTGAACTCCATGTCCTCCTCTCTCTCATTTCATTCTATCCTTCAATCAAAAACCTGAGCAAATAGATGTACTGGCATCCATGCCCTTAATAAGGTCAGCAAACTCAGACTTTGTTAAACCAATAGGGAGAACTCAAGTTAGCTCATTTGATAGCAGTGTGCTGTACCTTGGGGGGATTCGATTTATTGACTTCCACCCAGTGCACGGACACCCTGAATGAGAAAGAAAGGACCGGTTAATTTTTAGTCTGCAGAAGGATGAGTCTGATCTTCTAAAATTAATACTCCAAAGTCTTGTGTTTTGTGATATGAACAGAGGTAGGAATTAAACTGTGCTCTGCCAACTAACCAAGGGATGCTTAGCTCCTCTTATCCAAAAGCTTTTGTGTTGTACAAATCCATTCAGTGATGGGACACTGATAATGTGGTTCACTCTCAATGTTATCGTAACAAGGACAAGATTTTTGTTGTTGTTCAGTCATTTTAGTTGTGAATGGCTCTTTGTGACCTAATTTGGTGTTTTCTCTTGGCAAAGATACTAGAGTGCTTTACCATTTCCTTCTGCAGCTCATTTTACAGATGAGGAAACTGAGGCCAAGAGGGTTACGTGATTTGCCCAGGGACACAGAGCTAGTAAGTGGCTGAGGCTGGATTTGAACTCAGGTCTTCCTGACTCCAGACCCTGATGCTCTATCCACTGAGCAGACTAGCTGGAGGACTAGATAACCTACCCCAGCTAGGGAAGGAAGTAAGGCTTCCAAATCAATGATCAACAGCATTATTAACAAAGCAGGCAGAAGCAATGAATTCTTCACCAAAATCATGGAATTTAAGGTTAATGAATTTTGTTCATCAAAATTTCTTAAGCATAAAATACACATTATCTTCTGGCAGACACAGTGCCAGGAAGGGTGATAAGTCCATAATATCCTAGTTTTGCAGGATCCTGGATCTATTATTGGAAGAGACCTTAGAGGCTGTTGGGTTCAATTTTACAGATGAAGAAACCAAAGTTTCAGTGACTTGTCAGAGTTAGACAATGAGCAAGGGTCTGAAGTAGGATTTGAACCCTGGCCTTCTGACTCTTAAGTTAAATGCCTTCCCACTATACCCTACTGTCCAGATTTAAAGCTAGAAAAGGAAACTTAAAAATTCATCAAATTCATCTCCCCCATGTGACAGATTTAAAAAAAAAAAATTCATCCCAGAGACATTCTCCAACCCCAACATTCTTGTTCCTTCTATTACAATACCACAAACTGATCTTTGTCAGAATATATGACCAACTGGCCAAAAAATTAGTATTTGGAGACTGGAGTATTACTTAAAATCAGAGAGATCTAGATGCAGAATAGGCTGTCTCTAATCTGAATGGATTTATCTGCTCCCTCACAAACACCCAGGGCTTTATATTATAATCTCACTTGAAAATATTAAATCCTATTTAAAAAAAAAAAAAAGGCAATACAGATTATTCTTCAATAATTTGATTGGCAGGAAATGGAGAACAAAACATTACAAGAAGCACTTTTTAATAATGCATCATGACTTACATGAATCCACTAAGTTTAGGCATACAATTAGATGACTAATTATGTTGAGAATGCTAGTGGATGCCTAAATGGATGACCATGCCCCCAGGCCCTTCCAGTTGTTTCTGCTGTCTCATTTAGTCATGCAAATGTTATTAAGCATCCCCTGTTAAAAATTTTCAAGGCTCTGCAAGTGTAATTGCATAGATAATTATACATAATCTTGTCACTTTCTATATCCAGTGTGGGTGTTTAAAAAAAAACTATATATCAGCTTGCTACTTGGGAACATTCTTGGTGAATGTCAAGGAAAATATAAGTTGTATAAGATATGAAGACGCAGGACAAACTCCAGCTCTGCAACTGGGGAAAAGGTCTTGCTTTTATCTCGCACATTGATTTGGGGGTTCCACAAGTTTCAATCAGTTAAAATGGCCTACTGTTAAGCACACACATGCACACACACACACACACACACACACGCACACGCACACGCGCGCACACATACACAGAGATACCACAAATGTTCAAGATGTCACATTTACATATATTTAGTATTTATATGAATATTAATGGTGAGAAAAATTATACAAAATTAATTACCCTCTGCCAAGAAGAAAGTAGATAGTAAGTCTATTAGGTTTGCACAGAGAGGCAGCATGGTGCGATGACTGGAGTTTTAGACTCCAGTGGGTTCAAAATCCCACCTCTGACAACCTATAGACAATTCATACAAGGTTTCACAGCCTCAGTTTTCTCATCTGTGAAATGGGGATGGTGATACCTCTGGTAACTGCTTCCCAAAGTTGTCTTGCAGTTCAAATAAGATATCAGAACTGTATGAATGTAAGTTGTTATTATTAGCACAGACTATATCAAAAACAAATATTTAGAGAAAGAGTTAGGGTATTTTTTATGTGAGGATCAGTATTTTTCTATCATGATAACAATGATTTAGATACAAAAATATTTTGGGGTGGCTAGGTGGCACAGTGAGTAGAGCATTGGCCCTGGAATCAGGACGACCTGCGTTCAAATCTGGCCTAGGACACTTGACACACTTACTAGCCGTGTGACCTTGGGCAGGTCACTTAACCCAAATGACCTCCAAAAAAGCAAAAAATAATTTAAAAAAAATAGATACGGAAACATTCCAAGCCATCTCTGTAGAACACGCTGGTCTTGCCTGCATGGTGATAGTACACTATTTTAAAAACAAACAACAACAACAAAAAAAAACAAAACCAATACTCTTAAGTCTCTGTCCCAAAGAATTGATGATGTGAACTGAGGGATGCTGAAATGGCTTCTTCATACTTGCCCCAAGGATATGTAGCTCCATCCACGCATCACAGGACTTGATATGAAGCCAGACCCATTAAGTTGAAGATTACAATCTACTTTACATCCTTACACCCAAGTCATACTAAATGTTCAAATAATTGGGGATAAGACCGGCACAAATTCAGGAAAGGAGTTTGAGCACCAATCATCTGTTATCTAGCTAAGTATGTTTAATCAACGTCAGTAAGCAGTCATTTATTAAGCACCTACTGTATAGCAAACTCTGCAAGCGAACTCCCCAACATGGGAGGAGTTAGTAATTAACACCCCCCCTTTTATCACCCCTACCCTAAAAACAGAGACCCAAAAGAAATAGTCATAAGAAGTGAGGGTCATAGGTGAGAGCTGGAAAATCAGAAACAACAACAATAAAACCCTACTGTTTAAAAAAGAAAGGAAAAGGGACTTGGGTGGGGAAGATAGGGAGCCATGTTCCTTCAATGGAAAAGTAGCTATCATCAAGGTTAGACAACCTAATGTCGACTAACATTAGATGTCTTCATGAAAAGTGCTTTACTTTTTTCTTCAGAAGGCATAGTTGCTAGGGCAGGTAGGGAGCACAATGGATAGAGTGCTGGACCTAGAAACAAGAAGACTCAACTTCACAAGTTCAATTCTGGTCTCAGACACTTAGCTGTGTGACCCTGGGCAAGTCACTTTACCCTATTTGCCTTGGTTTCCTTTTTTGTCAAATGAGCTGGAGAAGGAAATGGCAAAACCATTTTGCATCTAGCATCTTTGTCAAGAAAACTCCAAATGGGATCACAAAGAGTTGAACATGACCAAAACAACTGAACCACCACGTAGCTAATACATGCTGGGATCATTTTGGTGGCAGAGTCTCCCTGAAACATGCAGATTTGGCCATTTTTTTACCCACCTCCCAGGCATTCCTGGTAAGAATGGTCACAGTCAGACTCAGGGATCCTCCACTTAATACCGCTTTTCCATCTCTAGGTAGAGGACCAACATGAGAGCAGAGATGAAAAGTGTTGAGCGGTGCTTCCCAATTACTGAAGTCCTAGCTTTGGACATTCGTTCCGTGTCTGCGTCCACAAAGCCAAGCAGAGGAGCAGGAGCAGGGCAATTACACTTGAAGAAAACAAGTTTGGAAGACAAATGTAAAAGTGGATCTTTGCTTCCTTTCATTTTTTGCTCAAATTTGGATAGCTTCAAGACAACAAAAACACAAATTAGAGTTTCCCATTTTTAAATGAATTTTAATCAGACACAGTTTAAACATCGTTGTTGTTCAGTCTCTTTCAGTCATATCCTACTCTTCATGACCCCATCGGGTCACCTTTCCTGGCCACCATGCACATATAGGTATGACTCCCACTTCCCCTTCTCCAATTTGAATGTAAGTTCCCTGAGGCCAGTGGCTCTTTGCTTTTGCTCTTCTATCTTTATACGTTAGTGTATAAAAAGCACTTTTAAAATACTTTTTTAATTCATTCATTCAAGAGAATTTTAACTGAAAATTAGAAATATCCTTGGATTATTTTCCTAAGACATACATCCTGTGATCATTTCTATTGTGAGAAATGTTCATGGCACTAGACTTTGATTCATACCTCAAGCAAATATTGAACACTTGCAATACAACTCTTTTTAAATGTGGAAAACCAAATTTATAACCCTCACCCTTGGAGTTCTACAATGTTTGTGGAATCATAAAGCAAAAACTAGTTTATCCATTCTTACCATGCATTGTATTTTATCTTGACATTGCTTAACCTTTAGAGAGAAGTAGTTTGATGACAACAGCTGTAAGTCATTTAAAAAAAAAAAAATACGTTCTATACTTTTTGTCCCCATCCCCCATCGTAAGCAAGTCTCTTAACCTCTCTATGACTCAGTTTCCTCATCTGTAAAATGGAGTTAGATCAGATGACCTCTGAAGTCTCTCTCCAATCTAAATCTATGCTCCCATGTTCTTCTGACTAAAACAAGGATATAACTATGCATTTTTTTCATGGTTTGGAAGGGCTACACTTCAAAGGAATCATTTGTTATCAGCCGAACTTTCAAGGCAGCAAGGGGCAAAGCAAGTTCTTAAATGTTCCTGGGAAAACACGGGGTTAAAGTGGACTCTATTTCAGGAAGTCTTCAGTTGACTTGCTATGTAGAGAGAGACTGAGCAGGCCTGGCTAATGACTTGTAGGTACTGAATCCTCAGGTCTCTCAGGTGGTTTCAGTCGATCAGTTTCTGCAGAATGATGAAAAGGTTGAGATAAAATAAACTGACAGTTGCTACTCATCGTAGGCAGCAAGCTGTACCCCGGCAGCTGAGACCCTGGGAGCCCTCTTTCTTAAACAAAGGCTTTCACTGCAGTAAGCAGTGAACTCCAAATAAAAAAAAATGGGGGCAGATTGGCAGCTGGTGACCGACAGCCAGGAGGAGGGGAAGGAGGGAAACTGGGAAACACAGCAATTGTTGGCTAATTAGAAGCCGTTCCCACCTACTTAATACCAACCCATTAAGCAGAAAACACTTTTCATCTTACTCTCCTGCTACACATGACATTATATTCCAATCAATACCCTCCCACTGGCTGCCTCAGTGCCCACAAATGAATACATAGCAGTTTAAGAATGCGGTAATTGAGCTGGGGCGCTGGAACTGGAGCCCTTTCAGACAAGACATTTCTCTGAAGATCCTAATGTAATGTTTGTGATGCTCAGATAAAGAAATCACATCTAAAAACTGACAGCTGTCAGAAATTGACAAACACTGGGAGGAAGCTGTGCATTTGGAACACATTTTAACCTGGCTAGGATGCACTTGAGCAAATCTTCTGAGCTCCTCTCTGCCCTCTCCCTCCCTCTCCTCTTCCCCCTCACACACATACACACTTGTGAGTAAATACTTAAAGGGAACCTCAGATGTTTGATTTAACAGCTCTTCATCCTAAATTGTTCTCCCTTGGTGACCTTATCAGTTTTTATAGAATCAGTGACCAAGATGATTCCCTAATCTGTTCATCCAGCCCTAATTCCCTAGACTGGCCCCACCGCTCCTCCTAGATCTCCCACTGGCACCTCAGACTCAATAACCAGATTTAAATTCATCCACTTCCTTCCCCTAACATGCCCCTTGTTGAAACTTCCCCATTTCGGTTGATGTCACCACTCATCGGAGCTGTGCCTAACAGCTTTTGGGCCCAAAGCAAGAGGCACAAAACACCTCTCAGATCAGTTCTCTGAGCCCTAAAAATAAATGAATGAATGAGTAAATAAATTAAATTTAAAAATAAAAAAAGTTTATAAAAAGGGTAGAGGAATTTGCAGATAGAGAAGAGCTCACTTGGCAGGCAACTCATCCAGTAGCTTTATATTTTAATTTATTCTTGCCAAAAGGCACTAATGGGCTAAAAGATTTCAAGTGCTGTTAAAAACCTTTGAATTTTGACACCCTAGTTGAGGCCCTCCACCTAGGCTTGAAGCCTCTCCATTATCCCCACATATTCCCATAGGCCACCCACTCCTGGAATGTTCCCTCCTCATGCTCACCCTTCAAAAGCATCCTCTTCCTTCAAGTTCAGATGGCACTTATTCCATGAAGCCTTCCTTGATGTCCTGGTCTGGAAACATTTGCTTCCTACTTCCATTTTTCTAGGGCACTTTGTCAAAAGCTCTCTTTTGCATCATAATCATCTGGCTACATGCCATATCCTTTGTCCCCCTGCCCCTACATTAGATTGTAAACTCCTAGAAGACAAGGATTTTATTTTTTAAATTTTTTTTAAATTTCCAGTCCCAGCATAGTGCCTTGCCACATAGTGGAGTGTGAATACAGCTTTGTGGAATCAATAGACTAGAACATTAGTTACATTCAATGCTAGTTTGTATGACAGATGTCTAAATGTGCTTTCATGAAGATTGTTCCATTAGTCAAGCTTTCAAGAAGCCCACCTAGAAAATTTTAGTTTGATTTATTCCAAGGAAGGCCTTAGTTTTCAATTAGTGCATTGTTCTACTTTTTGTCACCTACAAATAGCCTGGGGCATTTATTTCCAATCTAAGCTAGGAGATATGTGTTTGGCAACCAAACACAAACCTAACAAAGACTCCCACTGATGGACTTTGCAGACGGTTATGCCAGGTCATTCCCACCCCCCTCCCCAAAAAAAAATCCATCAAAGAGAATCATGGTTCCAGGAAAGGGAGCATGGTAGAAATAGGGGGGAGGATAGAGCTTAGATCTGTAAAAGAGCCATCATACAGACCAAATGTCATCTCATTATTTCATGTCTATAGCTTTTGCAAAGTGTTATTTTTTTCAGCCTTTATATCAGTCTCCATGGTTAATGTGCCAGAGTAGTATTCACTCAGTTGGTTTAATCAGCCGAGCTATTCCTAGAGCAGTCTGTCCTCATTGGGTGGGGCTGTCAATTCCTTACAAATTAATGGAGAAAGTAAAGGGAAAATTCAATTCAACAAAGTGAATTCAACAGTATATACTGTGTTCCAGGCAGTATGTTGGTAACAGAAGATATAAACACTAAAACAAAACATCTCTGGGGACTTAGGACCATAATCCTTCCTTCTCCAGGGAATTCCTATAGGCAGTGGAGCAAAGTCAATCATTTCTCTTAGAGTGACACCACGGATTCCCAGTCTTCCCTATGTGTTCTGAATTTCCTTGCCAATTCTTGAACATTCAGCAAAAAAAAAGCTAGGCTTCACCATCAGACTTCTCCATAAGAAAGCACAATACCAAGCCAAGCATCCCTTTCCATTGGAAACTTCTAAAACCAAGACTTATACCTAGTAGCCTTTAAAAATCTAATTCTAATGGAAAGGTCATAGAATGGTGAGTTTCGTTTCCTCTAAATTACTAATTTGATGACTTTGGATTAATTATTTTAATTCTGTCAAGTTCAGATTAGGCATTAATAAGAGAGATCTAATAATGAAAGTGGTAGCGTGATTTTAGCCCTGCACTAAATAGCCCCAGACTGCTGCATCTATGAATTCAGTTCTATTCTCATTCTGCTAGCAGTTTATCAGTGATATTGTGAAATATGGATATTGCTATACAAGTAATAATAATAATATTAAATTATTTCTGTAATTTTCAGAATGCTTTACATATAAATCTTAGTAGGGTGGGTCTACCTTCCGCCAATGCAAATCTCAGCCCCTCTATAATAGCTTAGTTTAATGAGTTGCTGCAGCAAATAACAATTAGCCAGTGCCTAGATGGGATCGTGAGCATCTCCACCAGCATCCAGGGCACAGTCACACACAAAGCTGCCTCTTGGCAGGACCTGTTGGAGATTTCTCTCTGGTGGCATAGGCTTAGTTGCCTCCATGTCACGAGGAGGGACGAAAATGGGACTTCACAGCAGGACTTTAATATAAATTAGCCCCTGTTGGGGGCCATTCTCTAGATCTCTTGATGTTGCCTTCGTATTACTGAAGCATGTTGGGCACTCGGTTATTCCTTGTTCTGGTCTTATATCTCCACACTGACAAAATTTATTTCAATATTGAAAAATTTGGAACTCAAAATCTTATAAAAATGAATGCTAAAAATTGTAGCTACACATAATTTTAGAAATTAAATAGTGCCCCATCAATCCTTTAAAAGCTTCTACCAGTGAATGCTGCCTAAAGAGTTGGCTTTTGAAGTCTTCTCTTAATGTAGAACAAATTTCCAAATACCTTTAAAGTGGCCACCTATCAGAAGAACCAGTTGCTTTGATGTCTGTTCTAGACTTAATATACATTTCTGCTTGGCAACCTATCAGAATGCAAGGAAAGATACATGCTTTTTTAAAAAGATTTTTTATTAACTTTTTGGTGGCAAGGATCACCACCCTTAGATAAGTTGGTCTTCATGCAACAATTCATCTCTAAGCCAGAACTCAAAGTCTTCCTCTATTTGTAGGGCTGGCCAAACATCTACTCTGCTGGTATAGCCTTAGAGAACCAAAAGTCATCTTCCCATTCCTACCACATTAATGAATTGGAATTTATAAGAATATAAGGTATTCCCCAATTGATAATTGGGGTCAAAGGGTATGAACAGGCATTTTTCAGATGAAGAAATTAAAACTATCTGTGGTCATATGAAAAACTGCTCTAAATCACTATTGATTAGAGAAATGCAAAATAAAATAGCTCTGATGTACCACCACACACTTATCAGATTGACTAACATGACAAAAAAGGAAAATGACAAATGTTGGAGAAGACGTGGGAAAACTGGAACACTAATGCATTGTTGGTGGAATTGTGACCTGATCTAACCATTCTGGAGAGCAATTTGGTACAATACCCAAAGGGCTATAAAACTGTGCATACAGTTTGATTCAGCAATAATGCTACTAGGTGTGTTTCCCAAATAGATCATTAAAAAAAGGGAAAAGGGACCATATGTACAAAAATATTTATAGCAACTCTTTTCATGGTGTCAAAGTATTGGAAACTAAAGGGATGCCCATCGATTGGGAAATGATGGAACAAGTTGTGGTATACAAATGTAATAGAACACTGCTGTTTTATCAGAATTAATGAGCAGGCAGATTTCAGAAAAACCTGGAAAGAGTGGCATGAACTGATGATGAGTGAAGTGAACAGAACCAGGAAAACATTGTACATAGTAAAAGCAACATTGTGCAATGACCAACTTTGATAGACTTAGCTCTTCTCAGCAATACAATGTTCTAAGACAATTCCAAAACACTCATGATGGAAAATTCTATCCACATTCAGAGAAAGAACTATGAAATCTAAATGCAGATTGAAGCATACCATTTTCTCTCTCTTTTTTTCTTTTTTGTGGTTTTTCCCTTTCCTTCTGATTCTTCTTTCACCACATATGTTTAATATGATCATACATGTATAGTCTATATCAGATTGACATCTTGGGGAGGGGAGAGGGGAAGAAGGGGAAAAATCTGGAACTCATAAAAGTGAATGTTGAAAACTAAAAACAAACTTAAAACTTACTTCAAAAAAATAACAAATTAGAATAAATCTTTACGTAAAGATCATCAATAAATTTATGATTAAAAAATGTTCCACCTCCTCCCACTAAATTGTATAAATTTTTAAATAGGTTTCTTTAGAAGAAGAGAATTCAGAGCCCAAAATTCGGAATGACAGATTCCTTTCTGCCAAATCAACTGAAACTTGAGGCCATAGAACTGAATGAATTTACTGTGTGACCTTTGGAAAGTTAAAACATCTCTAGCTTTAGTTTTGTCACATTGAATATGAACGCATTGAACTAGACCTATAAGGTCCTGTCCAACTTTGACATCCTCATCCTAATGCTTTCTACATATTCATAATAAAACACTCTTGGCCAATTTAAGAAAGACATGGTTCCTTTCTTCCAGGAACCTTTAGTCTACTCTGAGTAAACATTCATGCTGGAGTAATACTAGAAGTGAACTAGTTAGCCCTGTATATAGTAGTAGATAGCTCCTCATTGATGTAACTTTAAAAATCCAAAACAAACTAAATTGCAGCATGTAAGGTATAAATTGGTAAATGGAATTAATATGGAATTTTTTTCATCCTTAGTTGTTGATAAGGTTAGGAACTCAACCTTGTCATGGGAAGTTTAGTGAAGCCTGTGAACCTCTTCTCAGAATAATATTTTAAAATTCATAAAATAAAATATATAGGATTAAAAAGAAAGCAATTTATATTGAAAACCAGTAACATTTCAAGGTTCTACCTCACAGCTCTCAGACTGGCCATGATGACAAAAGATGAAAATGACAAAGGTCCTAGAGCCTATGGGAAAACAGGCATGCTGGTGAATTGTTGATGGGACCATGAATTGGTCCATCCCATCCTGGAAGGCAAATCTGAACTATGTTCAGAAAGTTACTAAATTGTGCATACACTTTGACCCTAACTATATCCCTACTAGAACTATACCCCAAAGAGATCAAAGAAAGAAGACCTATATGCACAAAAATATATTAAAGCAGTTTAAAAAATCAAAAAGAGGTGTTCTGTTGAAAATCATTGAACAAATGACATTGTATGAATGTAATGAAGTGTTATCATACCATAAGAAATGATAAAAAGTTCAGTTTGGGAAGAAACTGTAGGAAGACCTTTATGGATTGATGCAGAGCAAAGTGAGCAGAACTAGCACAAATAATAGTGAGCAAAGAGAAAATTATTTATACAATGACAACAACATCACAAATAAAAACAACTTTGAAAAACTTTAGAACTTTGATGAATATAATGATAAAACCATGAAGATTGAGGATGAAACATGCTACTCACCTTCTTCCAGAGTGGTTTTGTCAGAGAGGTCATGAACTTGAAATGCAGAGAGATTTGGCATGGTCCATGTTACAATTTCTTTTGCTGGATTTGTTTATGGCATAGGTATGATTAGAGTTTTATTTTGGGATTTTGTTGTGATTCAGTTGTGGGGATAAAACATTGTAGATGCATTTAAAAATAAATGAATTTAAGAAAAGAAAAACATTAAAATACTAAAAAACAAATTTGGGATCTTTACATAGGAACCTACGCTTCTTTATTAATACATTACTTAGCTAGATGACACATTCAAAACATGGGCAAATTGAGGTAGCTAGGTGGCTCAGTGAATAGAGCCCTGGAGTCAGGAGGACGGGAGTTCAAATCCAGCCTCAGACATGTAACACTAGTTGTGTGATTTTAATCAAGTCACATAATCCCAATTGCCCTGCCTTCCCCCCTCCAAAAAGACTCCAAAAAATAGGCTAATTGAAGTTAAATTTTATTTTTTAAGACATGTGTGAGAGCTAGAATAAGAACATTAAACTGTCGGGTAGTCTTTGACAAGACAATACATAATGTCATGTTGAACATCCAATTTATTTCCTGTTTTAGGTTTGATGTTTACTAGTGCTGAAAATCCCTATTCACAAAGATACGTTGTTACAAGTGGAATTAGAGCTTCTGTAACTCACATTATAGCATGAGGCCAAGGAACACTAAAATTCTCTGAAGGTTTGAGTTTAAACTAAAATTGTAGTAAGATTCTTGTCTTAAGATCGAGAATATAATTTAATATCAGAAATGAATGAAAATCCATATTTCACCTTTAATGCCATTAAGATTTTAAAAAAACACACTTTTTCTAAAGCATTTCCAGGTATTCATAGATATCTCTTTTCAAAGATATTGAGAGATAATTTTATAAAATTTGTACCTCAGCTCCATCTTGGTAAAACACTTCCTTGAATGTTTGCAAAGGATATTTGTCCCAGCTCTCTTCTTCCATGTCAGTAGATTATTCAAGAAAGCTTGTGATTTTGCAATATCATGCGTCATGCTGACTTCAGGATCTTGAACTAAAAGTTATGTCATTCATACTTTCTTTCATAAACAGAAACTTCTGCCCTTAGTAGAAGATGAACTTCAAGACTTGTCCTTTTGAAAGTCACTGAAGTTCATTTGTGAAGCATAGAAGCAATATGTATTTTGCTCCCATTTCTTGACAAAATCTTTTAAAATGTGATTTTTCAAAGATCTGCTCCTGAAAAAGTTGAGGAATTGTATGACTGTTGATAAAACCTCTTTCAGTGTTGTTGGAAGAGTCTTTGTTTGGGGGCCATGTTTTGTATGAAAAGCAGTGAGTGACAATGATATAAGGAGCTTTCTTTCTCACTGGTGTAGTAAACCTAGATGTATTACCAAGCATCGCCAAAGCCCCATCTATGCAAAGAGTACGAAGCTTTTCTTTCCAAAGAGTTTTTTTTGTCAAAAAAAACCCAACAACCTTTTTTCTTAAATTTCCAAATGAAATTAATTTCCAAATGAATTTTACAAGCATTGTGATCTCAAAAAGGACTCCCAAAATAAGAATTCTTCTTTGATGCAATTAACACACCCAGTGTATAAAAACAAGAAATTGGCTGAATTGAACAATGTGTGAAGTTGCATCCAGTTGCATACTGAAGGGGAATGGCTAGGCTGCCAGCCCTCGAAGATCTACTTTAAAATGTGCATGTGTATGTGTGTGTGTATAAAATATGCATGCATGTATGTATATGTATATATACCCCCACACACGTGTGTACAAACACATATCTCTCAGCTGTACTAGTGTATACCACATCAATTGACAATGAAACCTCTTCCATGTTCCCCATATTCTAGCAAACAACTAAGATCTTTTCCAATACTGTGGGGTTCCTTTAGTTTAGCATCTAGTAAGCAACTTTGTAGGATGTTTCAAGAAAATGTTTTTGTGAAATTGAAAAATCCAAGTTTCAGAAGAATTCCAGCTTTCTCAAATCAAGATTTCTTTGAAAAAAAAAACAAAACTTGCACCTTTATATGCCTTTTCAGGATGGACAGATGTGAGGTGTTCTTTTAGTTTTTCTGACTTATTTCCATTTGCAAGCATTTTTCTGGACAAAAAAAGAAAATACTATGGCTTTTGTATCCCATTATGTTTATTACTTCAAAGTAAAACCATATTATACATGGTCTTCATTATGCTTTATTTCCTTTGACATTTCAACTTAAATTGGGTCTATAAAAACATAAAATAAAGAAAGCTAAAAATAAAATATTTGGTTCATTGATATTTTAAACTCAATGTTTTGAATGGTTTCCAAGTGATTTTGTTTAATAAATCTGCATGGAAATAATGCATTTAAATGTTAATTAAGTACCATGCATTTAAATGCTAATTAAGCATTAAAGAAATTTCTAGGACAAATAAAATAAGGTGGGTTTTACTAGTAATCCAGAATTTTAGCACTTGTAATGATTTTTAACTCTCCTACAGGCACACATTACAGTAGGAGCTAAGAAACTGTGTTCTTCCTGGAATTCAGCTGCTCTTGCATGTGTGATTAAATGACTTTCGGGGTCTTTAAGAATGGTTCCCATTTCTGATATCATTCAGTTTTCTCAGGAAGTTATTTTTTAAATTCATGATGTTTTCATGGAATAACAATACAAACAATATACTGTGTGTGTGTCTGCATGCCTTTATTTCCTAACACAATGTACAAAAAGGGAGTGTGAAGAAAAAAATAAATGGAAGAACTTCTCTCCTCATAGAACTCACCATGCAGTGCATGACCTCTATCCCTGCACAATCTGTCAGCAATAAGAACTTATCACAACTGTCAGACTTGTAGGAACCTGCCCACCCCCCTAGCTCATTACAAAAGGCCAAGGTGGTTCATCTTCCAGAGAGTTAAAAATTCTAACTTGAAACTGCCCGATTTTGTAAAACTTTAACAAAGAATGAAAAGGATTTATCTCCTTCTGCATAATATTCAATGAACAATTGTAGATTGAGAATACCGAAAAGTGACATAGATTTCTGACTCATCAATGTGGGAAGATACAACTTCTCCATTTAATGACTTAACAGCTAATAGACTCAGTTACCTGTTGCTTGGCCAGCTATGTCCTATGAGTGTTTATAAACAGTAAGACTACTATCATATGTGACCTAGTAGTGCATCTAATACCTATAGTAATTTTGAATAGTACTATTCATAAATGATTTTTCAGATATCTGCAACAACTGTAATATGATATGAAAATTCTGTTATTTCTACTGTTGATAGAGTCACAGGTACTAATGTGGTTCAAATCCTATATCCATAATTTAAGAATATGCTAAATTTCAGGTAGAGGTTACTGAAAATAAATATATAGATTTTTTCCCCATCCAAGTTCACAGATCCCCTGAAATGTATTCATAGATCTCTTGGAGGGAGGGGGGGCGGGTTCCTGCAATGGACAATTATTGTACTGAATCCAGAGAAAATGCTGTCCTTTCCTACAAACTGCTTGAGGTAGCATGGAAAAGCTTGCAGTATACTGCTGGGCTATAATTAAGTAAAGGACTTGGGTTTCTACCCAACTCTTATAAGAACTTTACTTTCTCAAAGTAATATCCTAGGAATGTGTATGGGAGCCATTTTATTCCATTACTTCAATTATTTGCCTTCATGTCTCAAAGATGTCTTAGCGGATGTTAAATGAATGCATAGATTTGAATAGTAAATTGATTTCAAGACTACATTTCAATGTTGATGGCCATGATCTGATATTTTATTATCAACTATAAAACTGAATAATTAAACTATTCCATTTGAAAGTTACCAAGTTCATTGGAGAGACTTATATAAACTGATGCTGAGTGAGGAGAGCAGAATCAGGAGAACTTTGTACACAATTACAGACACATCGTATGTGTGATGACTAACTTCGATAGACTAGACTCCTCTCTGCGATACAAGGTTAGAAGACAATCACAAAAGACTCATGATGAAAAGGGATATCCACAACCAGAGAAAGAACTACAGAGTCTGAATTCAGATTGAAGCAAACTATTTGTTCTTTCTCGGTTGTGTTTTCTTTGGTTTTATCCCTCCTTTTTCATTGTTCAGCCCGTGGTTAAAATCCTTTACAACATGACTAACGTTCAACATGAAGGTATTTTTTTTTCATGTAACTATAGATAGGTTTGATACTTTGTCTGAAAGCTACCTGTTCATATCCTTTGACCATTTCATAGTTGAGGAATGACTTGTATTTTAAATGTGACTTAGTTCTCTGTATATTTTGAGACATGAGGCCTTTATCAAAGAAAACTGTAAAAAAAAAATTTTTTTCCCAGCTTCCTGCTTTCCTTATATTCTTGGCTACATTGGCTTTGTTTTTACAAAACACTTTTTAATTTAAGATAACCAGAATTGTCCATTTTATCTCCTAATGCTCTCCTTCTCTTGTTTGGTCATAAATTCTTCCCTTATTTATAGATCCAACAGCTAAATTATCCCATGTGTCCCAATTTGCTTATGATATTACCCTTTATGTCTAAATCATGTATCCATTTTGACATTATCTTTATATACAGTGTGAGATGCTAGCCTCTGCCTAGTTTCTGCCAAACTGCTTTTCAGTTTTCTTAGCACTTTTGGTTGCATTCTTGTCCCAAAAGCTTGGATCTTTGGGTTTATCAAACATTAGATTGTTACGGTCATTTACAACTGTGAATTGTATGCCTCATCTACTCCACTGAACCACCACACTATTTCTCAGCCAGCACCCGATTGTTCTGATATTTATTTCTTTGTAATAAAGTTTAAGATCTGGTACTGCTAAGCCACATTCCTTCATATTTTTTATTGATTTCCTTCCAAGTCTTGACCTTTTGTTCTTCCAGATGAATTGTTACTATTATTTCTAGCTCTATGAAATAATTTTTGGTTGTTTGATGGGTATGACACTGAATAAGTAAGGCAACTTATACTTTTAGGGACCCTGAAAAGTCAAGTGACTTACCCAACCTCACAGAGCCCAGATGGGCCCAGGGCCAGACTTGATCCCACATCTTCCTACTTTCAAAGCCAGCTCTTTGTCCGTTGTACTACATGACATCTATGCAGAAGCCACACATATAGGAAGTTTGTTTCATATGACACTTGACTCTTATGGTATGAACATATCAAATTTAAGCTGTTTACCTGAACCATCACACACTGTACTCAGCAAACTCCGTAGTTTACCAAATTGTTGGACTTTCTCTCCTCTCCTTCCTTTAGAGCAGCAGTTCTCAACCTGTGGGTCATGACAGGTTTCACAGGGGTCACAGTTTTCACAAACAATCCTTTCACAGGGGTCACAGGGGTTGCCTAAGACCATTGGAAAACACATATTTCTGATGGTCTTAGGAACTGAGACACCGCTCCTCTATCCGTCTCCAGGTGGGTCCGCCCATATGCAGATATGCCCACATATGAGTATTAAAGGGGTTGTGGCATTAGGAAGGTTGAGAACCACCATTATAGAAGAATCTGAATGTGTGGTTTCATCTGTGTGGTGTAATGGTAATGGTAATTTGAAGATCTTCCCCACCTCTTAATAAGCTTAGGGGAATTTGAAGACCTTTCCTGCTTTGAAAATAAACTCTGCCCCCTAATAGGCTGAATGTAATCACATGGATCCTATAGTGGGAGGAGTTTGCTGAAGGGTGAAGAAGAGCCACATGAAGCTGGGAATCAGAGCTAGAGAGACAGTGGGGGAGAGAGGATGCTCAGCCAAGGAGATAGACTTGTGAATAAAAGTTGGTTTTTTGCGACCTGCTGGGACAGCTAGGCTTATATCGATTTGTGGGAAGGCTAAAGGGTGTTATACCTCTCTGTGTTGTTATGGCTTATTAACTTCTTTGCTACTTTGATGGAATCAGCTTACTGGTCTTGGGATTTGGTTTTCTGGTGTCTGAATAAATGTTTCCCTTTTATCTTCTGTATGAAGAGTCTGCTATATTTTGTGATCAAGTATCATGTGGTAATATCTATTATAATCATGGGTGCTGTGAGTATTGCATTGGCACTACATGTGGGGAACTCCCATTGTAGGAATAACCCCATTGATGCAAGTCATTGACTTCCTTGTAATTTATAGTCGCAGAGAGTTCACCAGGATCCTAGGATGG
Source organism: Pseudochirops corinnae (assembly GCA_028646515.1). Lineage (NCBI taxonomy): Eukaryota > Metazoa > Chordata > Mammalia > Diprotodontia > Pseudocheiridae > Pseudochirops > Pseudochirops corinnae. Next base: position 75,549,600 of record CM053592.1, on the reverse strand, counting down.
TCCCATAGCTAGTATGTGTCTGAGGCAGGATTTGAATCCAGGTACTCTTGACTCCAAGGCAGGGTCTCTATCTACTATACCATTGCCTTTCAGTTGTTGATCTTTTATAATTTATCATCTTTAGCATATCCTAGTAAAAGTGATCTGTTTTATACTCATCCCTTTAAATGTCTTGGAACTGCATACATCATTTGTTGTAATAGTTCTAAGATTTCGCTTTCTGGAAACAGCAGAAATCTTTCAGAAAGATTCCTAAATGATCATATTTATGACTTTTCCCAAATTAACATTTATGAAAAGTCAGCATATTATTAAGTATGAAGTGTTAGAATTTTTTTTAGTTGCATAGTTCTTAATGAAAAGAGGCAAATGTGGGTATTGGGTTCTCCCATCCTTCTCTCCTTTTGGGTTGTTTTTTTTTATGTGATTTTAATACTACTTTCAGCAGAGCCAAGATGGCAGCATAGAAGCAGGAAAACTCTGTGAGTTCCCCCCATAATCACCTCAAATACCTATAAAATATGACTCTAAACAAATTTTAGAGCTGCAGAACCCACAAAGTGACAAATCTCCCAATGAAGGCAACGTGGCAGGTGGACAGGAAGGTTTCCATCACAGTGTGCTGGGAGCCAAGCCCAGCCCCACTTGAGTCCGCAGTTTTAGCCTCCCAGGGTGGCCCAACCAGCAGCAGCTGGAGCGGACTTCAGGAGAGTGGATCACCAGCAGCTGTGGTGGTTTCTAGAATTATCAACCCACAAATGCCAAAGACAAAGTAAAAGGTCAGTGTGGAACTCTGTTGGAATTGGGGGGGGGAGGGGAGACTAAGAGCACGGTCCAGCTGCTACCCCCAGGGCAAGAAGCAGAGGCACAGCATCTGTGCAGTTGCCTCCACATGGCTGCTTCAAAGCTCCTGGCCTGCAGATTGTAGGAGGACCAAACGACCATTCAGAGGGTAATTGCTTTTGTTTTAATCTGCCTGGATCTGGATCATGGTCTTGGGTGGTGGTCCTGAGGTGTGTGACCAGTGATCCAGAGCTTGTGGGGCCAGCAGAGAGGGCACCTAAATAATAGTTCTGGAAGCTGTGAAAACCCCAGAAATTTGGGACAAAGCTCTCCCTTCTGGAAGCAGAGTTCTCCTGTGGCAAAGAGCTCAGAAGTCAAGTAACTGAGTGGCAATATGAGCCAGCAAAGGAAGCAAAGCAAGCACAGCAATCAAACTTTAGATTCCTTTTTTGGGGAAAAAAAGGATCAAAGCATGGAATGGGAGAAAGACAACGCAGTCAGAACTCCTGCACCAAAAGCTTCCAAGAAAAATACGAATTGGTTATAGGCCATGGAGGAGGTCAAGAAGGATTTTGAAAATCAAGAAAGAAAAGTGGAGAAAAAATTGGGAAGAGAAATGAGAATGATGCAAGAAAATCGTGAAAAGTGGGTCAACAACCTACCTGAAGAAAATAACACATAAAAAATAGATTAACTCCAATGGAAAAAGAGGCCCAAAAAGTCAGAAGAGAAGAATGCCTTAAAAAGTCAAATTTGCCAGATGGAAAAAGAATTTCAAAAGCTCACTGAAGAAAATAATTCCTACAGAGTTAAATTGGAGCAAATGGAAGCTAATGACTTTATGAGAAATCAAGATACTATTAAACAGATCCAAACAAATGGAAAAATAGAAGGTAATGTGAAATATCTCATAGGAAAAAACACTGACCTGGAAAATAGATCCAGGAGAGATAATTTTAAAATTATTGGACTACCGGAAAGCCATGATCAAAAAAGGAACCTAGAAATCATCCTTCAAGAAATTCTCTAGGAAAATTGCCCTGATATTTTGAACCAGAGGGCAAAATAGAACTTGAAAGAATTCACTGATCACCTCTTGAAAAGGATCCCAAAAAGAAAACTCCTAGGAATGTTATAGCCAGGTTCTGGAGTTCCCAGATCAAGGAAAAAATATTACCAACTGCCAAGAAGAAACAATTTGAATACTGTGA
>CM053592.1:75501594-75547106 GCA_028646515.1 Pseudochirops corinnae | reverse complement strand
AAGAAGAGAAAGAATCTGGAATTCAAAGTTTTAAAATCAAATGTTTAAAAAATTATTATCATTATTATTTACATGCAACTGGGAAATAAGATATACAGGCACTGAGGTAAGGAGATCCATCTTGCCCTACTGGAAAGTCAGAGGGATGATGGGAGAGGATATAGGAGAGAGCAGATTGGGGAAGGGGGTATTCAGCAGGATGGCTGTTTTGAGGTGGTGGCTAGAGGAAAGACAGGGAGAGAATTTGTAACTCAAAATCTTGTGGAAATGAATGTTGTAAACGAAAAATAAACATAAAATTTAATTTTTTTTTAAAAAGTACTGCTTTCCATTATTCTGGTATCCAGAGACATTAAATGCTCAGCTATTACAAATACAGTGAAATTTCTCATGGTTTCCCCTTTCCCCCACCCTGTTAGCTGAGAATTTTCTCTTCATAGAAAAAATTGAAGCCATTTGCCATAAATTTCCTCTTTTCCCCTCTTCCTCCTCTCCTACCATTCAGGTGCCTTCTGCCACTGTCTTTTCCCTCACCTCTGTATCATATGATGAGGTCACCTTACTCCTTGCCAAGCCTAAACCTTCTATTTGTTCAAGAGATCTCCTTCCATCCCATCTCTTCTAACAGACTGTCCCCTCTGTTATTCCACTCTTTCATTACTTTCAATCTCTCTCTTACCAGCTCATTCTCTACTGCCTACAAAAATTCCCATGTCTCCCCCATCCTCAAAAAATCCTTACCTGATCCTTCCCATCCACACGAACATCCTCCATCTCCTCTGCCCTTTTGGTTAAACTTGAAAAGGCCAACTACAATAGATATCTGTACTTTCTGTCATGTTTCTCATGTATATGTTTGTGTATGTGTGTGTGTGTGTGTGCGTGTGTGTGTTCCCCAAGCGCACATGCACACACACACACATACACACACACACACACACACACACACACACACACACACACACATACATCCAGAAAAAAGGCAGGACAATGAAACCTAGTCTTCCTTCATCCACCATCTCCTCAACCCTGCCAAAGTGATAGTGATTGTGCTATTATTCCAGTCATTAATTCTGGACTGACATTTAGATTAGCTAAAATCCTTAAGTATCTTAGGATACCCATGATTAGGGCCTCCAAATTTGACTCTGTCTGGCTTACTAAAATAACCTTACATAACATCATCTACAACTCCAGTGTAATTTCCCGCACTTCTATTTTAAATGCTCTCTTCCCCCTTCTAACTTACCTTATAAACGTCCAATCACAGATCAGACTAGACCAGAAAAGTCCCCAATTCAAAAGTTCCAAAGGTATCCTCTGCACTGGAGAGAGAAGAGATAAAATGTGGAGGAATCTCTTTTTCTATTTGATTTAGATCAATCAGCATTTATTGAGTACCTACTACATGTATGGTACCACACTAGTCAATGTAAAAACTAAGATGTCCCCTCCATTCAAACATGATATACCATGTATACAAGTAACCAGGAAGCACATATAAAGTAATGGCAGCCAGGGGGCACCATAATGCACAGAGCACTGGGCTTGGAATCAGAAAGACTCATCTCCCTGAGTTCAAATGTGGCCTCAGACACTTAGTAGCTTGTGGGCAAGCCACTTAGCCCTGTTTGCCTCAGTTTACTAGTCTGCGTGATGGTTTAGAGAAGGAAATGGCAAACCACCCCAGTGTCTTTGCCAAGAAAACCCCAAAAAGGATCACAAAGAGTCGGACATGATTGAAAAGATTCAACAACTACAAAAACAATTTTTAAATGGAGGAAGTTCTATTAACTAAGGGGGTGAAGGATATGATAGCTTATGAAATGTCAATAAACCCCCCTCAGCTCTGGAGGGAAAATAGCTGATAAAATCTCTCTCCTAGAGCAATAATAGCTGATGTTTATATAAAGCTATTATCTCATTCGATCCTTATAGTCATTTTGTTAAGGCTATTATTATCCCCATTCTACAGATGAGAAAACTGAGTCTAAAAGCACCCAGAGTTATATAGATATTAAGTACTAGAAACAGAATGTGAACCTAGGTCTCCCCTGATTTTAACTCAATGGATTCTTTCTATTGCACAGCCCTCACAAATCTTGAGGCTTCAAAATTTTGACTGGAAGAAGCTCTTCCAGTGAGCGAGGCTGTCTGTGAAAGAGGTGGAAACTGTGATTGTGTTCGTTGTAGAAAGACAGTATTTTGTAATAGAAGGCACTCCTATACTTCCTATTAGTAAGACTAAGGGCAAAGTCACCCGTCTTGACTAAGCGCCTCAGTTTCCACGCCTGTAAAGAAGGAAATGATAGCACTTGGTTTTCTGTTGTTGTGTGGTCCATATGAGGAAAGTGCTCTGTGAATCTAAAAGTTCCAAATAAGCTCTGAGAATCTGTGTCAACCTTGGAACTTCTAATACTTTTTAGTGCTCCCAAACTACTCATTTTCCCAGCATTTAACTACCTAAATTAACGTGAAGCCAATCTATCACTAAGCAGATTTTCACTAATGCTTTACATGAAAAAAATTTAGCAGAAAGCAAATAATTACATAATTTACATATTTCCTTTTATTTTTTAGTTTTTGGGTACAGGAAATTGATGCATCTATACAGGTACTTTGCTTTGACTTAAATCTAATAATTTCACTCTGACAAGTGCTGTCTATCCTAGATACTCCAGAAAAATAAGAAATTATGCTTTCTGATTAGAAAACCTGCTAACTTCTCTAGAATCTCTGCAGGTGCAAAATCCCACAGCTCTCTAAATGTATCATTGGCATGATCAAGGGGAAATTGTGATAGGTTCAGAGGTATTGAAAAGATTGTTTTACTAGAACCCTTCCCTGTAAGATTCATTTTCTTGCTAAGATGATCTAGTTATAGGGAGAGGTTTTAAAACTCTTTGCTCTGAAAGCAGTGAAAAAGCCAATGCTTCAATTCAACATTGAAGTTCATAACTTCAACCTTATTTTGACTAGCTGCCAGATTCTTCTTCCATTAGGAGGTTTGAGAGAGATGTAAGGGAAGTAAAGTGAGCAATTGGCAGTCTTCAGTGCCAAAGCCTGTGGCATTGACTCTAGAAATATCCTGAGTCATTCTGGCAGCATTTTCTCGAATCTGTTCTAAGACCCTGGAAATGAACTGCCTTTGATGAAAAACAAACAAGACAAAATGAATCCTGTCATCTGCTTCCTTTGTGGAAAAATGTCCAGTCAAATATATGGAGCTTGGAATTAATGGATTGGACTAAACTTTTGTGGAATCCTCCTACAATTGTCTATGGCTTATAGAAATGAAACCCATGCTTGTTTCTAAGTTTCCACTAAAATCTAGTAAATTCCTCATAGAATTTTAACTATTTTATACATTTATACTCTCCCTGAATATTTAATACTTTAAGAGAATAAAATGCAAGAGGACCGTGAATGTTTCATTTCTTCATTTGTGAAGGACTGATGTTGAAAGATTAGTAAATCTGGGCTTGGTGGATCACACCTGTGATCCTGCTACTTGGGAAGCAGAAGCCAGAGATTCTCTGAGCTCAGGAGCAGAGAGAAGCCTGTAAGGTATCCACACTAAGTCTGGAATCCATATGGTTGACCTGGTGGATTAACTCTGATATCACTTTTTCCATCAGTTGAATGTAAATTGAAGAGAATTCCTTTTTCTTATTGTTTGTAAATATAGTAGAAAAACTGCTGAATTTAAAGTAAAAAAGATGTGAGTTTGAATTCCTCAATTCAATAATACTCTAATACTGCAGATAATAATATTAAATGATATTTATATAGTACAGGGGTAGGGAAGCTGTGGTCTGAGGTTCCCCACCCCTGATATAATACTTTAAGGTTTGGAAAGCACTTTATGTACATTATCTCATTTAGGCAAATTAACATCCCTGAGCCTTAGTTTTTTCCCACCTGTGATATGAAGGGATGGATGAGAAGACATGTAAATTCCTTTCATCCCCAAATCTCTGATCCCAGAATACATAAGCTCCCTGAGGGCAGGAACTGTTTCCTTCTTATCTTATTATCTCCAGAGTTTAGTCCAACTGCTGGCACATAGAGAATGTGTACTGAACTATTTAATCTGAAAATATATGAACCAACTTATTACAAAACACTTGTCTTATTTTCATGCCTACAAGTGTATTATGCAGTGCCTTTGATTAAATCGTAAAAGGCAAGGAGCAAAATCCCAGAAAGGTGTTAGCATTCATCTTCAGTTCATATGGGAGTGGTAATTCTAGTTCCCAAAGAGAAATACAGAAAGGGGATTTGTCATGATTAAGACTCTGTAACTTTAGAAATGTTGTAAGTGAGGAACATTTTAGAAATGTACAAGCGTTTAGTAGGAAATGCAAATAACGGCAGCAGAGGGACTTGGGGGGGTTCTAACATCAGCCTATTTTCCCCTTAAAAATATTAAGTAATAAAAGTAAAGGGGAAAAATAGGTGCTCCTGGCAATAATAAGTTATATTAAAGTAGAATCTTAGATCATCTTACTAGCATCTTGCCAGGAACTTCAGCTTTGTTAACTGCTCTTCAAAAAACTCTGCCAAGTTCTGACTGTAAATGAGAGAAGTTCATTTTGAACATGTACTGAATTCACAATGAAATTTTATTTTCCATTTTTAGTCATGTATTGCCATGTTTCCCACTATTAAGGGAGACTATATATAGGTATTCATATACTATTATGTATATCAATGGACTCCATGTATATTAATATACATAGCACATCACCTCTCTGCATCTCTGTTTTATCATTGGTAAAATATAGGAGCAGTGCTAGATAATTCCTTAGATCTTTTCCAAGGCTGAATTATAATCTCATGCAAATGCCAGCCAGTTGTGGATAGGCATACAAAAAAAGCACCAATCAGTCCTGCTCAACTAAGGAAAACATTAAGGACCTTTGAGAACTAACCAAAACATCAACATATCTATTGGGGGAACAAAGATGGAACCATCTGCATTCAAGAACCAAAACCAAATAGATAGGCTTTCTCCAGTATTTGTGAGACATTCAGTATTGAAGAGATTGGATTTGATGAATTATTTGTCCTTGAGCAGGGGAGTGATTAACCCCCTAATATAAAGTCATAGCCAACAAAGTTTAAATGTTTTAGATGATCCTAAATGTTTCTCTGTGTTTGGGAAGGTTCTAAGGAACAGTTTGTACCCACGTGGGCCATAGCGAATATATATGTGTGTGTATATATGTATGTATGTATATATAATATGTTAGTATACATATATACACACATACACATGCACATATTTAGAAGATATATACACATGCACATATATGCATGTATACACACACATACATATATAAACACAAATGACACATTCACTTAAATGTGAAATTTTTCAAAGTACATGTACATCTATTTTTTAAGATCTTCAGAGGAATTATAGTTAGAATTGTGTTCAACTTGCCTTTTTCCATATTTTCCTGCAATCAGCATGAGTTCTTGATATGGTCTTCTCCTAAGGGGATGTGCCCCACATATTGAGTTAAATGTGACTTCCACAGTCTCTCTGGCTTCAGAGGTCATTGGGAGCAATATTTCACAGTATCACATCCTAAGACCTATTCCATACACAGCCAAAGATATCACACTGTGTGTGACACTTGGCCATAGTGTAGTCTCATTTTGAACACAACCTAGTGACATTACCCTCCAAAAAACACATTATAACCCAATTCCAATGTCTTATATTAGTATAAAGCAAAAGTATGGAAAGGCAGGTAGATTTAGCATATGCAAATTAGATTAAAAACCAGTTAATTAACAAGCGTTTAGTAAGCAGCTAATGTGCTAGGAACTGGGGATGCGGATACAAAAAAAAAGGAAACAATCCTTTCTCTCAAAGAGCTTACATTCTAGCAGAAGATACCACAAAGGGGCATATACAGAAAAAATGTAAAAAGAATAACTACAAGGTCACACTGAATACAAAGTAGTTAAGGAGGTAAGACCCCAGAAGTTGGAGGATTCGTATAGATGCTAGTGCTTGACTTGCATCAGGGAAGGAAGAGAGGGGTTCTCTGAGGTGGAAGTGAGGAGGGAGGTCATTCTAGGCATAGGGGATAGCCAATTCAAAGGCCTATAGACAAGAAATGGAATACCTTTTGTGAGGAACAGAGAGATGGTTGGTTTGACTGCACTAGTGAGTGAAGAGAAGTAATGCATATTGAGGTCAGAAAGAAAAGTTGGGGCAATACTATGAAGGAATTTTAAAGGTAGACAGGGCTGTTTATATTTTATCCTAGGGTCAAGAGGAAATCACTAGAGTCTGTTGAATAGGTAAGTGACATGATAAGATCTGTACTTAAGGAAAATCACTTTGGTAGCTGTGGGAATAAAGGCTTAGAGTGGGGGAAGATTTGAGTCAGGGAGACCAGTTTGGAGTCCATTGTAGAAAACCAGGCAAGAGGTGATAAAGGCCTGAACTGAAGTCATGGCTGAACGAGGAGAGAGGAAGAGGCTGGATACAAGAGTTGTCATGGAGGTAGAATCAGCTGGCAATTGATTGCATATGTGGGATGAGGAAGAAATAATGAGTGGAGAATAATACCACGGTTACAAACCCGACAGGCTGACATAATGTGTCCAATTCAGTAGAGAGGAGGAGGGAACAGTGATGAGTTCTATATTGGACATGATGAATTTGAGATGTCTCCAGGAAATCTGGTTTGAAATGTTCGATAGATAGTTGATAATATGGAACTGGTACTAGGGAGGGAAATGGGGTTCTACATACAGATCTGGGAGAGATGGTATGGGGATAGAAATAACAAGATTTGGCAGCAGATTGAATATGTGAAATGAGAAAAAGTGAGAAGCTGAGGATAATGCCAGTGTTACAAACCTGGAAGGATGGTGGTTGGTCCTTTTGGTAAAAAATTCTGTAGTTTGGAACTGAGGAGGAATTGAAGGGGAAGATAATCAAATGTTTAGATAAGTTCATAAAGGCAGAAAAATGAAAAAGATAAAAGATAGCAGTGTAGAAGAGCAGGAACAAAATGCAACTTTTCAACCAGGAAATGCTATTAGGGTGTCTAGACTTTTAAATAAACAGATTTCTTTTCTAAATATGGAGTTGAAACCATCCTACACCTTTTTGGCTCTGATGCCTTAAGAACATGAGTAATGTTCTCAATCAATAAATCAATCAGAAGACCTTACACCAAGTGAGAAAAGTCTTTGAAAGCTACTGGATAAAGTAAAATTATACCAGACAGGAAGAAATGTGCCATAGGCTGAGGAAACTTGGTCATGTCCTTGGGTGTCATCCATAAATTATCAAATGAGTTCATTTGAGGGTATAGAGCAAGTGTGGAATTCCAACACACTTCTGAGGGAAAACTGCTTGGGCATGGTTTCTGCCTCCCCCAGTCCTCAGCTTCAGCCTTAGCCAAATCTCCTCCCCCTCTCTTTTTTCCAGAGAAGAATCAAACGAGCTTCCAAGAATCTGAAAATTTTTAGACTTTCCATTAGTTTCCCAACAGCATTCTCAGATCATCTGGCAGCTGCACTAGTATCCAAGGAGAGATGGATACAAATTCACCATGCTTAAGGGGGACTTCTTAAGTACTCTGTGAATAGGAGAAAAAGACTTCTAGCAATTAGGAATTGTGTGCTACTCCTTTACTACATGGGCTTTTTGCTTGAGCTGATTTCCCACTGAACTGTGAGAAAATATGCTGCCCAGACATTTTGGGGTAGGAGAGAATGTTTAAAATACCTGTTCCTATTATACCATTGTAGTAAATAACCCTTTCTAAAGCCTACTTATTACTAGCTGATTTATATTCTTAGCTGGTACTCTTGTGTGGAAGTGTACCAGTGGGGAGCTCAAGCCAATCACATTAGAGAACTAACCCCCTTGACACCCTTCAAGGTTATCCCTATAGAAAGGGGGAGATATAGTTAGCCAAGCTCTAGGGATCTGACTCAGTTGTAAAAGTGGCATTTGGGATGAAGACCCTCAAAGCTTACATAGGCAACACTTTAAAAAAAAAAAGAATTTTCACTTTAACATGGTTGAATAGATCACATTAATGAGTATGAGCCTAAGGAGGAACTATTTGTCAATGTATCACCAAGGCAATATTCATGGAACCAAACACAACCATGAATATTCTAGCATAGTTCTCAATCACAAAATATAATAGACTCTCCATATAGAAGACAAAAGCAAAACATTTATTCAGACACCAGAAAGCCAAATCTCAACACCAGAAAACTGAATTCATCATAGCAAAAAAGAAATCTATACACAATAACACTACAGAGAGCAACACCATCCCAAAGCCTTCCCACAAACACAAACTTAGCTGTGTCCTTGCCTGCATCCTTTCTCCTCCCTCTGTTCTAACTGCTTTTACTCCCAGCTTCTTCTCAGCTCAGCTCCCCACTTCTTCATTCAGCCAACCCACCACAGGCTCCATGTTATTACATTCTACCTATTAAATGGCAGGGAAGATCTTCAAATTCCCATTACCATTACACATGGTTGAGTAGATCACATTAATGAGTATGAGCCTAAGGAGGGACTATTTGTCTATTGTCTGAAGGCTAGCTACTTTTCAGATGGCTTACCACCAGATTGGCCACAAAATTATCAATATTTCAGTCAAAGAAAAATCTTGAAATTCTTCTGGTCAATTAAAGAGGAATTGTGATCTGTATCACAAAAGGGAACATCTAGATTGACAAAGCTGCAGATGCTTGAATTATTAAAGTGAAAAATTCAATACATTTGAAGACTATTGGAACATAAAGTTAATTTGTGATCATTTTTAAATTGCTTAAGTTCAGAATTCTGTTAAGCAAAATATTATCTGGAGCTTTAACTTATCCAAGAGAAAGGCATTATTGTCCAAGTCAAGTGAGAATTTCCCTTTGAATCCCTCAAAACATAGAAAAGCCTGTTTTAACAAGTAAGAATATTGTTCTTTTCCTTAAGCACAGGAGCACAGTAGTGGCATATCACAAACTACTGAGAAGTGACCTCACCAAAAGATCTTGGAATTTTAGTGGGCTTCAAATTCCATATGAATAAACAGTATAATATGGCATCCAAGAAAGTTTAGACTTAAATTGGCTGAATTAAGAGAACACAGTTTCCTGCAAGAAGAGGGTGACAGCCCCTCTCTACTTTGCTCTAGTCAGATCACATTTGGAGTCTTGTGTTCAACTCTGAAGAACACATTTTAGAAATGATATAACCAACTGGAAGACCATCCAGGGGAATGATGGTAAAGGAGCTCAAGTTCATGCCATATGATGACTGGTTGAAGGAATTGGTGAAGTTTAGCCTAGAGAAGAGATTCTAGACTTGATGGGAGTGTGATAGTTGCCTTCAAGTAACTGAAGACTTGTCCTGTAGAAGAGAAATTAAAATTGTTCTGATTGGTTCTGGAAGGCAGTATTGGGTTTAGTGTGAACAGTGAGTTTAGCAGGGACAGTGCCTGGTACACAATGAGTACTTAATAAATGCTTGTTGATAGACAAATTGATTGGCTGATTGAAACTAAGCCTATGAATCAAAGTTGCAAAGCAATCAATATAGGCTTGATATGAGGGAAAACTTCTGCCAGTTAATGAGCCGTTCTCTGAATCAGAAAGACTTGTGTTAAAGACTTGCCTTTGACACATGCTGGCTGCATGATCTTGGAACCTTCTCAGCATCCTAGGAGACTTTCTAAGACCAGAAAGTTACAGAGCAATTGTATTGATCATGGAGTTCCCTTGTTGAAATTTTTCTATACCAATGAAATCACAAGACCAGTCAAAACACCATTACCGCCCCCCCCCCCCCAAAGGTGGGTTCTTTCTCATTGGAGTTCTTCAATCAAAGGCTGAATGACTGTTCACCACATACATTGTAGAGGGAGCTTTTGTGCATGGTTTGGATTAAATAGCCATTGAGAGTCCTTTCTGACTCTTAAGGTTCTGTGAGAAATAAGACAACAGGACCAGAACAAACTCTGGGTCACATGTGGACCCAAGTATAAACAAGGGAGAAATTAAGCTAATTGCACACCCACCATATGGAGCAACCACACTCCGTTTATATTGTAAAATATCTGCAGAGCCTGAGATTGCCTCTTTTTGTTGTTAATAATGTATAAAGTATTTTCAGATCTATGCATTTTCCCAGGTATGATATCAATGTCATCCTTTATCCTTCTAGTAGATTCTGCAATCCATAGTCAAGTGATAGCTGATCCATATGCTACCATTTACACTTTTTCATATGGCAAAATCCTATAACCCATACAGTAAGAGAACGACTATATAAAACTAGACAATCAGATTCACTGGTGGGAAAAAAATGAATTCTGCGGTTAAAACTTGATTATTTCTTTGTATTTCCTATTGCTTCTAAGTCAGCGTCCAAAAAATAGTCAAAGAAAATGCTCGCAATTAGTGCAGGAAAATGCACCTCACATAGAAAGTAGATTTGGAACAAGAATCATAAACACCTTCATCTAGGACCTAGATGTAAAATTCAAGATTCAAAGGTTTCAAAATGTGACCGTAAGTAGAGAAAGACCTGAAGCGAAGGGCAGGATCTGCTTGCAAGCTAGCATTTTGCTGAGAAAGTTGGGCATAGTTAATAGGTTAATTTCTGCTTATTGAATAAGAGCACCCAATGCTGATGGATCTCGTAATTTCAATGTTGGCGATGGCAAATATTTAGCTCATTATCAGTTTTAATAGCATTTTGCCGAACAAGCCTTTTCTTGACATCCAGAAAATACTATTAAATTTCCCCACATAGATACATTGTTATGACATGCAATAACTACTTGAATATAAAGGGGATTAATAATTTAAAAGGTGTTAACAAATTAGGGCCATCATTAAAAATAGACTTTGAACCATTTTGTAGCAAAATCAGATTGAGGTAATGCTCTGCTCTTATGATAAAGAATTACTGCATTAATTCTGCAAAGTGAACTTATTGCTACTATTTGTCTCCAAAACCCTGGAGCATTCAAAGACAGGAAGAATGAAATGATCACTGCGTGGCCTTTTTTTTTTTTTTTTGCCAGGCACCACAGCTCTAATATTTCCATCACAGTTTCACGACTTGGCTTGCAGAGTTGTGCTCAGAGGAAACAAAACAAAAACCTCACAAATGTCATGTTCCCCCTTCTGTTTGCTTTAGCTGGTCCTATAAAATCAGGTCAGATTTTTTCAGGCAATTTGTAATAATAAAGAAAGGATGGTGTTTGGCTTGGATGGCATCAGTGCTTGACTCAGAAGCCTAATTGTATTTTGCATCCCACTTCCTTAAATTTAAGATAAAACTTTAGGCACTGTCTCTATCTTCCTGGAGAAATATTTTATAGAAGTCTTCTGTTTGTTTACAAGACAACTAAATTCTTTGTAGAAAGAAGTTTCATCAGTTGAAAAAAGAAAAGAACATTAGTTGAGGACTTTAGGAATTGTAACTAGGTTGAGTTCATTTACAGAAATAAACTTTGAATACTGGTGGAGAAAGTGAAGCTAGTGACCTTGCACAACCCTCCCTCACCTAAATCTAATTCACTTCTATGTCATGACATCACCTCCCTGATGTCACAGTCTTCTTCGAGAATGAAAGACAAACAGCAACAACCTGAAACATAATGTAATTGTAAAAGAATTAGAATTCTGTCTGCCAATCACTTGTGAGTGTGAATTAGGTAAATCATATTGTTAATATATCTATTGAGATGTATTGCAATGAGAAGCTTTTTTAGATGGAGATGAGTCTAAGCAATTCAAGATCATGGTATTGCATACCTATCCCAAGCCCATGAAATAAGGGTGTGCTAGAGTGAGGGACCTAAGACAGCAGAAAAGCACTGGAAATTGAGGGGGGCACCTAGGGGAACTGAGAGGTGGAGGAAAGGTATGAAAAGGGAGGGGAGAGAGTGTCTGATAAACTAACTGTACTGAAATGTTATCTCTGGTCAGCGCATCAATTGAAAACTCTTCTTTCCCTTCACCATTCTATTTCTCTTTCTTACTTTTCTATTAGCCCTTCTTTACCCCCATGAGATTCTTATTCTCTGGACCCAGAATTCATACTACTCTTAATTCATATTATTAGTTAAAGGGACTTTTGCAAGTTGACCTAGGAGTCTAACAAGTTATAAAAACTATTTCTAGGGGAGAAAGTGGATTTTGCATTCCAAACCAACAAGTTACAAATGAACTTTTTGAATATAAAACCTCATTATATGGGATTTAAAACAGATAAACTTCCATAATTGGAGATAAGTGGTGGGTGGAGACATCAAGGAGACATATAGGCATTTCACTGACAATCAGCATTTTCTCCTCCTTTAAAATAAGAGGGTTGGACTAAATTATTTCTGCATTCCCTTCTAGCACTAAATCCTCTAATTCTGTGATTCATATATATAACTGTATTATTATCTCAAAATACAATGTAGATTTACAGAAAATCCCTGGAAGAGACCTAGAGAGATCATCTGATTGGGCCTTCTAAGTGAACATCCAGAAGAGAATCTCTTCTCTTTTTCAGTCTTTAGGGACTGACACTCTATAACTTCTTTTAATAATGCACACTGATATTTTTATCATTCAATAGCCAAAGCATTTTTCATTTTTAACTGATCCCAATGATCAAGAAGAGTATGGTGTGTCCGATTTTAATCTATTCTTCTTGAGCCAATCTCATTTGGTCTTAATGAAAAACAACTAATCGATTACTTTCTCCTCATCCCTAATTAGAACTCTTTTACACACCTGAAGAATGAAATCTCTCCCATTGGCTTTGTCTTCAGTAGCCCCAATTCTTTTCATTGTTAACCGTAGCACATATTTTCTAGCCCATTAAACACTTTTACTTCTCCTCTCTGGATACTAGTAAGATGTTCCACATCCTTTTTGAATTTCAGTGAGCAGAAGCAATGACAGATTACCCAACTGGTATACTAGATTTGTGTTGGGGGGATAGGGGAGTTCTTTAGGGTCCCTTTCCTCCACCTATCTTATACACACACACACACACACACACACACACGGATGCAGTGAGAATACAGATAGAAGAGCACCAGCTTCCCTGCCCTGGGGCCTGGTCCTGTTCACTGAGGAGAAGGAGTATGGGAGGAGGAACAACTGGTAAGTGAAAAAACATGGCGCCAAGGCTAGAGATGGGAGTTTAAGTCCTTCACAACATTCACAAGATTGAGAACCAGCAAGGAAATGATGAAAAAAGGGAGGGAAAGGCTTTCTTATTTCTTTGTACTCCATGAGACAGTTCTGGCCACTTTTCAATCTTAAAATATGGGTTCACAATGAGTATAATGATGTAAATGAGGTCACTAAAGGAATCAGAGCTCTACACAAATGAAAGACCAGTGACAGCCCTGAAGATCAAAATAATGAAACCTCCTCTCCCTCCTCAGAGCCCTCCAAGACATGGGAGAGGACCAGAGCAGAATGTCATCTACATTGCCATTTTATTGGGAGCTTTGACTTAATTGTTTTTGTTTCATGGGAGTATACAGTCTGGAAATGGGGGGAAAAGGGTTTTTTAGAAATATTTATTGTTAAGTCATTTTTCAGTCTTATCCAACTTGCCATAACCCCATTTGGGGTTTTCTAGGAAAGATACCAGAATGGTTTGCCATTACTTTCTTCTGCTCATTTTACAGATGAGGAAACTGAGGTAAACAAGATTAAGTGACTTACCCAGGGTCACACAATTAATGTCTGAACTCACAAAAATGAGTCTTCCTGATTCTAGGCATATAGCTCTATCCCCACTACCACCTAGCTGCTCTTCCCTAGAAATTACTATGATAAAATGGCAAAAGACTTATCAATAAAAATATTAAAATATATAAATGAAAATGTAAAGAGCTTGTAAAGAGCATCAAAGAACATTTCCTCTTACTGTTGAAATGTATCTTTTGAAGTTTTTCGGTATAAGTTTTAAAAAATAATGAATATTATAGACTATAAGAAAATGCCCTTAAACCCTGAAGTCTTGGTGCCTTAGAAACCCCAGAAGATTTTTAATCCGCTATTAAACACCATTAGAAAGAAGATTATAATTAAGATCCAACAAAACAAGAAAAAATTGTTACAAAAAAAGGCCTGTGAGCAGAAGTGATCCATAACCACCTATAAGCAGGATCTGTGGTAACAATATGGTGGGGAATGGCAGAGTAATGCTGAACCATGTTACATGTTTGCTCTTTTAAGACATTCTAAAACAGAGATTCTCTTAGAAACATCTAATGTATTCATTTTTTCCAAGATGATAGCACAGTGAGGATTTTTGACTGTTTGAGTGTGGCTGAAAAGAACATATTTGTAGGCCTTTATGACAACATACTAATGGTTTTGTCCATTTTTATTGCTCCCAGCTTGTAGCTGACTCCATGTGGCTACAACCCCCATTTCCATAGCCAGGGTCTTTTCTATTTTCTATTTACTCTAACTTTGAGTTTCTCTTACTGTATTTGTACTATTTTTTTTATCTCTATTGAAATTTATCCTGTTTTTGTAAAAAAAAAAAAATCTAATTTATCATAGATTCTTTGGAATTCATTCTGGTTTTACCGAATATTGATGATACTATGTGAATGTGACCTTGGGTAAATCATTTAACTTCTCAAGGAACATCATTATGTGTTTGTGGTTGAACTAAATGATCTCTAAGGTGACACCATGATTCTGTCCACTTGAAATGAGATGGCAAGTCAGTAGTTGTCCTATGAATCTGATCAACATTGAGTCAATCAATCAATCTATATAATTCAAAAAAACCTCTTTTGCTTCATTTTAGGGGGAATTTTATGGGGGATTTTCTGCCTGAATTATCACCAGAACTTCCTGACTTCTTTACCTTCCACTGCTGATTAAATGTAGTTTAAGAATCAGTGAGATTTCAAGCTGAGAAATGAATGAAAAGGTGATGGACTGGCCCTGCACATACCTGACCCTCCAAAAGGACAGAATCATTTAGAGTTAGGTAAAAATCTGTGTCTTAGTGTAAAACTCAGGAAAAGTTATTTTTGTTCCAGCCATCTAATGGTAATGAATAGAAGCATCCTGAACTTGACATGCTTTAAATAAAGCTTTTATCCTCCCCAGTGAAACATGGCTGCATCCTCCAGCAGTTATGGTCCCTGTTGGAATGGGAGTGATGATGATAGCTAACAATTCTATAGCACTTTAAAGTTTGCAAACTACCTTACATATATTAGCTCATGTGATCCTCAGCCCGGGGGCTTAGAGGGTTGCTATTGTCACCATTTCATAGGTGAGGAAATTGAGGCTTAGAGAGGTTCAATGACTTGTATAGAGTCACATGGATAGTTTCTGAGTCAGAATTTGAACTCAGGTCTCCCTCAGTCCAAGGCTAGCATTCTAACCACTGCACAGCGACATCCAGTTGGCCAGTGGATCTGATTTTATAGCCTTCCACTGGTGACATGGACCCCTAAAGTACACCTGAAGGATTCCGCTTTCTCATTCCATTCAGTGTCAGAAACCTTCAATTTGTCCTTTGGCTTTCTTTGTCACAAGAATCAGGGCCCTTGACCTGCCCATGATTGGTCATGCCAGAAGCAAACATTCCCCTGGAGAGATCAGCTTGGAAAACATTTCAGTCTGCTTTATAGAGAGCCAATTCGCATCCTTTAAATTTACGTTTATGAGACCGGGCTTGTCTTCCTCTCATGGAGTTTCATCCCCATTTAAAATGGTGACTCTGGGTACATGCCAAAATCGGCCTGACTTTCTGAGTGCTGCCTGTCGAATCGGGGCATTCTGGAGTGTGCAACATGCCGTAACAAATGGACAGGGAGCCAGAGTGCTTAAGTGGAAAAACACATCCTGCATCATCTTGGAAGGAGCAGATACTCAACCTCAAGAGATGCTTTCAGGACAGAGTCAGGGTTTCTATGCATATGCTCTGAATTCATTTACCATACTAGCACCCCCTTACCTCCAAAATCTTATCCCTATATATACAGATGCAAATTAAAACCTGAAATGTAGACGACATGTGTGTACATACATAGATATACATTATATATAATATGCATATATACATAATATCCATTTCTAAATATTGGGTTTATTATGCACAAATTTAGGCATTGCAAGTATATTTTCACTATCAAACAGCTTTCTATTTAAAAAATTTCCTTTCTCTTCCATGTTAATTTGCCTAAGTATGTGTTTACTTTTTCCTATAATTATTGGATCTAAAGTCTAAAATAAAACAGTGATACTATTTCTGTTTGTTTTCTTTGGTTCAAACGCATGATATTTCACAGGTGGAAACTCCCTTCATTGATGCCAACTGGTCAGTAACTTAAATCTTACAGTTTTTCCTGGGGGCACTGGGAGATTTCATTACTTGCCTATGGGCTCCTCAACCAGTATGTCAGACACAAGGCTTGCACCTCAATGCTATTTAATTCCAAAGCTAGCTATGTATCTGTTGTGCCACCCTGCCCCTCTTCTCTCTCCATCTATTGCCCTTGGAAAACATAGAAACCTTAAGTTATACAAAACTGATCATTTGGAAACACACCCCCTAAAATTATCCAAATCCTTTCCATTACTTTTTTTTGACCCTCAGAACGAGGACAGTTTGTTGAAAAGCTTGACTTATAACTATAGCAAAGTTAGGATGGGGGGATAAAGAGAAAGAGGGAGGAAAAGGGGATAGAGAAAAGAGAGAGAGAGAGAAATGGCATTTGCCTGAAGGCCAGACTTTAGAGTTGATGAGCCTGTTCATGCAAAATAAAATAATGTATCCAGTAAACGAGACTCTGAAGATCTCTAGAAGAAAAATCTCTGTAGATTCTACCCCTTTTAGCAGGCAGCAAGGGGGAAAAACGCTACAGAGTGGTACCTTGGGATTCAATCGTCCTTTTGGAACTGAATTTCTTAAAGTACCTTTTTGTTCTTCAGAGCTGTATCTCCAAGCATTCCTTTAGCACAAATGGGAAGGTTCCAGGTCTGACAGTCATTTCTTTATTACATTTTGATTATCTTCATATTAAATGTCAGGCACAAGTGATATAATGGAAGCAAATGATGCTTGTGTCGGAGGATGATCAAAAGAAAACAAAAATGATTTGTTGAATCAACCGGACCTAGACCTTCTCTCCTCTCCTAGATGTATTTTTATTCTTTAGTGCTTTTTTTCTATTTCTTTTAATTACTTGTCCTTTTGGAATGACTTGTAAACTCATTAAATAGGGAACCAGATGTCAGTAGGACAACTGCAAGAATGGTACTTCTTGGGGGCAACTGGGGCTAGGCATGATGATTGGCTCTGAAAGTGCCAAGCCCCAGGAGAGGGGATGAAGGCGGCTTCTCTCTTGAGGAGCCCCCAGAGGCTGGCTTGGAGCAGCACGCCTGCTTTGGAGGAAGCTGTCAGCCCTCTGGGCTACAGGAATACGCTCTTTTTAATAAGTAGATACCAAGGGGAGGGCTACTCTGGGAAATGTAGGTGATGTAAAAACAAAAGATATCAATAAAAAAAACTATCTCGAAAAAATACATTGCATGCGTCAGTTGCTACAAACAAGGACCCTTTTTCTCTCCTACATCCCTCTTAAAATGGAATGGATCATAGCAGGCAGGCTGGATAACTGATTCTTAGCTTGTCTTCCAGACTGGACATTACCAAAAACTTCAAATCCATGGGTTAAGCCTAAGAAAAAGCAGCTTGGTCGAGCTGCCTCTGAGCCAAATGCTTGCCCTCAGTGCTATGAATTCCAACTGCATAGCAGCATTGCCATAAAGGAGAGGACTGAATTGTGAGGCCAAGTTCAGGAAGCTGTCAGCATTGTCCTCCCCTCTGGCTTAGCAATAACCAACCGTGTTATTTAGTGTGATCTTTTCTCTAGAACAAAGTTTAGAACTTGCATGGAGGCAGCCTATAAATATTAATGTCCCATATTTGAAAAAGGAAAAAGCCACAGATTGAATAAGAAAACATTTTCTATGTTGGAGTCTGTTAGTGCAGCAGGCTTGGAGGTCATCGTATGTGACTTCCACTTTCAGAAGTCACTTTAGGTGGGGACTAGGATAAAGAAAACTGATATAGGCTTTATTTCACAGAATTCATGTTCCTTCTCTCTCCTCCCCTCAATCAATTAGCCACTGAAAAGTTAGGCCTACTTTTTAAAAAATACACATATATTTATGTGTGTATAGATATGTATAGAAAGATATGTTATATGTGTGGGTATATAGATATATGTGTGTGAAGAGAGACAGAGAGAGAGAATGCATCAGATACTTATTAGTTAAAGATACAGCTGCACATTATAAGTACACCATGCACAATTTGTACTTAACTGAGATTACTTAATAGCATGATCTTTAAATTCGGAACACTTTTTTATGTTCTGCCATAGCATGTGTACCTTCTGCCTTATTGTCCATGTGTATTGGTGAAATATGCTTTGAATTGGACAAGATATCAGTTAAACTTTCTGAGCCCCAGTGAGAGAGTGACAGAGTAGGGCAGGGTAGCCCATCAGGAGACTGGGAAAATTCCTCTTCCTTTCTCCTAAGAATCAGTGTGGCTGTTGTGACTGATATCAAAGGAGGAACGCAAAACAGCTTCTGGATGGGAAATCAGAGAGAAGTAAAGTGTTTGGGAGCAAACATCAAGGAGATCAAAGCAACAGAAAAGGAAATTGGTTGGACAAAGGGTAGCTATAAGTCCTAAGAAGCGCTTAAGATACTTACTAAATACAGGATCTGCCCATAATACAAGAAGGGTTTGAGGAGTTCAGGGGACCTACAGATTTAACCCTGAATTACTGGAGAAGAGGCCAGGGATTGATTTTTTTTTAAGGGAGAAAGAGAAACAAGACAGAGAAAAAGGAGAAGACAGGAAGAGAGACAGAGCTCTGGGACTCTGAGACAAGATGAGAGAGAGACAGAGATGGAGAGGGATAGGGGAGGAGAGGGGAGGGGAGGAGAGGAGTGGAGAGAGGAGGAGAGGGGAGGGGACAAGACCAGATGAGATGAGACGGGATGAGAGGGAGGGAGGGAGAGGGAGACCCACAAAAAGCTAATCCATTAAAATAACTGTATGCAAACTACAGAAATAACTTTTAGCAAAATTCTGTCCAAAAGATTAAAGCTTTATTTCGATTACTATTTCTGAGAGTTGCCCTTGATTGAAGGGCAAGATTTATTTTGCACAAAAAAGAAACAAAAACAAAAACAAAACATGCTAACCATCTGTGCAAGATGCAGCTGAAATTGTTTTAGTTAAAAGAGAATCACCCCGAGTCTGAGAGAGCCATAACTGGGAATTTTTACACTTGAAGTGACACCAACTGGTTGCCCCAGGAACTAGCAGGATACTTTCCCTCAAATCAATTTTGAATGGCCCGCCCTGTTGTTGGTCCTTCCTTCTCATAGCAGTTCAGTGACATCAGGCACAGAGCCCAAAGGAAGTACAGCAAAGCTTCTGCCTCCAAAGAGCAGGAGGAAAAAAAACATCTGGCAGATTCCCATTCTACCTAACCCTTCCTAACAATGTAATGCTGAGCTCCTTTAGCTTCTATGCTTTGGGTGTTTTCAGAGCCCACTAAATTCAGCACCCTAGAATGAAGCCCCAATGGTCCCATTCTCCTTATTTCTATGACTCTTAGCACAAGACTCCTAAGTTGAAAACCCTCCTTTCTGACCCAGAATTCCTTCCATGGTGACTTTCTTTGGCTGAATTTGCTTATCTGAAAAAGGGTGTGTATGTGTAACCAGTACCCAGATATTGCAAATCAACACACAAATTTAGAGACTGTATGTGTTTATGTATACACACACATATGTGCACATATATAAACATATATACATATATAGATATACATACACATGTGCTTATACAGCTATACACATACCTACACATGCATGTTTGTGTTGTTTTTGTATGTGTGCACATATGTTTTGTGTTATTTATGTGCCTATACACATGTAGGTATGCATTATTTGTGTGACTATACATGCATGTGAATTCACACTCCTTATCTATATACATACACACATTTGCATGTGTATCCATATGCATACATGTGTCTGAATTCCCATGTACATACAAAGGAAGTTCCGTGGTTCTGGTAGTATCAGAAGGACAACTTTTCAAGGGAAAACATACCAGGTCAAAAGAAATCATTCCATATCCCCAAAGAGGCAGAACAGTAACCGATTACCGGGTTGGAATAGCACGTTTTCCTTAGATCCAATTAGAGCAGACTGAAGTTAAATAAATCCTCGTGAACGCACACAGAGTGAGGAACCTTTTAATAGAATTAACGCCCCTATGTATTTAGCAGTTGTCTTGGCTCTTACTCATCGAGGGAGTTGTTCCTTTGTTTCGCGTCAGTAGCAGTGGGATCGCAGTGAAAGAGGTGACTAGTCCTCCTTGGCTGTCTGCAGAGTAGATTGCCTTAAGAGACATTGAGACCAGCCGAGAGAGAAAAAAAAGAAAAAGAAATTACACTGATCCAATAGATATACTGCTGAGAGGTTTCTATTATACTCCTACCTCAGACGTTGTACCACCATTAAATTCACACATTCAGGCCCTGGGAATCGGGCCAGCATGACAGAGAAGTTGGGCTAAAATGAATCTACTATATTAGTTTTTGTGAGAATGATTAAGCTCGATGGGTTCAAGATCAGACCTATTTTTCAAACAGTCAAAGCATTCTGAAGCTAGGCAAATAAAGCCTAATGTAAGAGAGGAGAGGAGAGAGAAGCAGCCAGGCAGAGATAAAAATCGAATAGCCAGGTCAGCAAGCTACTGGAATGCCCGATCTCAACCAGAAAACAACACAAGGTCATTTAATTTGGCCTAGTAAAGAAAATAAATAAATAAATAAATGAAAACTCTGCTGGCAGGCAATTTTTTTTATATATATCTTTTAAGGAGACTGCCCATCCCAGAGCATGATTATAATCAGAATTCCTAAAACGTTCCCCAAATTCCTAAAGGCAATCAGCTCCACTCAAATTAGTAACTCAGATAAATCACCATTAATTAGCTAATATAAGCCAGCAGGTGGTTTTGAGCCCAGAGACATTCCCTAGTTATTTAAATTATGTATACAACACTCCACCAAAGGTAGAGTAAGCAAGAGGGGAGCAGCAGATATAAGTCTATAAAAAAAAAATTAAAGAAAGAAAAGAAAAAATCCTGTTTAGGAATAATGCCCAACTAAAATGTCCAGTACTCCCAGATCTTAGCCAAAGGAATGGAAGGCAGTTCTTGACCCTCTGCTCACCCCACCCTCCCAGCTCCAATCAGATCATTCCCCAGCATCATCTCCCTCCTACCACACTGATTATGCATGCAATATACAGAAGATGTAGCTGAATTTTGAATATATTTGTTCTAGAAAGATTACCAATTACTAGAGGGTGGGCCCAGAATAATTCTGTTTTTATGCATAATTTCAGAGAACACAGGAGAACCTTCCTCATCCTCTTTATACTCTATGTTCTTTAATTGACCTATTCTAATTTATATGATGGAGGTTTAATTCCTAGACTGCACTAAGAGGTAACTTTCCTGGTTTGCAAGCCAAAGTGTTACTCTTCCCACCAGGACTGTATTTTGAAGTCGTCTGGAGTTAAAGAGGGGTTGTTTTGACAGACATTCTATTTGACCATGGATGATGGCAACCTTTCTTCATCATCACAGAGATCATCAATTGTATTTTTTTTTAAATGTCAGGAAACTTCTCATGAGAGAAAATGAAAGCTTTGGATGGTCTAATTATAGAACAATCACCAGTCAGAATAATTCACATACATCCAAATACCCAACTTCATTCTGTTTTTGCTTATACTTAGCTAATCATTGAATTTTTAAAAATTTCACATTTGGGCAACTCTTTAGCTCTTTTTGCCTTGATGTGATGATTGATGTAATCATACAATAGACTACAGTACAACATAGTAAAATGTGACCGGTTTATTTCAACAAATGTTAAGTGCCTACTATTTGTTAGGCACTGGGGATATAAATTCAAAAAGTACAATTTTGCCCCTATCCTTAAAGCTACCCATTCTACTAATGACTCTGATGGTCTGATTCTATTCCAACATGTTTACTCTTCTTAGAGAATTGGACTTTAGTAGCCTATGAAAGCATGAGAGAATTAAGTTCTGGTATTTAAATATAAAGAAGTTCACATATCAGTGTCCCACGACCCATTTCTGCCCTTAAATTAGCCCTACGTGGCACCTTTTCCTCACAGCCTGACCCCTTCTTACCTTTCCCAGTGTCCTTAGACTTTACTCCTCACCCTCCACATTCTCTGCCGTCCGATGTCTTCTCGCTCTTCCTCAAACGTGACGCTCCATTTCTTGACTCCCTGACTTTTCACTGGCTGTCTCCCTCATGTATGAAATGCTCTCTCCTTCCCCCACGTCCAAGCTTCGTAGGCTTTCCCTCAAGACTTAAGTCTCATCCCAAAAGGTCTTTCTCAGTCCCCACTCCCCACCCTTCCAGTACCTCATCTGTGAAATTTCCTCCCATTTATACTGTATATATTTTTTATGTACACAGCTGTTGCATTTTTTGTCTTTGTATGTCCAGTGTCAGGTACAAAGTAATCACTTAATAAATGCATTTTGACTAGTCTGTGGGAGGCATTTTTTGTCTTTGTATGTCCAGTGTCAGGTACAAAGAAATCACTTAATAAATGCATTTTGACTAGTCTGTGGGAGGCATTTTTTGTCTTTGTATGTCCAGTGTCAGGTACAAAGTAATCACTTAATAAATGCATTTTGACTAGTCTGTGGGAGGAGCCAGTCTGGAGCTGAATGCTGTCCTAGCTTTGGACAGAGGCAGAAGGACCTGAGAGGAAGGAGTCCATTTCCCTTCTGGACTTGAATGGGATAATTGAAACTGATGTCTAGGCCACACTGTGAAACCTTGACTTTCCAAAGGTCTTCTGAATGAATGACAATGCAAAGCTATTTGTAATCCCTGCCCCACCCCCAGATTTATCTCAGTCCCTACATTTGGAGCAGGGCAGCCTTAAGGATTGGACAAAGGGCCTCCCCACAGTTACCTGAGAGCCATTGCCTTTATCTTGCTACTAGCTGGCTCAGTGGGCAAGACTGCTGGATTTGAAGTCAGCAAGAGCTGAATTCAAGCGTTTCTTCACATACTTACTAGCTGTGTGACCTTGAGCAAGTCACTTAACATCTCCTTCAGTTTTCTTGTCTCTAAAATGATGAGCACAATAGCACCTACATCACAGGATTTTGGGGAGGATCAAGTGAGATAACTGATATATAGCACTCCTCAAACTTTAAAGTGATACATAAATGCTGGCTAGCTACTATTATTTCCCATAAAAAAAGAAAAAGAAAATTTTCTTCTAAGGGTCTTATGAAGGATATAAAAGGAACATTCTAAGTTTTAAAAGACTTAGAGAAAAAATTATATGACAAGTACTTCTCAACAAAAATTGTAATATGTTAGCATATTTACAGTAGGGGTTGATTGCACAGAAAATTAAGACTATTTTAATTTCCTGAATTTAAGGTTTTAATATGCTTCTGCCTAATCTCTTCATAAGTGCAAACTGTGAAAGTAATGCAATAATGCAAAGCTGATTACAAGGTCTGCATGGAATTGACAAAAAGTGTATTTAAAAGTTGGGATATTTTAATATCTTTTCTTAAGTATTCCTCCCTTCTTTACAAAAGCACATCAGCCAGTCATGGTATCACATGTTGCTCAAAGCATGTTACCATGCCCTTTGATATCTTTTTTTCTTTTTTTAAGGGGCAAGGGAGGAGCTTATAATAATTCTGTGATTGCTGCTGCTCACAAATATTTTATTTATAAAATCTTCCTCCCCCAGGGCTAGTATACATGATCTATGAGCTAAAGGCTAATCAGTAAATTCTGTTCACTCAAGGATACTGAGCTGGGGGTTTAGACATAGTTAACTAGCTGTGTCTTCCTAATTTCAGTACATAAAGGAAAACACTTTTTTAATAGCTTGGCCTTTACTGTCTATGATGTGATGTCACAATGCCCATACTTCCCAGTTAGATGTTCTTGACCAGCACTGTAAGTAGCTGTCAAATGAATATGGGACAGCCCAGGATACTTATGATTAGGAATAGCCTAGGTTAGGAAGTAAAGTCTCCACCAGGAGCAGGGCAGGTAGGGTCAGAGTTGGGAAAAGAACAAGCTATCACTGAAAAGAACCAGGGGTGTGTCCTGAGGTCCAAGAGGCTGAGGCATCTTGCTAGGGCTAGAATTCAAAGTCAAGGAGTCAGTGACAGCTCTGGAAACAAAATTTAAGTGCCAGGAATAGGATCGTATTTATGACTGAACTTAATTTCCCCAAAGCATCAGGCATTTTATTGCAACTACTGCCATTTTCGATCCCCAGCCCCTAACACTTCCTGAGGCTGACAATGTTGCCACCACCTCCTCCTTCTTGACTCAGCTATTCTAGAAAGAAAGTTGGTTTATTTGGATCACAGAGTGTGAGAGAGGGAGTAATGTTCAGTCAGGTTGGATAGAGAGGTTGGGGTCAGATTGCATTACAGGGCTTAAAAGCTAAACAGAGTGGTTTATATTGGATCCTAGAGGCAATAGGAAGCCACCAGAGTTGGTTGAGTAAGGAAGTTGTATAGTCAGACCTGTACTTAAGGAAAATCACTTTTGAAGCAATGTGAGAATGGACTGGGGTGGAGAGAGACTTGAGGCAATCAGGAAGTTGTTGCAGTACACTAGATGAAGGGTGATGAGGGCCTGAACCTTGAAAAAGGAGAGAAGGGGGTCAGATGCAAGACATATTGCAAAGGTAGAAATCACAAGATTTGGCAACTGTTTGGGGAGTTGGCTGAGGGAGAGTAAGGAGGCCCAAGACAATGCCAAGATTATGAAGTAAGGAGACTGGAAGAATGATGGCGGTTCAGGGGGTCTTGATCAAAGTTTGGAAGAGGAGAGGGTTTAGGGAGAAAGATGATGAGTTCATTTTTAGTTATGAGTCTAAGTCTTAGACTCTAAGCTGTCCCCAAGGCTCTGGTTTGAAATGTCTAAAAGACAATTGATGATGTGACACTGAACTCAGGGGAGAGCTTTCGTCTGGGTATATAGGTCCGGGGGTCATCAGCTTAGAAATGTTTAAATCAATGGAGTCTGAGACCCTGACTCCAAGTCCAAGGCTCTGTGCCCACAGCACCACCTAGCTGCCAAAATGAAAACACTTCCACAGCACATAAAGTAGTTCTAGATTCCCCAAATAATAGTGTTTACTAGACAACTTATTATTTTACTGTGATTTTGTGAGAGTCATTTAAATAAGCACAAGAGTGCAGTGCATTGTGTTTGGTAAAAAGAACATCGTCCCAAGAGTCTCTCTAAAGATAGAAGGGTTTTCTCTGGTAGTCATGTCAACAAGTATTTATAAAGCCCCTACCCATGTAAAAGTCACCATGCTAAACTCTGGTGATACAAAAAAAAAACCCTATGAAATTAGCTACTTGTTCCCCTACCATGCTGTTCTAAAATGTAATCTTTTGGATGTTGAAGATTAGTATGCTCTTCTTTTCTTCTCTCTACAACTCAACATCTAGAAAGTACCTTCTGTGTAGAATTCATATTCTACCAGGCAACCAAGGTAGGCTCCCTATAGATGAATATCCCCTCCTAGCGGAATCTACCAGGATCTGAAAGTTTACTTTTTTCTGTTCCCTTTCTACCTGACTAAGTTTCTAGTGATTGACCTCTGTTTTCTGTCACCTATCTAGTTCTTCAAAATTTCATGCAGAAATTCAAGGCACAGGTCCCCTCCCCTGAAAAAGCTTCTGCCAACATTCTCCAGCACATGCACACACACACACACACACACACACACACACACACACACACTCACACATACACACATACACATTCTCTCTATTCCTACGTCTAGGAACATGCCACATGTTAAGTCAGGAAAATGAAAATTGCCCCTGTGAGAATCAAGAATTGTAGCCCAACTTGTTCCTCCCGACCCACCACCCCCAACTCCTTGCCCAGCCCAATTTGAATCATCATCATGGCCACAGCAAAAAGAAGAGGAGTCCACCTCCCCTCCACCCTTGACAAAGTAGGTCAGGTCTTTTTTTATTTTTTCCCTAAAAGGAGATTTCAGCTAGAGGAAAGTCACAACTGGCAATACCCACCCTTCCTATCCCCCAACTCAGGAGAGCAGGACAGAAGCAGATGTTTGTTTACAGAACCCTGGTGAGCTCTTAGGGACCAGTGAATTCTTTGCCTTTGTTATCAGCTGCTATGATTCACTTGTTTACCAGATCTAGTCTCTACTCTATTAGCCTGGAATAATTTGTCATAAGTTCTTCCTCATTTGAGGTGAGTCATAACCTCAGTTCCTGTTAGTATACTATCTCATAGGCAAAGAGATAGAGTGTACCAGACCCTCAGGTTCCCAAGTATTGAAACTGATCAAGTTTCCTCTTTCAAATGATCGCTTCTTGAAGAGGTCACTCAAATTAAAATTCTCCCAGAGATCTCATATATTCAATTTAATCTCACTTCCCAATTCTTGGTGGGACAGTTACATGGTCATATAACAAAACAGCTGGCAGGACAGTCCTTCCATCTTTAAAGAAACTGATATCTTACTACTCTAATAGTAGTCTTCTCTAGCAGACTGCTTCTTAATCATCCCTTCCCTCTCAAATCTTCAATCTCCCCTATGAGCTGGTTCCTTCCATACCGCTTTCAAGCATGCTCTAATGTCCCTCATTCTTTAAAAAAAAAAAAAAAAGCCTTCCATAGACCTCACCTCTCAAGCTATCATCCTACATTCTCTCCTCTCTTTCTCAACCAAACTCCTTGAAAATGTTTCTATACTTACTGCCTCTATTTTCCCTCCTCTCATTCACTCCTCAATTCCTCGCGCAATCTAGCTTCCAACCTCATCATTCAACTAAAACTGCTCTTTCTAAAGTGAACAATGATCATCTTAATTGCCAAATCGGATGGTCTTTTCTTAGTCCTCATCTTCCTTCTCTATCTGTCTGCTACATTTGACACTTCCTGCTACCCCTTCTTCTCCCCCCAATATTTCCTTATCTCTGAGCTTTTGTGACATTAAATCAAATTCACTGGCTGAAACCTCACCTTCTTCCCTATTTCTGCCAAAACCACCAACATCTTTCTAGTCTCCCAGGTTCCCAATCTCAAGCTTTGTCCTTGACCCCTCACTCTCATCATCCATATCCAATCAGTTGGCAAATCCTATGATTTCTACCTTCACAATATATCTCACATCCAACCCCTTCCCTTTTCTCCACTCACACACAGCTACCACCTCTGTCCAGACCCTTATCTCTCACTCCTAATTGGTCTCCCTGCCTTAAATGTTTCCCCCTATCCCAATCCATCCTACTATATCCTTCAGCCAAAGTACTTCTGGCTAAGAACAGATCTGATCCTGTAACTCCCTAACCAACTTCAGTGGCTCTCTCTTCCCCCAGGATAAAATAGAAACTCTTCTCTTTAGCTTTGCAAGCTCTATAATAAGGTCTGACCCTAACCTGTCTTTCCAGCTTCTTCGAACATTATTACCTATCTATAAGATCCAACCAAATTGGCCTTCTCTCTGATTCTCAAACACAGCATTCCATCTGTTATCTCTATGCCTTACATTGGCCAGCCCTCCTGCCTGGAATGCTCTCGTACCTTACCTACCCCTTATAGAATCTCTTCCTTTAAAATGCAACTCAAACACCATCTTCTTCATGAAGCCTTTCTTGATACTCCCCTCCCCAATGACTTAGTGTCCTTTATCCCAAAATACTTTATGCTTAACTGGTTTGTATATATTTGTATTTATGTACTTGATAATGATGACAAACACACACATATACTTGTCTCCCACATTTGAATGTAATCTCACTGTAGAGATTATTTCATTCTTTGAATCTGTACTCCCTTAGCCTAATCCAATGCCTAGAATATAATATGTATTTGCTTGACAGTTCTCAAAGAGACTTGTAGGTCAGGGAAATGTTAGCATACTTACATTTTAGCAAAGCTTTTGCCAATAATACTAATACCATCCTACTTATGAAAGAGAGGTATGGATAGATGATGGTACAGTTAGGTGAATTCAGACTCAAAGAGTAGTCATTAATGGCTTGATATCAACTTGGAAGGTGTCTAGTGATGTGTCACAGAGATCTTTCCTTAATCCCATTTTGCCAATGATTTAGATAAAGGAGTAGCTGCCATACTTTTTTGTCAGATCTGTAGATGACATGGCTGGAAGGCGTAATAATTAAAACCCTAGATGACAGAATCAGAATAAAAAAGAACCTGATAGTCTGGAACACTTAACTGAATCTAATAAAATGAGATGTAATAAAGATAATTTTAACTAGCGTTTTGTGTTTAGGTTAGACAATTTTATAAGTAACAAGATGGAGGAATTTGGGGGAGCTTGAAGTTTTTTTTTACTTTTTTAGAGGGGGGAAAGTAGGACATTTGGGGTTAAGTGACTTGCCCAAGGTCACACAGCTAGTTTGTGTGTGTGTGTGTGTGTGTGTGTGTGTGTGTGTGTAATTGTCTGAGGCCAGATTTGAACTCAGGTCTGCCTGACTCCAGGGCCAGTGCTCTATTTACTGTGCCACCAAGTTGCCCTGTGGGCTTGCTTTTTAAAATTTATTGTTAGTTTTCAACTTTCACTTCCACAAGATTTGAGCCCCAAATTTTCTCCCCATCTCTGCCCTCCCCCCACCCCAAGGCAGCATGTAATTTGATATAGGCTCTACAGAATTAGAACCAATGAGAGAAACCAGGAGAAAGAAGAAACAAAAGACAGATAATATGCTTTGATCTGCATTCAGACTCCATAGTTCTTTTTTTAAGGAGGTGGACAGCATTTTCAAGATGGAGAAATTTTGGCTAGTTCTTCTGATCCTCTTAATAAAAAGATTTGTTCTGTAAAACTTGGACTCAGTCAAAAGGCTACACCCAACGACCTTAAAGGCCACATGTGGCCTTAATCTTAATAAAAAAGATTTGTTTTATAAAACTTGGACTCAGTCAAAAGGCTGCACCCAACGACCTAGAAGGCCACGTGTGTCCTCGAGGCCACAGGTTCCCCAACCCCCGGTAGGTGATGATCCCTGAAGCACTCTCCAACTCAGATTCTGTAATACACACAACACACACACACACACACACATTATCTACATTTACACGCCTATGTGTATATGTGTATGTATGTGTGTATATGGATATCCATTTCTACTCTATCTTTAGATAACTGTTAAATCCCTTGAAAAATAAGGAAACTGAGTCCCTAAGGGTCATACAGGTGGTACGTGGTAGAGTTGAGAATCAGATAATATATCCCCAAGTGCTTAATAAAGCCATAAAGTGCTATATGAGTGTCAGCTATTTCTAAATGTCTGCTATCACTATCATCATCACCATCTTCATCACCACCACTATCATCTGTGCTCAGCAGCCTATAAATTGTCTCACTAAGAAGTTGGGCAGAGCAGATACTGTCTCCCTTTTGGAACGTGGAAGCTAAGCAGGTAGCTGGTGTGGTGAATAGAGCACCGGCCCTGGAGTCAGGAGGATCTGAGTTCAAATCCAGCCTCAGACACTTAACACTTACTACCATGTAATCTTGGGCAAGTCACTTAACCCCAATTACCCTGCCCTCACCTGTCCAAAAAAATGTTTTATTTTTTTTTAATGAGGAAGCTAAGTCTCTGATAGGTAAAGACTTAGAATCACAGCACTTTAGAGCAGCCCTTGGAGGTTGTCTCATCCATCACTCATATTTTACAGATGAGCAAAATGAGACCTCCCAGCAGTAAGTGCCTTCCCCACGGTCATGTACCTAATAAATGACAGAACCAGGATGGGAAACCAAGCCACTGCCTTCCTCTACTACACTAGTGGCACTTAGAACGTCTCACTCTCCTATGTTGTCTGCAAGTAAAATTGGAAAAATAGAGAGGTCCCCTATTGACTGGGCTCTCCCCCTCTCCCCCTTTCTAAACCTGGGTAGATGAATAAAGGACCTTTCTAACAGGTCATATGACTGTAGGATGGAAGAACCAAGGTCAAAAGCCTTCTGAAGACTTACAAGAGCATGAAGGGCAATGCCTCCCATCACAGCTGCCAGGTACATTACACCCTTTGAGAAACTGGGTTGCTGTTCATAACTGCTTACAGACCTAGCTCTGGAATTAGCTAGGTGACCTCTAGCAAGCTCTGTAACCTCTCTGGGCTCAGTTTCCTCTTCTGTAAAGTGAGAAAATTGGCGAGATGATCACATTAAGGTCCAGATCTTAAAAGTATGACTAGACAATTGGCACCCAAACTTTTGAGATACCTCTGAAAAAAGTGACTGGGGAGTTGGGGTGGGAGGATGGTCAAATACTTTATTATATTATGAATCATATTTGACGATCTTCTTTCTCCTATTTTTTTACTCCTAGTCACCTTCTCAACTTTGTACAAGAACTCATCTACACATGCATCTATTCTCATAGTAGATAGGTGGTATGGGGCATAAAGCCCAAGATCTAGAATCAGAAAGACCTGAGGTTCAAATCCTTCCTTAGATGTTGACTAGCAGAGTGACCCTGGGCAAGTCACTTAATCCTGCTCAGCTTCTTCATCTGTCAAATGAGGATAATAAGATAATGCTTACTTCAAAGAGTTTTTGTGGGAATCTAATGAGATACCAGCAAAGTAGTGGGTGTCAAACTGAGATAGAAATTAGAGATCACTAAACCATACATAATGATCTCAATATGCAGGTGCATGTTGCCTGAGAAAACCAAATCTTACCATTACTGGTGTTCTATTTTATTTTTATTTGCTTTGTTAAATATTTCTGAATTACACTTTAATGTGGTTCAGCAGCACACAGGAGTGTTGGCTGTTTGGCTGTTGGACACCTCTGATATAAAACACCTTGTAACCTTGAAACATTTTGTAAATGTTAGGTCTTATCATTATAATACCCCTGTACAAAAGAGTATCACCAGGGATCTTTTTTCTGCCTCTTCCTTTTGATGGAAAAACAACACAGCTGTCATTCTGACTGAGTGTTTTGCCCTTCTCTGGGTAATACAGTTCCATGGAAGAAGGGCTGGATTTGGAATCTGAGGACATGAATGCATATACCAGACTGGAAAAGCAGGGGGAGCCAGGTTATAAAGGACTTTGAGGAGGGAAATGGGAGAGACATGATCAGATCTGTGCTTTTATAAGATTTTACTTTGATAGCTAAGTAGAGGATAGTTTGCATGCAGGGTGTCCAAGGTGACTCTCTAGAAGAGCTACAATTCAGTCTCAGGTTTTCTGATTTCTGAATCTGGCCCAATTTCTACTATATCACCAGAGTTTATTTAAAAAATAAGAAAATGAGTCCCTAAAGGAGTTGCCCAAGAACAGACAGGTAATAAGTGGTAGACATGGGAATCAAATAATATATCCAAAGATGCTGGATAAACCATAAAATAGCATATAAATATCAGTTATCCATAAATGTCTGCCATTATTCTTATCATCACCATCTTCATTGCCACCACCATCATTTCACGCTCAGCAGCCTATAAAATACACAAAAAAAGGAAAGAAAGAACCTGAGGACAATATAGATAGTGTGACTGGTTCACTCTTGAATTCTTTCACTGTAAACCATCCACTTCTAATTCAATCCGACACGGCTAATTTTGGCATTGGAGTTTGGAATGAAAATCAATATCCATTTTGAGCTCAAGAAAGAGTTACTGTACTGTGGGTCGAGTGGGGCATTGCACTTACTCTCAGTGATCTGAACAGGATGGCAATAGAAATTCTTCAATTGCTCTGCTTTAAGAAGTTGAAATGATTATTCAGATTAAATTTTTATTATCTTGAGGAAATCCCAAGAATCAGGATGAGCACCCTTACAACCCTCTATAAAAAGGCAGTTGTTGGCTCAGTGGTAAAGTGCTGTGGCTGGAGTCAGGAAGACTGGAGTTCAAATCTATTCTCAGAGACGTACTAGACTGTGACCCTGGACAAGTCACTTAACTTCTGTTTGCCTTGGTTTCATCATCTGTAAAATCAAAGCTGTTTTGAGGATGAAATGAGATAGTAGGTGTTATATAAATAATTATTCCCTTCCCCTGTTTAACAAAACCAAATCTTCCCAATTTCTGGCCATGCTGTTTTTGTTGTGTTTTCTTGTTGTTGGGTTGTTGTTTTTTTTTTTTAAATAAGAGTTCCTGAATAAGTTTTTTACATGAGGTTTAGAGACTTTGGTCCATACTGCTGGTCTGCAATGCCTTTGGCTGGTGCAGGGAGAGAATGAAAAAGGCTCTGACCTTGAAAACTGATTTCTCTTATCAAGGCAGGCTAAGATGTCCACTAATGCTCTTAATGAAAAATTTTACAAGGGAATTTGTTTACCGAGCATATATTTTTTTAAAGTTCTTGTTTGCTCATACCCTGGAAAGAGTGCTGACTCTGGAGTCCACAGACCTGGGTTCACATTTGGCCTCTCACTTTTATCTCTGTGCCTTTGGGGAAAAGTCCTTTAGCTTCCCTGAGGCTCTGTTTCCTCCTGCAGAAAATGAAGAGATACAACTATATGACCTCTACCACATCTTCCAACTCTGCATACATGATCCTATCAGTCTTTAAAATAAAAGCTTCTCAAAGAAATTGTATCACCCTTACATTAAAAGAATTGCTTTTTCTCTTAATTAATCTCTATTCATCAAACCATTGCTTAAATTGGGTATTTAAAACTAGTGTCAGTACAACAAACACAGAAGGCACCGACTATGTGCAAAGTACTGGGCATATAATGATGAAAAACAACATAGTCTACCCTGAAAGAGCTTGTATCTTGTAAATTGCCCCACAAGATGCCAGCTCAACCTAGTGGGCACTTCTCTTTAGTTTTTTGATAACAGTAGAGTTCATGTCCCCGCCATTAGTTCTCACCATATGTCAACTCATCTTCTTTTCTAATCTTTGTATACATCCTTCTGATAATACCCTTTCATGCCATTTTTCTTCCTACAGTGGTACACTTCATATACTACCATATACAAAGATATATTTGATACCGCCGTTAAAAATAGCTTTGATAAGTATTGATAATTCCTCTGCTAAAAGCTTCTTGGCGTGTCCCTCTTCTTAGATTCCTGTGCCTGGCATCACCCAACCTTACTGAGGTTCAGTTCACATTTCTCCCATCCCCAAGCTCCGGTCAAACTGGACTCCAGACTATGCCACCCTAAATAGGCCCTCTATGCCTTTGCTCACTTTCTTCCATCTATCTAGATGCTAGACTCTAGAGATTCTGTGTATGTGTGTATGCGTGCGTACACCTATGAACCCCTTTCTCAGAATGTTTTTAAATTTCATGAAACAAAATACATAATAATATAAAGGAAACCAGTTCTATTGAAATAGTTACCAAATTCATTTTTTAAACCTAGTTCATAGTCCTCAGGGCAAGAACCCCTGCATCTGGAATTGCATTCTTCTTCTCCACCCTTTGAAGACCAACTTCAGTGTTCCCCTCTCCATAAAGCCTTCTCTGAGTTCCCCTCAGAGTTTATAAAGCATTTTGCTGTGTACTCCTCTTATCAGGCATATGCTGAAGCCAGTTCTTGTAAGAATAGATTGTTAAATCTTCATTTACATCTCAGAAATCGGTTAACCCTACAAATCAGGGCTTAATTTATTGCTTTGTTGAATTCTCTGCTTAAGAAAATGGAGAAACTCCTAAACTTAAGTGTGGCATTAGTCCGTTCCTGGACAGTTGCTTCATTTCCGAAAACACCTTGCCTCCAAACCACTTATCACTGTTTGCTTATAGTCCCATGCGTTGGATGTCACCTTGTTAGATTGTGAGCCCCCACTGAACCAGGAATGTGCCTTATCGAACCTTCACTTCTCCCCGAATCCCTATCACAAATCCCTCTCTTACAAAGTAGCCATTTAATAAATGTTGGCCAAATCAAATCCTGTACATGTACATAAGCTCGTTTCTATTTTTAAAAATGAAGATGGCATTAGCTTAGATGGGGTTGTACTGATCATAAAACAAGTCAGTCAAGGCCACAACTAACAATTCCCTTAAAAATACCTTATGACAGTTAATAACGTGTGACCTACAGTGGTGTCAGGGAGCAGGATGAGGAGGGGACAGATCACAGCTGCATCAACAGGACTTAATGACTAATTGGATGTATGGAACAGTCTTCTAATTTGAAGGGTTGTGGGTGGACATGTTCCAGTCTGTTCCTGTGGGTTTAGAACTTAGAGAGGTTTTCACTAAAGAGGATGACAGGCCAGGCAAAAGTGCTCAAAGCAATAGGCCTTTACAACTGCACATTTTAACTCACCCAAGGGAAGGATTTTTCTTAAATGAGAAAAGGATGAGGGACTCAGAGTAAGAGGCATGGGGGAACTGAGGTCCTAGAATCACAGATTTAGAGTTGTAGGGGACTGTGGTCTCTCTCCCCAAGTAAAATAGGTTGCAAGGTAGTCCATGACCCTAACAGTACACAGGTCATCAGGCCAGGGCAAGAGACAAACTTCTCTCCTCACCGTAAGCTAGGTCCCACTAGATTTAGCACTGACGTCCACTCTCTCTTCACTTACCAAAGGAACCCCATGAGACAGAGCTTCAGTTGGATCCATTCCTGGCTCTGATCTTATCATCCTGTCACCAGCTCCATCCTGCCCTCAGATCACCCCACATGTTCCCCCTTTGTAGAATACAAGTGCTATCGCTGGTCCTTTAAATTTAAATTTGTTCCCACCAGGGAACAAAATTCATTGCCTAGCATGGTGCAGCACAAAAACCCAGGAGGGAGAAAGGGGAGTCAGTGATAGTTCTATAGACATGTACCCTCTATGGAGCTTGACATACTCGTGTTCTAGCAGGCTCTCATCACTCCTCATAGGCAGTCAATGGAACAACAGTTGGGTTCTTTCTCACCTTCACACCAGGGCAGCTTGTCAAGAGAAATGAGAGTCTTGGGTTTAATAAGGAGGGGAGAGTTTTGTTTCTTTGTTTTTTACTCAGTCCCATCTGATTGGTTTCCCATTGCTGATGTCACAAGCAGGGAGTCAACCATTGAGGCAAGGGCCAAGCTGTGTATATGTGGTGAGTAGGATGGAAGTTTCTAAAAAGGGGAAAAAGCAGGTCCAGAGAAAAGGTCAACTTTTCACAAGTACTCAGAGGTCAAAAAATCCAGAGAATTATTTAGATTCTCAGAAGATTTTTAAAAATTCTAAGTTTTCTATTGACCTTTTTATTTTGCTTTTTGGAGGGGAGAAGGCAGGGCAACTGGTGTTAAGTGACTTGCCCAAGGTCACACAACTAGTAAGTGTTAAATGTCTGGGGCTGGATTTAAACTCAGGTTCTCCTGACTCTGGGGCTGGTGCTCTATTTACTGCACCACTTAGCCACCCCTAAGTAAGTTTTCTGTAACAAGAGATGCCCTGACTTTTTATCATAGGTCTGGAGAAAATCTTTCCAGGTAACCTCATACCTACATAATTCCAGAAAGGGTCAGTCTTTCATAATAAATCATCCGAAGATATTTGTAACATATTACAGCAATTTGTACCCTATTCCTATGATCTCTTTCAGAAAGATGTTCTTAATATCCAATTCAGATCCCTCCTACCACCTGTTAAACCTAATGCTTTTAATTTTATCTTCAGTGAAAATAAAGAATACATCAACATTGTCACCTCTGTAATTTCCCCTTATATAATTTTTTTCAGAGAATTTTAAAGTTGGAAGGGACCTTAGAAGTCATTCAGTCCAAGCTTAGTTTTCTGTAGTCTAAAAATCCCAGTATTTCGTTATGTATATTCTCTGTTCAGCTTAAACTACACTAAAAGTTTTGGCCATATGGGCAATCTTTTTTCCCCAAGGTGGACAATCTTTTTTTTTTCTCATGTGGCAGTCTCCCTCCACACGATACGGGTAGTGGCAAGCATTTAGGATAGAGAGAAGTACTATATTTTGCCCTTGGATGTCAGCCTCCAATAATGTCGCCATCAGTTTCTCCATTTTGATTGACACCCCCGAATCACTGGAGCAGCCTAACTGGAAAAGGGGGGACTGTTGATCAAGAGTAAATTATGCATCAAAGAATAACACAGAAGGGATATTACTCCTTGGGCTCAAAAAAATATTTCAACCTGACCCGAGCAGAGGTCAGTCAGCAAAGGTGGATATTTTTTTTCTTTCATGAAATGTTTAAGCCATATTTAGAAAGGATCCTGCCCAACCATAATAACCTCCTTCACAGAAAGGTTGAGACATATCAAAGGAATATTGCAATGAACTTATTTTTTTTAACATGTGGAGAAAGGTAGTTGGCTGAATGTGGATTCGTATGAAGATCCGAACAAGGTCAAATAAATCTCAAGCTTCACACACTTTATTTAATGTTTCTTTACCTAAAAAACGCTGTATTCCAAATGTGAAATCTTATTATCTTTCCACCAAAGCTTCTCCTCCTTATGACTTCAATATGACTCTGACAGTGGCACCATCATTCCTCTAGTCTCCCATGTTTGCAACCACCGGCTTATCTTTCACTCTTCCTGAGTAGAATTAGAAAGAGGTTTGGAGCAAAGCACCTAGCTTCAAATTCTGACTCTGCTATTTATTCTTGTGTGATCATAGAAAAGTCACTCAACTTATCTGGGCCTTGGTTTCCCCATCTGTAAAATATGGGTTTCAGACTACATGCCATCTCTTAATTTCTTCCCATGTCTAATTCCTATTTTCCCCTTCCCCTCTTTTCCAGTCAGTTGCAATCTTACCTCCAAAATGTCTTTGTCATCCATATTCTACTCTTTATGTCCTTATCACCACCCACCTAGACCAGTGGTCTCCAATTCAAATAGAAAGGGAAAAGGAGGGGTGTAGCAGCAAGCACCCCAGCATACCCAGGATGGCTGCTAGCACAGGTTCTTTGATCTGCCTTTCTAAAGGAAAACAACTCAAAAGGGTTTAACAATCTTACTTTAATCAAACATGTGTGCATACACATACATATATGTGTTTGTGTATGTACATGTACATATGCACATACATGTACTGTATATGTGCATGTACACATACACATATACATATACATATACTTCACTTAGTTCAGAGGAAAAAGTCAGCACCCTTAGAAATTACAAGCAGACAAAAAATACAGACAGAGAAAATAGCACAATTTAACAGACAAACAGACAGGGTTTCTAGGGGGCTCAACAACTAACTACCCAGAGTCTCATCTGGCCAAATCACACAACTCTTCCCATAAGTGAGCCCCAAAGCAAAACCTCACCTCAGAGTATATATACCCTTCAGGATCAGAGGACATCACAACTTTTGTGAGCCATTGCCTAATTACAAAGTAACAAAAGGTGTGGGCCTTCCTGAAAAACGAGCCTCCCCTAAGCAAGCTTCTCTTGTTGGGTTCCACTTGAGGCCCATTAAGGGGCAGAGAAGATCTTCAAATTCCCTTACCATTATGGGAAGGGGGGCGGGGTGGAATGATTTCTATATCACATTATATCTGTAATTTTCACATTTAGTTCTATATTAACAGAAGGGCATAGTACTGGAGAACACTAAACCGTACAGAAGAATTACTGTGGGCCGTATACTGATTTAGTTTTAAAATACAATATCTTTGCTTTATTAT
The DNA here is from genome assembly GCA_028646515.1 of Pseudochirops corinnae. Classification (NCBI taxonomy): domain Eukaryota; kingdom Metazoa; phylum Chordata; class Mammalia; order Diprotodontia; family Pseudocheiridae; genus Pseudochirops; species Pseudochirops corinnae. The sequence continues at coordinate 75,509,324 of CM053592.1, read as the reverse complement.
GTTTTTATTTGTTTTGTTAAATATTTTCCAGTTACATTTTAATCTAGTTTGAGCAAATTTGGGGAGTATCGTGGGCCCTGTGTGATCCACAGACTTTGTATGTGAAACCTCTCTGACCTAGACTACTGTGATGCCCTCCTAATACATCTTCTTGCCTCCAATCATCCTACTTAATGCTCATAACAGACTGATCCTTCTTATGCATAGACCTGACCATGTTAACCCTCCACTGAAAATTCTGTTCACATTGCCTTCTAAAGCAAATTCATATCCCTGTTATTTATTCAAGGATCTCTGCAATCTGGCACCATCCTGTATTTCCAGCCTTATGCCACATGACTCACTCATATTTGGCCCATATTTTCCAGTCTCCATAGCTTTGCTTATGTCATTTCTTATGCCTGAAATACCCACCCCTCCTCCAACTGAATTCCTAACCCATCCATTAGGCCTTAACTTATCTGCCACCTGCAATCTACCCAATCCATAATGTATCCCCTTGCCCTTAGGCCTCACAAAGCACTTTGCTGACACCTGACTACAAATTTGGATAAAAATTTGAATATCAAATTCCTCAGCCTAGCTAAGGTATATTTGAATTATTTGTGTCTGGGCCATAACATTCCACTGGAGTGTAAGGTACATGGGGGCAGGACCATGTGTTCTCTCAACTTTAAGTCTCCCCCAATCCCCAACACTATACACAAGACTGGCACTTAATTAGTGCTTGTTAAATTGAAATTCTTGAGATTCTTGATGAAAGAAGAAGCTCAGAATTAGGGGGAGGAAAGGAATAGGCCATGGTTATTTTAGCCCTAGACTCTCAACCTAGACTGATCAACCAAAGAAATAAAATTTTATTTAACACATACCATGTGCAAAGCATTAAGGTCATAGAGAAGCAGTGTGTTCTACAGATGGACTTAGAATCATGGAAGACTATATTTGAATCCCAGCTATACCTATCCCCAGCAACCTTGGGCACTTGGGCATCAGCCTCTTTGAGTCTCAGTTTCCTCCCCTACAAAATGGTGCTGATAATACTGCCCTTATCAGAATTGGGAGATAATGTTTACAAAGTGCTTGAAAGGCACTGTCTCTAATACTCACTAACTGTGTGATCTTGGGCAGATCACTTGATCTCTCTAACCCTTATCTATAAAATGAATATAATAGTACCTATCCCAGGGTTGTTTTGAGGTTCAAATAAAACAATATATGTAAAGAGTTTTGCAAGTCTTAAATGCTAGCTATTGTTACTATTATTATTAGATAGCATATTATGCACATTTTAGGGAATCAGACTTTATTTAATAACATCAAAAAGGAAAATCAGATTTCAAAAACTGTATTTATTACCGAGCCATTTAGCAAGGAGAATAAGTTAGCACCTAAGTCTGGAATTTCTATTTCACATTATATCTGTAATTTTCACATTTAGTTCTGTATTAAATCTAGGCAAGTTAAGAGTTAGCAACTCTAGTCACTATTTTAAAAACTAAATATTGTATTAACCTCCTGAGCACATTAGGTCCCCAAATGGGGACAATAATATTTGCATTGCCTACATTACAGGGTTGTTGTGAGGAAATTGCTTTGTAAACTTGAAAGCCGTACAGGAGTGAGCTGTTTTTTATTATTTAAGACTATAGAATCATTCATGTTTCCCTTACTGAATTTCATTCAGTCATGTGCAACTATTGACTGAGTGTCTACTATAGGCATGACATAGCGCTAAGCTCAGTGTGGACCATGAAGATGTATCTAAAGCATGATCCCTGTAGGAGGTTATGATCAAGCAGAGAAGATAAGATCTATGGGAAAAACTTTATTATAAAAAATTATCATGATAATAGCTAATATTTATATGGTGCTTTAAGGTTTACAAATTATTTTACGTCTATGATTTTTTTTTTCTGAGAACCTAAATTAACTAACATGAGCATACAAGGTACTATAAGAGATCACTGGAAGGGGAGATCCTCCAGAGAGAATGATTGTGAAAGACTTCATAAAAGAGCTCTGAAATGATAAGGATGTGTTGTTCTTGTTCATTCATTTCAGTCCTATTTCACTCTTTATGACACCATTTGGGGTTTTCTTGGCAGAAATATTGAAGTGGTTTTGTCATTTCCTTCTCCAGTTCATATTACAGATGAGGAAGCTGAGGCAAACAGGGTGAAGTGACTTGCCCAGAGTCACACAGCTAGTGTCTGAGATCAGATTTGAACTCAGAAAGATGAGACTTCCTGACTTCAGGTCCAGCACTTTGTTCACTATGGCACCACCTAATTACCATAAGAATGTTTAAGTTTCCCAAAAATGGAGATTGAGAGGTAGATTCTGATTGGATTCTTGTATAGCTGTAATAGCATGGACTGTTCAGTAAAGATGGCAAGGGGGCAAACTGTGTTTGGAGAGTGATCAGTAAACCAAGTTGAGTGTAGTAGAGGATCAATGGTGGCATTGACTAAGAGGAGGTATGGTCAGGGCCAGATTGGTGGAGACCCTAGAAATCTAGTCTGCAGAGTTTGTTCTTTGTTCCATAGACAATGGGGAATCATTAGAGGTTTTTAACAAGAGGTCAGACAAACATGATCAAAGTTTGGGAAGATTATTCTGGTAGTAAGTAGTATGAAGGATAGATGAGAAGAGGGAGGAATTGTAAACAAAGACATCAATGAAGAGGCTATTTGTTTTTTCCTTTTAAATTTGTTTACTTTTAGTTTACAACATTCAGTTACACAAGTTTTTGAGCTCCAAATTTTCTCTCCACCCCCCAAGACAGCATGTAATGTGATATAGGTTCTACCTTCACATTAAACATATTTTAACAATAGTCAAGTTGTAAAAAAGAATTATAGCCAGTGGAATGAACCATGAGAAAGAAGAAACAAAACAAAATTAAAGAGAGAGCAAATAGTATGCTTCAATCTCCATTCAGACTCCATAATTCTTTCTCTGAATGTGGAAAGTGTTTTCCATCATGAGTCCTTTGGAGCTGTCTTACAACCTTGTATTACTGAAAAGAGCTCGATCTATCAAAGTTAGTCATCACAGATATGATGTGTCTGTAATTGTGTACATTGTTCTCCTGGTTCTGCTCCCCTTACTCAGCATCACTTCATATAAGTCTTTCCAGGTTATTATGAAATCCATCTGCTCCTCATTTCTTATAGCACAATAGTATTCCATTATATTCATGTATTACAACTTGTTTAGCCGTTCCCTAATCGATGGGCATCCCCTTGATTTCCAGTTCTTTATCACCACAAAAAGAGCTACTATGAATATTTTTGTAAATATGGGTCCTTTTTCCATTTGTATGATCTCTTTGGGATATAGCCCTAGAAGTGGTATTGCCAGATCAAAGGGCATGGCACATTTTTATAGCCCCTTGGCCATAGTTCCAAATTGCTCTCCAGAATGGTTGGATCAGTTCACAACTCCACCAACAATGCATTAGTGTTGCAATTTTCCCCACATCTTTTCCGGCATTTATCATTTTCCTATTTTGTCATGTTGTCCAAACTAACAGGTGAGATGTGATACCCAAGAGTTATTTTGATTTGCATTTCTTTAATCAACAGTGATTTAGAGCATTTTTTTCATAGGATTATAGATATCTTTAATTTTTTCCTCTGAAAACTGTCTGTTCATATGCTTTGACCATTTATCAATTGGAGAATGCCTTATATTCTTATAAATTTGACTCAGTTCTCTGTATCTTTTCGAAATGAGGCCTTTATCAGAGACACTGGTTGTAAAAATTCTTTCCCAATTTTTTTTCTTCCCTCCTAATCTTGGTTGCATTGGCTTTGTTTGTACAAAAATTTTTCAATTTAATGTAATCAGAATCATCCATTTTGCATTTCATAATGCTCTGTAACTCTTCTTTGGTTACAAATTCTTCCCTTCTCCATAAATCTGACAGGTAAACTATTTCTTGTTCTCCCAGATTGCTTATAGTATCTAAATTATTATATCTAAATCATGAATCCATTTTTACTTTATTTTAGTATATAATGTAAGATATTGTTCTTGCCCAGTTTCTGCCATACTGTTTTCCAGTTTCCCAACAGTTTTTGTCAAATAGTTCTTATTCCAGAAGCTGGAGTCTTTGGGTTTATCAAGCAGTAGATTACTGTAGTCATTGACTACTGTGTCTTGTATATCTAACCTATTCCACTCATCCACCACTCTATTTCTTAGCCAGTACCAAGTAGTTTTGATGACTGCTGCTTTATAATACAGTTTAAAATCTGGTATGGCTAGGCCATCTTCCCTAGCATTTCTTTTCATTAATCTCCTTGATATTCTGGAACTTTTGTTCTTCCAGATGAATTTTGTTATTATTTTTTCTAGCTCTATAAAATAATTTTTGTTGGTTTGACTAGTATGACACTAAATAGGTAAATTAATTTAGGTAAAATTGTCATTTTTGTTGTATTAGCTCAGCCTAACCATGAGTAACTGATGTTTTTCCTATTTAGATCTGACTTTATACTCATTTGAAAAGTGTTTTGTAATTGAGTTCATACAGTTCCTATATTTGTTTTAAACTCCAAATATTTTATAATGTCTATAGTAACTTTAAATGGAATTTCTCTTTCTATTTCTTGCTGTTGGGCTTCATTAGAAATATATAGGAATGCCATGGATTTATTTTATATCCTACAATTTTGCTAAAGTTATTTATTATTTCAAGTAGTTTTTTACTTGATTCTCTAGGATTCTCTAAGTATATCATCATATCATCTGCAAAGTCTCTTCTTTGCCTAATTTAATTCCTTCAATTTCTGTTTCTTTTCTTATTGCTACTGCTAACATTTCTAGTACCAAATTGAATAAGAGGGATGAGAGTAGACATCCTTGTTTCATCCCCAATCTTATTGGAAATGCTTCTAGCTTATCCCCATTACATATAATATTTGCTGATGGTTTTAGGTAGATACTTCTTACCATTTTAAGGAAGACTTCATTTATTCCTCTGCTTTCTAGTGTTTTTGATAGGAATGGGTGTTATATTTTGTCAAAAACTTTTTCTGCATCTGTTGAGATAATCATATGGTGTCTTCTAGTTTTGTTGTTGATATGATCAATTATGCTGTTAGTTTTCCTAATATTTAATTGTTCTTGCATTCCTGGAACAAATCCTACCTGTTCAAAATATTATTTTTGTGATAAGTTGCTGTAATCTTTTTGCTAATATTTTATTTAAATTTTTTACATCTATATTCATGAGGGAAATTGGTCTATAATTTTCTTTCTCTGCTTTGGCTCTTCCCAATTTAGGTATCAGTACCCTATTTGTATCATAAAAAGAATTTGGTAGGACTCCTTCACCTATTTTCCCAAATAGTCTATATAGCATTGTAATTAATTGTTCTTTAAATGTTTGATAGAATTTGCTTCTAAATCCATCAGGCCCTAAAGATTTTTTCCTAGGGAGTTCATTGATGGCTTGTTCAGTTTCTTTTTCTGAAATGGGTTATTAAAGTATTTTACCTCCTCTTCTGTTAATCTGGGCAATCTGAAGAGACTATTTATTGCAGTAATGAAAGCAGTTGGTCAAGACCTGACTAAGAGGGGGCGACAGTGAGTGTGGATGATCAGAACCCAGACACCAAGAAAATTACTTTAATTAAAGATCAGCATTTTTTTTTCCTTTGCAAGTACAATCCTTGCTTTAAACAAATAACACTACAGGTGTTGAGGGCATTACCGTGTTTTATACATAAAGAACCAGCCATCCAGGTAACAATCAGAGGATTCTGATTAACTGCTCTTTCTTACTCCTTCAAAAAGACCTCAGTGAATGTCTCCCTCTTTAATAATGCTCTCTATGTAAAGACACTGCGCTCATTTTCCTTCCTGTGAGTTCTGAGCCCTTTACTAGGCCTAGTTTATATTTTATAGTTCAGTAAAGGTGGCCTCAGAGAGCCATCATTGATATGCATAAAGCACTAGATTCTCTTTAACACCATTCAAAATATGTTGTTTGTATAGCATCTTAATGAAAAGTATCACTCAGCACCAAGCAAGATAACAAGTGCCAAAGAGAAAGGGAGAATTTTATGACGAGATTTAAAACAAGGAACAGGTCAGCAAGAGGGAAAGAAACTAGGGAGCAATCAATTCAAGGGCATGGTTGAAATCAAGAGAGTCTTAGAGCCAGACTGTCCTTCAATAGATTATAGAGTATGGATCTCTTGGCATTAAAGTGCCTTCTTTATCCATGGACCAAATTTATTTTATTTATTTTACCAGTACTAAAAATAAATTATCAGAATAGGATTATGGGATCATAGACCTAGAGTTCTAAGGGAATTTAGAAGGGAGCATGTGGGCAAATGTTTAACAACCAGCTCTTCTGGGGGGAAAAATGCACTCGGGACTTTAAACTACATTATTAACATTTTCTCCATCATTTTCTTAAGTCTAGACAGCAAAACAAACAAAAAAAGCAAACCGTAATTTGTAGCATTTTCTAATTTCTTAAGTGTAAATGTTGACACTGAAAATTTAATAATAGGTTCTAGCCAGCTGGCTCCAGCACAGTCTTGACCTCAGAGGTCTTTCTGGTCATCTGCATTGTATGCCTTTTCCACATATACTTTTATGTTTTATATTTACATTTTATATTTTCCACATCCTCTCCACTTCTGCCCCACTCGAACCCTGGACTCCACTCTCTGGAACTACCCAGAGTCCTGACTGGTGAGCTTCTGCCTTACCTTGCCTTGATCCAAGCCTCTACTGTACTTTGCAGGCTTCTGTAGTCCATGTGGCCATTCCCTCTTACCATCTCTTCTCTCCCTCCCTCTCCTGATCTCCTTTACATGCTCTCATCTCTGGGTAGAATGCAAGCCCTTTGAAGTCAGGGACCGCCATGGTTGTTTGTATCTGCATCACACAAGCTTAGCACGGTGCCTGGCCCTTAGTAAGAATCCAACAAATGCTTTATCTGTTTGTGTTCTAATCCCTATTCTTCTAAAGAGCCCTAGGAGTGTGAAGTGACTTCTCTGAGGTCCCACATGATGTGAATGGCAAAGCCAGGATGTGAACAAAGTGCCCCTGATTCTGAGACCAGCACACTATATATGTAGTGCTGGTTTTATATCCAGTATTTTGGGTCAGGAAAAGATGGGTGCCTGAAAACGTTCACATATAAGGGCCTTTCTAAGATTAGTCCATATCACAATTTCCTCAAATTTAGTTTACTTAAATAGTACGAACCATGAAAATTACCTTTCCTTTACCCATAGCTCTCAACTTATGAAGAAGTATGTCTTTTCTGATATCCTGATAGTCTGAAAAAATTTATTAAGGGCTTAATAAAAGAGAAAGAGACTTCAAAGCCAGGAAGGCCTGGGTTCAAATCCCACTTTGATACATATTTGCTGTGTGACCCTAGACAAGTCACTTATCCTCTCACTGCTCTAGGCATCTCTCTAACACTAAATTACAAAGAAGGTACTGACCTTTGGTGCAGAAAGTTTCTTCACTTGAAATTTCCTTATTCCAAAGAAACCATAGATCCAATGTAAGAGTATCCTTGAATACCCTTTCTCCATGTTGTCTTTCTACTACCATAATTCACTCCCACAAAAATTTCAGAATTTCATAAAAGGCTCAACAGTAGCTTATAAACAATGGGTGCAATTGTTATCCCATTTCCAATGAGCCTCACCGTTCTCCCTAATGACCAATATAGACTTCCATCCTTA
>CM053592.1:75479568-75501094 GCA_028646515.1 Pseudochirops corinnae | reverse complement strand
AGAAGTCACTGATAAATTTTTTAAAGTATGAGAGATTTTTCTTTTTTTACCATTTATGGGGTGATAAGTGCGAGAGAACTCTGTGAATATGTAAATCTATTAAAATGATATTATATTATAATAAAGACTTTTTGCCCCTTTTAGTCTCTTGTCTTTTGCTATATCATTATTCACTTTTCTTTTTGGCACTGTGATTAAAGTTACACCAGAATCCTTTTCTCATGCCTCCTTGGACACCATTGAAAAGACTCCTGAAGAATTGTGCCAGTGGAAAGCAGCACTTCTGGCAGGTCCTTCTCAACCAGAATGGCTTCAGCTTTGGGCATAGCAAAGAACAATATGCTTACTGACTGAGAGACAAGTCTAGCATAGTTCAGAGAGAATCCGTATCAGGTTGTCCAAAACTCTAACAGTGGTCTCAGGCACAGCCAGCCTCAGAGCAATGAGTGTTTTGGTCACAGCAATCTTTATAATCTGCTACTAAGAAGGAGAGGGGTTGCAATCTGCTTCGGTGAAGAAAAATCATGAGAATTAAATCACCCACTTTTTAAAGTATCAAAGAGAATTAAGGGGGGTGGATTAAACTGAAATTCTGTGATCCACTGAATGTAAAAGTCCTAGTAGCCTTAGGTCATCACATTATGTTAAGAGAGCTTAGGGTCATGTAGTTAATTATAAATTATTCCAAATCATAAATACACCAAAGAACAAGAGTATATGTCAGGATATTATGAGGGGTCTTAGATATGATCTATTCCAAACACACCCAACTTTTTATAAGGGAAGCCCAGGAAGAAGAAGTAACTTTTGACTAAGACCACATTATTGATTCCCTCTGCCATCTATTATAATGGCAAGGCCATAGCTACTGAATTGATCAAACCAAAAGCAACATGGTATAGTGAAAATAATACTAAATTTGGTGCGGCAGGACCTGAGTTTAAATTCCAGATGTGCTACAGTGTGGGCAAGCCCATTAATCTCTCATTTTTCTTATCCATGAAATGAGGGGGATGGGATGACATCCTAAATTTCACTCCAATATTCCTTTTTCTCTCTCCATTCCCCAATACTAGAAACCCAATGTCTTCATACTGGTCCCCCTCTTCTATGAGTACATCATACTCTGAAACTTTCCTTACCCTTATGCCTATAAGAATTTGCTTGACCAAAGGAGCTAGAATTACATCCAAGAATAATCTACCCAGCAAAACTGAGTATAATCTTTTAAGGAGGAAAAAAAATAGAAATTGAATTAAATGGAGAGCTTGGAAGCATTCCTGATTAAAAGACCAGAGCTGAATAAAAAACTCAACGTTCAAACACAAGACGCAAGAGAAGCATAAAAAAGAGTGAAAGAGTAATCATAAAGGTCTCAATAAAGTTAAACTCTTTACATTCCTATATGTGAAAATGATACATGTAACTCCTAAGAACTTTGTCGTTATTCAGGCAGTTAAAGAGTCTGCATAGACAGAAGGCATGGGTATGAGTTGATCATGTTGGAATTATCTCCCAAAAAATGAAAAGATGAGAAAGAGGGATGCATTGGGAGAAGAGAGAAAGGAGAGGTGAAGGGGAAAATTGTTTCACATAAAATAGGCATAAGAAAGAGCCTTACAGTGGAGGAGGGAAGTGATTGGGGGAGAGGTGGCAGGCAATGCTTGAACCTCATTCATTGGAACTGGTTCAAAGAGAGAAGAATTCAAATACACGTGCATATATGGATATGTGTATATACACATACTCAGTTGTGTATAGAAATATAACTTACTCAGAGAAATAGGGGGGAGGGATTAAAAAAAAGGAGGTTATGATAAAAGAGAGAACAGATTAAGGGAGTCAGTGGCTAGAAACAAAACAGGCTTTTAAGGAGGAATAGGACAAAAAGAGAAGAAGAAACAGGAAATAGGGGAGAATGTATAAATGATATCTGTGAATGTGAGTGAGATGAGCTTAACCATATAATGGAAGTTGATAGCAGAATGGATTAGAAACCAGAATCCTCCAACATATTGTTTACAAGAGACATACTTGAAACAGAAAGACATGTACAGAATTAAAATAAAGGGCCTGAGCAAAATCTAATATGCTTCAGCTAAACTTTTTAAAAAGGCAGGGGTAACGGTCATGATCTCAGATGAAGCAAAAGCAAAAAGAGACCTAATTAAAAGAGATAATCAGAGAAACTACATTTTGCTAAAAGGTAGCATGGACAATGAGGTAATACCAAAAATTTTACAGCAAGTTTCTCTGATAAAGACCTCATTTCTCAAATATATTGAGTATAGAACCCTTAAATGGGTCCAAATTATAAAAATAAGAACTATTGATAAATGGTCAAAGGATACAAAAGACAGTTTAAAGAAAAAGAAATCAAAGCTTCTGTAGTCATATGAAAAGAAATGTTATAATTAGATTAAAGAAAAGTAAATTAAAACAGTTCTGAAGTACCACCTCACACCTATCAGAAATAACAAATGCTGGAGGGAATGATGGAAAAATAGGTACACTAATGAACTGTTGGTAGAGTAGTGAACTGGTCCAACCATTCTGAAGAACAATTTGGAACTAGGCCCAAAGGGCCTTTTGAATCAGAAATACCACTACTAGGTCTGTATCCCAAAGAGATCAAAAGAAAGTGACCTGTATATGCAAAAAATATTTATAACAACTCTTTTTTGTGGTGGCAAAAAAAGTGAAAGTTGACGGCATGCTCATCATTTGGGGAATGGCTGAAGAAGTTGTGGTATGTGATTGTGATGGAGTACTATTGTGCTTTAAGAAATGACAAGTGGGATAGTTTCAGAAAAACATGTGAAGATCTCTATGAACTGATGCAAAGTGAAGTGAGAAGAACCAGGAGATGATTGTATACAGTGACAATAGCACTGTCATGATAATCAATTGTGAGAGGCTTAACTACTCTGATCAAAACAATGATCCAAGCAAATTCCAAAGGACACATGATGAAAAATGCTATCTACTACCAGATAGAGAACTGATGCAGATTGAAGTGTAGTTTTCTCACTCTTTTTTTCATGGCTTTTTTCTTTTTTGTAACATGACTAACATATAAATATGTTTTGCGCTATTTCATATGTATAATTGATATCAAATTACTTGCTTTCTCAATGTGTAGGAGAGGTATAGGAGGAAGGGAGAGAATTCGGAACTCCAAAAAAAATTTTTAATGTTTAAAATAAATAATGAAATTTTGAAAAATAAAATCTATCTTGTATATACATATGTGAATATTGCACATCTTGTATTTATCTTGCTTTTGTTTATTTATTCCCATGATATCCTTCCTGATAAAATATAATCATAATCATAACAACAATAATAATTAGCACTTGTATAATGCTTTAAGATTTGCAAAGTTTTTTTGTTTTTGATTTGGTTTTTCAAATATTACCTCATTTAATCCTCACAAAACCTCCAGGGAGAAGGTGTTATTATTATCCCCATTTTAGAAATTTGGAAACTGAGGCAGACAAATATTAAGTGACTTGCCTAGAATCTCATAGCTAGTGAGTATATGGGGGTGTCAGGGCTTCCTAAGGCCAGGTTCAATGCTCTATCTACTACACTAACCTCAAGGGCAGGAATTGTTGGTATCTCCAGAATCTAGCACAGTGTCTAGAACACAATAGGCACTTAATAAATATGTATATTGATTGATTGATTTCCTTAAATAGCCATAACTCAAAGCTGAACTTGTAAAACATTGTCTTATTTATGGAATAGTCTTACGTTCCCTGTTCTGAATTTTAGAAGCATATAGGTGAAATATTTTACATTTCTCCCTTAAGAATAAAATTACTTAAAATCTTGGGAAAAGTGAGCACTCATAGACTAGAAAACAGCAGGACAAGTTGTAGCACATGAAAATGATGGAATATTATTGCATTAGAAGGGAATAGGTCATATGAGGAATTCAGAGAATTCTGAGAAAACTTAGTCTGATGTATAGCAAAGGAAACAAAAACTAGGAGAGCAATATACACAGTGACTTCAATAATGTAAAGGAACATAATACTATGAAGCTATCAAATTTTGATTAATTGTGATGACTAATCTTGGTCCTAGAAAAGATACAATGAACCACACTTCCCTCTTCTCAGTAGAGGGATGAGAGAATGTGATTCGGAATGTGGAACTGCGTTGGTTCAATTTACCAAAATGATTTTCTTTGTTACGAGGGAATGTTCAATGGAAACAATTGTGTGGTGAAAACAAAAGGCATCAATACACTTAATTTTTAAAAAAATAAAGTTGCCTTTAATTTGTGTCCACCTACCTCTGTGTGTGTATGTGTTTCCTCACTAGGATATAAAGAGTGTTCTTGTGCCCCTCCATCAAAGGATCCTCATCTCAAGCACCTTTAAGGATATTTCTCTTTTTTAGAAAGATGAATTTATTCTTGGGAAAGGTCTAAATTGGAAATCATTTCAATGAGTACAGCATATGCTTAATTTAACCCATAATCCTTTTTGGTAAAAGCTAGTTTACTCTGGAATCTCACTTTGAAAGAATTTGGAGGGTTCTGACAAAGACATCTGAAAAAAATGTTGTGAGAATATCCTTATCCTAAATGCCCAGATCTTTGAAAATCCTCCAGAAAATTAGATGTGCTAAAGATAAACCCATCAGGAAGGTCAAAAGAAACCAGAATTTATTCTCAAATGCTAAGTAGCAGCACAGTTGTCCCTTCTGTTAGATTTAATCAAAAGGTTTCTCGGGCTCTCCCTCCATAAATTTCAATTTGACTCATCTTTATTTGTAAAAGTGAAAACAAATCTGAAAAACAAAATCAAGGTTTTATGGATCACAAATGCAAATCACAATAGCCTCATATGTGAGTTCTCATCCATAAAAGGTCTCTCACTCATCCTATAAATAATGCAGTGCCAACCACTCGCTCATAACCCAGGACTCTTTGCTGTGGCCTCTAATTTCTTTTTATCAAGATGCCTAAGGTATAATATTCCATTGTGTACCACAATTATTTCACTTTTTACTTTTTTTGAGAGGATAGACCATTGATTATGGAGATACAGTCCTTTCCCTGTTTTTATCTATACCTAATAAAAGTCCCTAAAATTGCTTTTAAAAAAAACCATTTTCCTACATCCAGATATGTGAATAACATGTATGTTCCACATTTTATATAAACCTTCAACTATTCTGGTTGATGTAAATAGTATAAACTTCAGTGGAAAAAAAAAGGGTACTCTCTCTCTCTCTTTCTCTCTCTCTCTTTCTCTCCCCTCCAGAAATGTTTTTTGCATGACTTCAAATTTATAATGGGTTTCATATTTCTTGTCTTCTCAATGTCTGGAACATGGGGAATGGGATAGAATTTGGAAATGAAAATAAAATAAAATTGAACAACAACAAAGAGGAGAACCGGAAAAACAAACATGAAGGGCTTTGAAAACTATATGTTGCCTCTCTGTCTTCTCTTCTCTGCCCACACTTCTTCTGCTTTGCCCTCCACCCCCTGAGAATATACACCTGCACACAGTTCACCTCTACTCCTGCTCTTTCGAGGTGCAGCTCTCAGCTACTGAATTGATTGTATCTGCATTTGCAATTGACTGTAGCTAGAGAGGTTCAAATAGGTGAAAACCTCAGCATTTTGGCAATATCAAGTCCCTTGACCTCACTTGTCACCAAATGTAGCATCCAAACTAGCACCATCTCAAGGACATTAACAACAGCATACAAGTTCACTGGGGCTGGGGCTGCCACTGTGGGGATAGATGACTCCAGAGCTGGGACTGAGACTATATTTTAAGTCCCATCATTGGTTATGCCAGGAACACCTCTCTGAAACAGCGGTTCTCCTGTGTCATCCTGGGGTTTGCCCTCTGAACCCATAGGTCTTTTTTGCCTGATGGTGGCCTTTCTCCTCCTCTTCACCATGTGATGGAGCCATTTCTGTTCCCTAACATTTCCAAACATTCCTTCTTGTCTTCCATGTCTTGTCCAGCCTGTGTGTACCTCCCCCTCCCAAGGTAGCCCTGGAGAAAATCATTGGTTCAGAATTTGACAGAGGGAAGACAAATACTATATTAATAAGCTGGGGGGGAGGGAGTTATACACTAAATTGGTGATATACTTAAAAGAAAAAGGAAGTTTTATAGAAGAGATACAAAGTTTCATGAACAATCCTCTTTTTCTATTTGGCTTTTTTATATATAATTTTTTTCATTTATTTGGTGTTTGTTAAGTTCAAAATAAAAATATAAAATTTACTTTAAAATCAAATGTCTAGGGGGCAGCTAGGTGGCACAGTGGAAAGGGCACTGGCCCTGGAGTCACTAGGACTTGAATTCAAATCCAACTTTGTACACTAACTAGCTGTGTGACCCTGGGCAAGTCACTTAACCCTGATTGCCTCCACACACAAAAAAATTTCAAAAATCAGATGTCTAGCTCTTGACAAATCAGGAGAGCCATCTGATTAATAAGTGTTGTATTGCTAATTTTCTATATGTCATATTTCTACTTCTTCTACCTTGCTTGTAGGAAAAGTTGTGAAACTGAAATGGGTATTTTTAGTATGCATTGCCTTTCTTCCTGGTTGTTGTAGAATTGTCTCCTTGTCAACAGTGATGGCTCTGGATAAATTACTTTGGGATTTTTCTTTGTTGAAAAAAAAGTTTTTGTTTTGACCTTTAGCCTTCAATCTCCTATTGTGCCTTTCCGGTAAGGTAAGAGGAAGAGGAAAGTCTGTGAGGAGGTGTAAAGTTAAAGGAATTTGAAGATCTTCTCTGCCCCTTAATAGGCACACAGAGCCCTGCCCCAAACTAATCAGGCTCTAGGCTACAAGGAGTTTCCAATTAAGTGCTGGGGCAGGAGGATTTTTAAGCTCCTCAGCACTCAGTCAATCAGATGCAGAGCCTTTGTTATATATTCTGGGAGGTTGATGTTTTACTTTGGGCATTTGATCATGAGAAGGCTATTTTGATTTCCTGGTCAAGATTCTGAGTAGCCATTTGTTAAGAGCTCCCCAACTGCTTAGGTGTCTATACTCCCTCAATCTGATGATGTATGTAAAGTGCATAGCAATATTATAATGTTAGACAGCTGGAGCCCTCTCTTTTGTTCTTTGTTTTAATTTCTCTGCTTGTATTTCCTGTATTCACTTCTTTCTCTGTAATTAAAGTAGGATTGTTAACCCCTTTTAAGCTGTCTTTCCTCTACAAAGCAGATCAAAAGAACCTATGCTGGCAGGACATCCTTAGTGTGCTAGGGTGCTTGCTAATACAGGAGCAGGATTTTTATCTCCTCTGGAGTCATTTCCAGCCTAATCTTCAGCCTTCAGAGGTAAGAAATATACTGAAATTGGGCCCTCCATCTGACCATTTGACTGTATGCCTTCCATCTTACCTCCAGTGTCCTTTGGGAAGAGAAATGGTGCCTTCAACTTAATGATAAACATTCTCATACCCTATGCCTCCCAGTGAGCTTGGACCCCTGTAGGTCCTCATCCAAATCCCATTCACCATCCTCTACAAACCTATACCTTATTACCATTCCCCCCCAATCCTCACACCACAAAGTTCCAACCAAACACACTCCCTGCTTCTGCTACGTCCTCTGGAATGCCTAGCCCAAAAGTAACAAACTTCACTTTATCCTAAATCTCTTACTCTCTCAAATTCTCCTCTCTTCTCGCTGTTCCTGAAACCTAGATTCCTCCCTGAAAAGTCAGCTTCCCCAGTCACCTTTTCCAGTGCTGGCTGCTCCATTCTTCTCAGCTCACTAGTCGAGGTAGGGGAGTTGGAATACTCCTAGCTCCCCATTGCCTCTTCCAGGTTCTCTCCACACCTTCTTTAGTCAGTAACCTATCCTTCTTTGAGATTCATGCTTTTCATCACCACCACTCAGTCAAAATCCTGGTAGCGGTTGTCAATAGACCTGCAGATTACTCCCCATCCTGCTACAATGAGTTTGGTAAATGGTTCACCATTTTTCTCTCCTCTCTAACTCTTAGTCCATACTGTGACCTCCAATCTCTTGAGTCCTCGATTCTCTTCCAGGTCTTCTCTCCTGCATTAGCTACCCTCTGTTCCCTTTTCTTGATCCCATGGTGAACAAAATCAGCTCTACACTGTCTTCTTCTCTATTGGGTATCTAACCCCCCTCACCATTTCAATGATAGCACTCTGCCAAGCTTCAGTGTCATTCCCACCAACCACCACCTTCACTCCTATACACAAGCAGCTGAACAAAAGTGGAAAACATCATACCATCATTCAGATTGGATCCACTACACTTTTATGTTACACAACCTAAACTGGACCCTCACTGCTGCTAGGCAACTCTACTATGCCTCCCTCATCAACTGGCTGTCTCCACCTCCACAGCAGCTTTTCCAAAGATTTTCATCCTCCTTCAAGCTTCCCATGACTTTCCCTACCCCCATCCTCTCAGCTAAGAACCTCACCTCAGATTTCACTGAAACAATTGAGGCTATTCACCCTCTTCTCCCTTTTTCTTTATTTCATATCATTCATATCTCCTCCACCACCATCTCTTCCTTAACCCATATTTCACTTTTGAAGTAGGCTTATATTTTACCAAGGCTAATGTCTCTACCTGTTCAAGTGATGCCATTACATCCCATCTCCTCCAACAGATTGTACATGCTGTCATCAAAATTCTATAACTTATCTTCAATCTCTTCCTATTTACTGGTTCCTTCCCTACTGCTTACAAACATGCCCAGCCTATAAAAACCCTCACTTGATCATTCCATCGTGGCTAACTATGGCCCTATTTCTCTTCAGTCCTTTGTAGGTAAACTTCTTGAAAAAGTCATCTACAATAGGTGCCTCCACTTTCTCTCCTCTCATTCTCTTCTTAACCCTTTACAATCCAGTTTCCAACTTCATCATTCCACCAAAAGTTCTCCCTCCAAAGTTTCCAATGATTTCTTAATTGACAAACCCAATAGCTTTTTTTCAGTCCTGATTCTTCTTGATCTCTACATGGTCTCTGACAGTGTCACTCACTCCTTCTTGATATTTTCTTCTCTCTAGGTTTTCAGGACATCACTCTCTCCTGCTTCTCCTCCTACCTTTCTGATCACTCTCCCTCATTTTCTTTTGCTGGATTCTCATCCAGATCATACCCTCTAATCATAGGTGTCCTACATGGTTCTGTTCTGCACCCTCTTCTCTTCTCCCTCTATATTACTTCATTTGTTGACCTTATCATCAAATGAATTAATTAAATCACAAGGATTTAATGAGACCATCTCTGTGCTGATAATTCTCAAACCTACCTATCTTATCCTAACCTTTCTGCTGACCTCCAATCTTGAACTGCCTTTCAGATATCTCAAACTGGATGTCCAAATTCTACTGGTAATTTTTCCCTTGTCTTTGATGTTTCTAGAAATTTTTCTTTGCTATATTATGGTGATATAGTATTGGAAAAATGGAGAAAAATCATATCATTATCTCCTTCATGATTTTTCATTAATTCCAATATAAAACAGTCGTTGGAGCACCGTACATGGAAAACAGCAAGTTCCTTATAATTCTTACGCCTTTTCTCTTTGCTGTATTCTCCAAATCCATTATTTTTATATCATTGTATTCCAAATCTCTCCCTTTTGAAAAAAAATGTCAGTAATCTTCTGGGTTTTTTTCTGCTTCCACCTCCCTTCCCTTTTGTCTTCCAGTAAAATAATTCTACTTTACCTTGAGTCCACTGCTATCTTTTAATTCTCCACATGCATTTCTAAACTGTTGTGTCACTGTCTTGTCCTATGCCTCGGTTCTAAGCAGTTCCACATTAATTTCTTTTTTTGTAATTACACCTGCTTATTCTATCTCCTCCCTTAATTCTTTCACTGGCACTGACTCTATGACCATGACTTGAGAAAATTCTTTGTTTCTGGCATGACTCTCTAGTGTATTTTTCCCCTGGCTTTTTTAGTCCTGCACCTTTTAATCCTTATTATTTTATTCATAGTATTAGAATTATTTGGTTTGCTCACTCTTGTTAGTGATTAGTAAGATTACCTTTTGAGGATTTCTGGTAGTTTTGCTTCTTTTTGGTGTTTCTGCTATATTTGAGTAGAATATTGAAAAGGGAGGCTCCCTTGTGATTTCTCATTCTGTCCTATTCACAGAAGTAGTATAGACTTTTAAAGGGGACACTTTAAAACCTCTCACAGAATTACCAAGACAGGTATAAAATAGTATCTGGTCTGTAAATGCATCATTATGCTCATAGGTTTCAACACTGGCATAAACTACCAAATAAAAAGATAATAGTAGGCATTGCAATGTACATGTGAATCCGTCTCTATTTGAGTGGGTGTTGTAGTCCACAAACCTCTCCTTTTGGAGGTGAGGGAAGAAGAGGAAGGGGCTAACCTCTGGATATGCCCTTTCCTTCCCTCTGTTCTCCTCTAGAATCCTTCCATGATAGAATCTTCCAAGCCTAGTAGTAGACTAATTCAATCATCAAATTCTTCTTCTTCTCTGCCTCCCTTGACCTGGAGATGAAATAATTTTCTTCTCCTTTTGTATGTGCCTACTCCACCAAGAATCATATTGCAGATAGGAAAACAAATCATAAGGGTCTGAGTAAGACTACACCCCTCTCTATAAATATCCTGCTGCCTTCTGCTCATATTGGTGACCTCACCTAACTCATGGAGTAGCATGGCTTCAACCACATATGTCATCCATAAAACTAGGAATAGTGATGAGAGTGCAGTATGACTTAGATCTACCAGTTCCACAGGGTAGCATCCTTACAAGATCAATTTGGGTTCCTACCAGGCTTAACAATTGATTAAGATCTGGCAGTATTGCTAACTAACCCTTCCCTGTCCTTCCCTTCCCTACTTCGGAAATATTGGCCAATGACCTAATTTGGATGATATGTGCTTTCTTAGCTGTCTTTCTTTGTTTGCCCCTTCTTCCCACTCTATTCTTGATTCCCTAGGTGTCTCTCTCCAAAGCCCCAAGCCTTCTCTTTGTGAGAAGACACACACTTGATAAAGCCTTCTTGCCTTTAATATCATTGACCAGTTATTCTTCTACAAAGCCCCGCTTTAAGTCCCAGGGCAGTTGCATTGGACTAGAATGAGAAGACTGATGACAGAGTAAGGAGAGGAAGTAACTCTATATATTTTACTTCTAACCAACGGACAGAAGTAATGCCTATTCAAATAACTGAAAGTTCATTCTTTCCTGGAGAGAATCCATTCATTCATCTCTTTGCTATTCAACGTGAATATCATTAATATCCTTTTTTATTGTTAGAAGGCAGAAAAGAAATGGAAAAACATATTCTATTTGCAAATAGAATGCTATACATTGATTTCCTTAATCATTCACATCACATTGAGAACAACCCTTCATATTTCATGGGAGGGTCAAAGACAATTAATAAATACAACTTCCTAAGTGATATTTATTATTGACTTGATCTGGCAATGAAATCATTTTCTTTCCTTTTTGTAAGTGCCTGTCCAGTCAAGAATTGACAAATATTTTAATAGATATAGATATAGATATAGATATGCATGTATACGAATATCTTAAATATATTCATATATACATATGCTTTCCCTGGTTTGGCATATTAAGACCTTTAGAATATAATTCCAAACCATCTAGACCAATTTCATAATATTGCCCTAATGCACTCTGCATTCCAACCATGTTTCTTGAACATGGCATCCTATCATGTTCAACTAAGTGGTTCGGTGGATAGAGCACTGAAGTCAGAAAGATCTGAGTTCAAATCCCCTTCAGACACTTACTAACTGTGCACCCCTGGACAAGCCACTTAACTGTTCTTCGCCTTAGTTTTTTAACTGTAAAATGGGAATGATAAGAGCATCTACCTCTCAAGGTTATTGTGAAGGACAAATGAGATGTTCGTATAGCACTTTGCATAGTGCCTGGCACGTAAGTGCTTAACAAAGTTTGTTCTCTCCTTTCCTTCCTTCCTCCTACATTCATGTCTTTGAAGATGTTTCACTGCAAACCTGGGACACAGTTTCTATTTACCAACACCTCTCAGTGTCCCTAGATCCCTTCAAGGCTCAGTTCACCTGCTCAACTTACCCTTCATTTATATCGTGTGTATGTATATGTGTGTGTATGTATGTGTGTATATATGTGTGTGCATATATATTATATACACATATATGTGTGTATAGATAGATATCAATACACACACAGTTTCTGCTTATCTGAGAACATATTGTTTTCTTCCTGTGGAATATAAATTCCTCGAGGTCATAAACTGTTTTTTGTCTTTGGATCTTAGGACCCTAGAATCCTAAATTTAGAGCTGAAAGTCACCTCAGAAGGTATCAAGTTCAGTCCCTTCATTTTACAGCAGAGGAAACTGATCCCCAGCATCTAGCAGAGTGTCTTGCAACTACTAAAGTACTTAATGATTTTTATTATATTGAATTATTCAATGATGGTGCTCAGTTCCCTGAAGAGTAGCCCTTTTCACAAACGCATACATGCATAGGCGTGCACGCGCACACACACACACACACACACACACTGAATTTTTTAAATTAATCAAAATCTACAAGCTATGCTTCTTATGATGTAACAGTGAAGAACATTCATTCCAGAAAGAACCTGACAATCACCCAATCCATTTTACAGATAAGGAAACTGAGACCCAAAAAGATATAATACCTCGCTCAACATTGCAGAGATAGCCAACACAGACCTTCTTATTCACAGTCCTGTAATCTCCCTGCCACATCGCACTGTCGTCCTCTTTGTTTTTTTAACCCTTAGATTCTCTTTGTTCATAGGACCATTTTTACAACAAGTGTGCTTGGCATAATCTATATGGTGAAAGTATTTGTTGTTATTTGTTCTTCATTCTCAAAGAGGACCATGACATCAGGGAGATGATGCCATGACATGCAAGTGAATTGGATTGAAGTGAGGTCAGACTGTGCAAAATCACCAGCCTCATTCTCTGCTCTGGAGCCATCTGGGTCCAGTGGCAAGATATAGATCAGGACATCTGGAGGTAGCCCTGGCAATGAAATTATTTACAACATATCCAAAGGCAAAGGATGCTTCTGTCCCTACTATAGCTCTGCACACAGTACTACCTCACCAGCAACCTCAGAATGGCCAACATGTCTGCTGATTTGCTTAGGAGACAAATGGGAAACCTAGACTTTTACAACTGTAGGTTGTCATCTCTTACTAGAGACATAATTCCTTTTGGAAAACTTGAAATTTGTCTTACCATTGCAAATGGATCATCAATCCTGCCTACCTTGTTGCTCTAATAGCTCACATTTATACAGAGCTTTCAGGTTTGCAAAGCACTTTACATAGGTTATATTATTTTATCCTCACAACAAAGCTTGGAAGTAAGTGCTATTATTACCCCATTTTATAGATGAAGAAACTGAGACCATTAAGTCGCTTGCTCAATGTCACACAGCTAATGTGTGACCCTGGTTGAATTACTTAAATATCTGAGGCAGGATATGAACTCCTTGTCTTCCTAATTCCAAGTGCAATATTCTATCTACTGTGCTAACTAGCTGTCTTTAAGAAAGATACAGGGTCCCCGGGGTGGCAGAGGTGGTGGCTACTGTGGCAGTCAGGTATTTGCTTCCAGAGCAAATATGTGTTCATATGTATACATAGAGGGCACAGGTGAGTTGACTATGAAGGGATGATATCTAAAAAATAAAATTAAGAGGTGAAAAAGGAATGTATTTGGAGAAGGAAAAAGGGAAAGATAGAATAGGGTAAATTGTCTCATATAAAAGAGGCAAGAGAAAGCTATTACAATGGAGGGGAAGAGCAGGGAGGTGAAAGGGAATGGGTCAAACCCCCTCTCATTGGATTTAGCTTAAGGAGGGAATAATATACACATGCAATTGAGTATCTTACCTTAAAGGGAAGTAGGGGGGAAGGGGATAAGAGGAAAGATGATAGAAGGGAGGGCAGATTGGGGGAGAGGGTAGTTAGAAACAAACACTTTTGAAAAGGGACAGGGTCAAAGGAGAAAACAGAATAAATGGGGGTGGGATAGGGTGGAGGGAAATTGTCTTTCACAATATGACTACTATGGAAATGTTTTGCATAACTACACAGGTATAACCTATATTGAATTGCTTGTCTTCTCAGTTGGGGCGGGGGGAGTGAGGAGGGAAGAAAGGAGAGAATCTGGAACTCAAAGTTTTAAAAACAAATGTTAAAAAATTGTTTCTACATGCAACCGGGAAATAAGATATATAGGCAATGGGGTATAGAAATTCATCTTGCCCTACAAGAAAGTAACAGAAAAAGGAGTAAGGGGGGAATAGGAGGGCATAGAAGAGAGGGCAGACTGGGGTAAGGGGCAATCAGTATGCTTGCCCTCTTGGAGTGTGGGGTAGGGGAGAGATGGGGAGAAAATTTGGAATTCAAAATCTTCTGGAAATGAATGTCGAGAACTAAAATAAATATATGATTTAAAAAAAAAAAAAAGAAAGCTGTGGGTACAATAGACTTCACTGCCCTTGGAGTCAAGAGGACCTGAATTCAAATGTGACTTCAGATACGTACTAGCTTTGTGACCCTGGGTAAGTCAGTTAATGAAGGAAGGAGGGAGAGACAGACAGACAGACAGACAGACAGCTGCTATAGGACCTGAGATAAGGTCATTTCACTCCTATTACCAGAGGTAAAATGGTCCATGTTAAGTTGCCATGGCCAAAAAAAATCAAAATAGCATCACTCTGAGATCAACCTGGTGATAAACCTTTCTAAGATGAACTAAGCTTATTATCCATTATAGGTAGAGTGCTTAGCTGCATTCTTTCTGGCCTGATTTGATCCTTCCATTGGAAAAGAGACCTAAAATGCAGGGGCCTCCTCCAACCATCATGAGTCATTAGAGTGGACCTTGGGTGAAGTGTACATATGTATGTGTGTGTATGTATACACACACACACATATGCGTTATAAATTAGAGGAAATTTTACTGTGACAATTTAAATATGGAAAATTAGGATCATATATTTAGAGTCGGTATTAGTTAAGAAATGATTTTTTTAATCTAGAAAAAACAACTAAATCACATCTCCTATGTAAACTGCCATTATAGCCTGTTACCACGTGGCTATAATAATTAGATTTTTGTCTATTTTTGCTGTTCAAACATTTTGCCTATGGTCTAAATCTTCTACTACAAAATTCAAGATGTATTCCTCATCAAGTGAACTTTGAAAGTGCTGTGTTCAGCAAAAATGCAAGAAATATCCATTTGGAGAAGGTCTCACCAAATGAATTAAATACCAGTAAAATGTGTCCAAGCAATCCCTAAGGAGTAAAAGAATCTTCTCTGTTTCCCTTTGCATCCACGTTAGGGGGAGCATGGACAGAGGGGCTCTCAGTCCAGCCCATATGGTCAGTGTTCTACCACTGCCCATCCCTAACAACATGTGTCTTCCTACTCAGAGAGAGATAGCTAGTGTCAACAAGAAGGGTGTTTCATTTGGCAGAGTAGAATGCACTTGTGTGAATTCAGTACCAATTTCTTGAATTGAGAGGATCACTTAAATTCAATCCAAAAAACAAAACCATATCCACAGAACCTGGCTTGTAAAGTCTAAGGCAGGTTTTATACAGACACACTTACATATATTTGCACATGTATAACATAATATTTTTATATTTTATTAGATATTACATGTATATTTTATATAAATAAAATTTACAATTTTAATATAACCGGTTTCTCATGAAATCATCTGTATTTTATCTTGTGCATTTAAAAAGTGTATTCTGAGAAAGGGTCCATAGACTTCACCAAAGTGTCCAAAGAATCTATCAGACAAAAAAAGATTCAGAACCCCCGTCTACCTTCCATCTGCTCTGGATTTATCTTGTACATAGCAGTTAATGTGTATATCGTCTTCTCTAGTGGAATGTAAGTTCCTTGAGAGAAGGAATTGTTTTTGCTTTCTCTTTGTATCCCCACAACTTAGCACAGTACCTAACACAGAGTAAGCAAAAGCTTGTTAACTGATTAATCATTGATTAAGCACTTTGTGCCAAGAACTACAGCAAGCTATGAAAATACAAAGATAAAAACGAACCCATCCCTGACCTCAAGGAGCTTATGTTCTGCTATCTTGAAGCCATTTAAATATTAGATATTAGGTTAAACGACTTATTAAGTGTTTATTATGTGCCAGCTACTGTGTTAAACTCTGGGAATGCAAAAACAAACAAAAAGAAAGACAGTTCTTGCCTTCATGGAGCTTACATTCTTAAGAGAGAAGATAACACATAAAAGAAAGCTACAAAGGGTAAAGGAAGAAAGAAAGTGCCCTAATTTACATGAGGTGGAGAAGTAATCCAGGGAGTCAGGAGCTAAGCCAGTAAGTGATGAGTATGGCTGGTTACTTCTTCAAATGGAGATTCCAAAGAGAGGAGGAGCTCACCAAATGAAGGAAGAGGAGGCCGGGATAGAGACATCTCCAAAATGAGGAGGCTATTGTCATATCAGTTTCTTGCTGGCTCCTCAAGTACCTACTGCCTAATATGCTTCCAGGACCTGTAGTGTTATGGGTATGTGTGCTCCCAGAACCAGCAGGTTTCAACCCCTCTAGGTAGACAGCCTCCATGAACTGCTGTGACTGTATATTTCCTTAAAGCCAAGCTTCCAATGATGAGCTTCTCTGAATTTAAGCTGTGAAATAATAGGATTTATCATTGCAAGGGACCTTCAAAGTGATCTAACTCAAGCCGCCCATTTTGCAGGTGAGGATGAGTGAGGATAAATGACCAGACCTAGGTTGTATAAGCAGTAAGTCGAATAGCTGAGACTTGAAGGCAAGTTCTCAGACTCTGAATTTCCTGCCTTTTCAACTATTACATACTTCCTTCTCCTTGACCTTGACCATCATTAGGCCTTTAAAATCTTAAAGTCAAAGAAAGAGAATATGGGGAGAGGCAGGGAGTAGAGAATAGAGCATCCTTATAGTGGCAGAATTTTCCCCTAAAATGATTTATTTTCTTCTTGATGTTGTTGCCCAGCAATGTAGTCCCAACTCTTTTCCAACAGAAATGACTATAATATTCAATGGTGCTTTTAGATTTGAAAATTGAAAATTCACATTTATTTTATGAACCTATAACAAATTTGTATTGAAGTTCATTTTGAAAACCGAGCTTTGCCTTTTCCCATCAACCAATAAAACAAATCATAGTTTAAGACAGGTTTTATTTTCACTCCATGATCACAGTAACATTTTTTACTTTTAAAAAGAGAACTCTACCAGATTTGTGCTTTATGCTGTCTCTCTTTGAAATGTCTAGTTAAAGAACCTACCCTTAAGGGTAAGACCATTTAAATTAGTTCCAAGGAAGATTACAATAGTCTGGATGACGATCTTGGGCTGTGGTGGGACCTGTCCTATCAGGCATTTCATGGGCATGGCCTTTGAGGACCCAAGGTCAAATTCCATATCACAGTGAGGCATATGAGGAGACCTTGATTGATGGGGCACAGTGGAGAGAGTGCTGGACTCGGGGAACTTGGATGTTCCCCAATCCTGTCCCCTAGTCTTAATAGCAATGTGAACCTAGATGAGTAAACTAAACTCTCTAAACCTCAGTTTTCTCAAATAGGGGTACATCTTTAACACATACGCACAGAATTATGATTGTGCTTATAAAGGGCTTTTCCAATTTTAAATCTACCTATTAGGAATATACACAAAGTAAGTCAATGACAGGGGAAAAAATGTCCCATATGCCAAACTATTCTTAGCAGCTCTTTTTTTTTATAACATTAAAATAAAACAAATAAACAGACAAAATGCGAGAGCCCATTGGTAGAGAATCATCTGAACAAATTTTCATATATAAACATAGTGGAATATTATTGTGTCATAAGGAATTCAGGGAAATATGGAAAGACTTCTAAGAACTGATGCAGAAAAAAGAAGGTATAATAATATACTCAATGACTACAGCAATATAAATGAAAGTAATACTAAGAGACATTAAAAATCAAATCAATCTACTCCAACGAGGTTGTCGACAAAAAGAAGGGTCCCATATACATCAAAATATTTATAGCAGCATTTTTTGTAGTAGCAAAGAACTAGAAACAAAACAGGAATGACTAAATTGTGCCATATAAAAAATTAGTATTGAGTACAGAGAAGCATGAGAAAACTTACATGAACCGATGCAAAGTGAAATATGCAGAGTCAAGAAAACAATATGCACAATGATTGCAATGATATAAATGAAAAGAACCATCACAGAACAAAAGTGAATTTTGTTAAATTGCAAAGCACAAGGGTAGTCCCCAAATAAGATAGATAAGAAAATAACTCCTCTTACTCCTTTGTAGAAATAGGGAGAAGGGGGTATTCAAGGGTGTGAAACAGCATATATTGTAAGATTGCATATATTGATAGATTGATAAATAGCTATATATATATATATATATATATATATATATATATATATATATATATATATATATATATATATACATATATCAGATTTTAACTTTTTTGTTGACCTTTTTTCTTTTAAAAAAAAAGTCTGTCACAGAGAAAACAGAAGGAATCAGGGGAAAATTAGGAAATGTAAAACCAAATATATCAATAATTTAAAAAAAAAAGATGTCAAATTAAATGCAATTCCCAATCTTGGCTCCAATGGACCAAAGCTGAAACACATTTCTTTCCTCTTAGTAGAAACATTGGTAGTAAATGGGTACAGAATATGGCATATGCTATCAGACACAACCATTGTGTTAATTGGTTTTGCTTAATGAAGCTTTTCTCTGTTGTAAGGGAAGGTTAGACAATGTTATCAGGAAGTTCATTTGTGACCCATCTGAGTTATAGGGTTTTTGTTTGGTTGATTGGTTGGTTTGGTTTTTTGGCAAAGATACTGGAGTGGTTTTCTGTCTTCTTCTTTAGCTCATTTTACAGATGAGAAAACTGAGGCAAACCAAGTTAAGTGACTTGCCTAGGGTCATAAAGCTAATAAGTGTCTGAGGCTAGCTTTGAACTCAGATCTTCTTGATTCAGGCCTGGAGCTCGATACCATCTAGCTGTCCTATCAGGAAATCACCATGATATAAAAGATAAAAGTAAAAAAATAAATAAATAAAAAATAAGTGCCATGTAAACATCTGCTATTATGTTTTAGTAGTGATAAAAGTTAGTAACATGAAAAAGGATTCATTTCCATCTAAGAGCAGAGTGTAAGAATTCTATTTTCTCATTGCCAATTGTCTAGTAAGTGTTCATTACTGTTTTGTTCATCTATACTCCATATACCTCCATATACCCAAATTAGAATTTGGGGCAGCCAGATAGATTTTTTGAGACCTTAAACTATCATAATCTAGTATTATTGATAATATATGCATCAAGATAACTATAATACAAATTAGGATATGGGGCAAATCACATTTTCAAGTAAAGCTCCATTTTAGATTTCAGATCACTTCTAGCGAGAAGGAGTAGGCAAGGAGTGAATAAAAGGTAATAAAGGAAGTGGAAGATGAGCTAAATTCATAGAATTCTTTCTCTACTTCCTGAATTCCTCGTATTCCTCATTTCTTATGACACAATTCCAATGGGCAGTAGTAGGAAGTAAAGTCCACTCTAAATATAGCCCATGTAAGTTATGAGGTTCCTTATTTCAATTCTCATTCCCACTGACAAGTTAGGTCCCAAAAGCTTGACAGTTTTGCCTCCAGAGTACTTTTCTAATGTCATCAGCTCAAGAGCCCACCAGTGTGCTTCCACCCAAAACATTCACTTGAGAACCAATTTAGTTAGTTAGCCTTTAAAAAGAGGCATTTACTAAAATGGTACAATAAGAATAGTTGGCATAAAATATCCACCCAAATGTCTAGGACACATTCTCCCACAAGCACTTGCAGAATCTAAGGGAAGGGGGTCCCAAGCTTAGTGAGCACGTGTGGCAAAATAGTAACTCACAGTTACTGGTAACTAGTTCTTTTCTCCCACTCATAGGATGTTCAAAGATTTCCCCCTTAATGTGGCAAATCTGCATTGAGCTTGGCGTTGGGTCACCATTCAGACTCTGAGACTAACTGATACAAGGACACCATTTAGGACACTGATGGGAAATGAGAAGTCTAACATCCTCCAGTCACTTCCAATGCAAGTTAAGCCAGTAAAACATGGTAACATCTTTTAAGTTAAAGACTCAAAGAGCTTGAGGATTATCTCCCTCAAGGATAGTAAGAAAATGGGTCAAATGAAACAAAAGTCATCTCTAATAGAGATATTTGCTAAAGAAATCAGCAAACATAAGATTCTTAATACAATAAAGAAATACTATGAGTTAAAAGAATCCCAGGATAACACTCCAGAAGAGAACTTGTCCACAATAAGAAGTAGGACACGAGAAAAGAGAAGAGATTGGCTATAAAGTCTCTAAGTGTAGACAGAACATCTTCTAAAAGAAATTAAAGAAGAAGCAAGAAGTTGAGTTAAGAGCCCTAGAGCAAAAATTTGGAAGGAGAATAAACAGCTTAAATAGAAACTTATGAATATAGTTGATGCACTGAAAAACAGAATAAATAGAACTCAAAAATTCAATGTTCAGTGATGAAGGGTGCTACCCATCTCCTGACAGAAAGGTCATGGAATCAAGGTCCAGAGTGAAACATATTTTTGGACATGGAAAATGATTTTTTTTCAAGAATGGGAGGGTTCTTTGTTTATGGGAGGACAAGGAGGATTGGGGGGAAAAGGAACCTACAAAAGATGAAGGAGGAGGAGGAGGAGAAAGAGCAGGAGGGGAAGGGGTGGGGGAGAAGGAGGGGAAGGGAAAGAAGTCCATTGGGGCATTTTTTTGTAAATACACAGAAAAGAACAGAAGGAAGTTTAAAAGGAACCAGATAAGCAGAAAAATTTGGGAAGTAAAATATATAATATTATATACTTTTTTTTCAAAAAGCAAAATGTTCACTATAGAGATTCATAGTTCCATACATAATCTTTTTCCGCATTACTTTCATACAGAAATTCTTTTTGGTGGTTCATCAAATTCAAAAGTAAAAATAAGTTTAAAAAAAGCAACAAGGAGAAACATTAGAGTTAGAAAAAGAAATGAAATATCTGTTGTCAAAACCATCATCAGCATCCCTGAAAAGCATACTCAAAATATTCAAATGTTTCTATGAGTTCATCAGTTCTGGAGTTTGCTCCAACAATACAGGTCAAAACCTATCTATGCCTACCTACTCAATGTCATTTTTGTTCATGTCCTCTTAAAACAGAGGTTCTTAATCTAGGGCCTGTGAGCTTATTTTTTTTTAATACATTGATAACTGTGTTTCAATATAGTTGGTTTCCTTAATAATCCTTTATATTTTATTTTATATATTTAACAACATTATTTGGAGGGGTCCATAGATTTAATCAGACTACCCAAAGAGTCTCTGACATATAAAAACCCCTGTCATAAAAGTTCATCACAGGGAGTCT
>CM053592.1:75420386-75472747 GCA_028646515.1 Pseudochirops corinnae | reverse complement strand
TGAACAGAAAATTTGACTTTCAAATATAAGAATCAAGAGAAGCATGAAAAGGTAAATAGGAAAAAAATATCATAAGGAACTTATTAAAGTTGAACTATTTATATTCCTAGTTGGAAAAGTGGTAATTGACACTTTTATCATGACACTTTTATCAGTATGAGGATAGTTGAAGGGAATATATATGTATATAAATAGGAAGATATATGTGTATATAAACACATGTGAGTGTGTATATGTATGTACATGCATACATAGACAGAGGGCACAGGATCAACTAAATAGGAAAGGATGATATCTAAAAAATAAAATTAAGAGGTGAGAGAAAAATATAACAGGAGAAGGAAAAAGAGAGAGATAGAATAGGGTAAATTATCTCATATAAAAGAGGCAAGGGAAAACTCTTTCAGTGGAGGGGAAGAACAGGAAGGTGAAAGAGAATGGGTCAACCTACTATCATTAAATTTGGCTTAAGGAGGGAATAATATATACGCTCATTTGGGTATCTTACCTTACAGGAAAGTAGTGGGGAGGGGGGAGAGAAGGGGATAAGAGGGGGATGATAGAAGGGAGGGCATATTGGGGGAGAGGGTAGTTAGAAGCACACACTTTTGAAAAGTGACAGGGTCAAAGTAGAAAATAGAATAAGTGGGGGGCGGGATAGGATGGAGGGAAATATAGTTAGTCTTTCACAATGTATCTACTATGGAAATGTTTTGGGTAACTACACATGTACAACCTATATTGAATTGCTTATCTTCCCAGTGGGGGTGGGTGAGGAGGGAAGAAAGGAAAGAATCTGGAAATCAAAGTCTTAAAAACAAATATTAAAATTTTTTAAAATTGTTCCTTACATGCAACTGGGAAATAAGATGTACGGTATACAGGCTCTGGCGTATAGAAATTCATCTTGCCCTACTAAAAAGTTAGAGGGGAAATGGGGGAGGATATAAGAGAGAGCAGATTGGGGGAAGGGGTATTCAGTAGGCTTGCTATTTTGGGGTGGGGGCAGGGGAAAGATAGGGAGAAAATTTGTAACTTAAAATCTTGTGGAAGTGAGTATTGAAAACTAAAAATAAACAGATTTTTTAAAACTTAAAAAAAAAAAAAGAAGGCTCTCCAAGAGGGGGACAGGGTTGAAATAAATGATGGGGGCATAGAGACTTTGTAGCTCTCACCCTAGAAGTTTTTAACAGTAGAAGCAAATAGGGCAATTTCTTCCACATAAATTTCATGCTTCAAAGTCCCTATAAAGATGAAGCTCTTTCCACAGGAAACCTATATTTTCCACCAACACAAAGGTGAAAACAGTACTTGGGTCTTTCCGAAAAAGTTAATTTATTCCAATTCATCTTGACCTAATGTCTAATAGAGTCATTCTCCTGCTAAGCCAGGGGAAACAACACAATGTCTTTGTATCGATCTATGAAAAAAAACTATGCTTACTTTCACTAATTCAATCAACAAACATCGGTTCTTAATCTTTTTATGTCATGGACCTCTTTGGTAGTTTGGCAAAGTCTATGAACCCTTGCTCAGAATTATAGGGGTTTTTTTTAATTCATTAATGAAGGAAATGTTAAATTTAAGTTAGAGATTATTAAAAATAAAGATTTTTTTCTAATCAAATTTATTGAACCCCTGAAATCACAGACCCCTAAATTATCTTTGAGCCACAGGTTAAGAAGCCCTGTCATAGAAGCAGTATGGCATAGGGGAAAGAATATTCAATTTAGAGTCAAATAACCTGGATTCAAATCTTGGCACTTTACTGACTACCTGTATTACCTTGGTCAAGTCATTTCTCTCTTGACCCTAGTTTCCTCATAGTAAAAGTCAGAGGGTTGGACTAGGTAGCCTCTGAAGTCCTTTCCAACCTTTCATCCAGGTGACAAAATGTATAT
Organism: Pseudochirops corinnae; assembly: GCA_028646515.1. Classification (NCBI taxonomy): domain Eukaryota; kingdom Metazoa; phylum Chordata; class Mammalia; order Diprotodontia; family Pseudocheiridae; genus Pseudochirops; species Pseudochirops corinnae. The sequence continues at coordinate 75,470,846 of CM053592.1, read as the reverse complement.
AGTACTACACTTTTGGTCTGAAACACTCAATAGCTTTGGGGTCCTGGGCAAGTCACTTAACTTGGCCTCATCTGTGAAATGAGATAACAGCTCATGAAATCAGATGATAGTAGGATGTTAAGGTTGGTGTGATGACCAAACGAGATAACATTTGTCAATAGTTGTCAAGTCTTCTGCAAGCCTTAAAGAGCCATAAAAATAAATGTTGGCCACCATTATCATCATCATCACCATCAAAGATATTCAAGATGCCCAAGACTGACCAATTAAACTAGACTACTCCCACCTCCCATCCCTCAAAAAAATGTTCTACACCTTCTTCCACCACCATGCCCTCTCTCTAATGGTTCCCTTTGACTTCAAGGGTCTTCCATATTCTCTCTCTTTAACCATCCTTTAAAGCCCAATTCAAAAACTATGTCTTTTAGGAAGCTTTCTCTAATATCCCCAATCTGTAATGGTTTACCACCACTTATACATTGTTTTGTTTGTTTGTTTCTTATGTGTTTACATGCTATTTTGAATTATAGTATCATTCTATCTCTATTAAACACAAAGCTTTGGGAAGGGTTCTGTCCTATCTGGCCCACCTCCCCAGCCCCGCTTATTCCCAAAACAAAGTTTTACCCATAATAACAGTAATAAATATTTGTTAATAAAATTGAATCATATATAATTTAATATTTACATGCATATGCATATGTATGTTCATATATGTGTATTACATGTATAAAATAGACTTTGTAAATATTATTATATATTATGTACATGTGTATACACACATACATACAAAATAAATATAGGCTTCTCACTGAAAGCAGGGAGGAACCATAAGAAGGATTTGGAGGGTCTCTCTCTCTGGGATTAGAATGACACAGCAGGAAACAATTCAATTTTATTCCATTCAAAATGCATTATTATAATATCACAATTAGGTGATACAAAGGTAAAATCAAATATTATGGTAATAGTTACATTTTTTAATTCTGAGGACATAATTTATAATTCTAGAAATAAAAATCCGATTCTAGGTCAAATAGCCTGTGCTGCAATACCCTTCCACTCTCTGTTCTGGACTAAAGCATTTGAGGACCAGGGGAGCACTCAAGGACCAGATTCAGTCCTGAGAAATCCTGACCACTGAACAAAAAGGAGTCAGGCTCCTTGTACTGAAGTATTTGGCTCATTATACTCCTCTCCACAGCTTCATAGAAAATAACAAAGTTTAGGTTTGACTACTTATTGCTTAGGAGGTAGCTAGGTGGCTCAGTGAATAGGCTGGGCCTAGTCAGGAAGACCTGAGTTCAAATGTGGCTTCACACACTTATTAGCTAAGTGACCCTGGGGAAGTCACTTAACCTCTGTTTTTTCTTAATCCACTAGAGAAGGAAATGGCAAACCATTCCAGTATCTTTGCCAAGAAAATCCCACAGACAGTCTGTTCCCCTGGGTCACAAAGAGTCAGACGGGACTGAATAACAATGTTTTGCTTAGGTTTGTGTCTCCCCACAAAGAGGGGTTGGTAAGTATAATGGTACTCAAGGAACCATATAAATCAGGCCTAGAACAGCTATCAATTTCTTGCACACAAAAGAAATACCAATAAACTAAAAAAAGGTAAAACTCCCAGGCTTCACTGACAAAGACCTCAAAAAGAATGCAGTATCTAGTGTATACACTACTTTCATACTTTCCAGGAGGTGGAGACTAAAACATCGAAGCATGAAGCATTTTGCTGAACTGGAATGAAATGGGTATTTTACAATTCACCTCAACTCCACATTGTCCACATGACTGTTTCCAGGTGGATGTCTTCCAAGCCAGGCAAGGAGTCAGGGAGTCAGGGGGATGTCAGGGGTTGGGTTCATCCTTCACCTAGTGACAGCTTCTCCTCCAAGAAGCATTGGAGTAGAATGAAGGGGAGTCACCTCATGTACTACTGAAGACCCAGAACTGATTTCACAAGGTGGCTTCCAAGATGGAAAACGTCCATCTCAGGACTGCTACTCAATCACTTGATCAGAAGACTTTTCTTTCCCTTCACTCATTTGAGATGTCAGATACAACAACAATCCTTTCTTTCTTTGGAATTCAAGAACACTTTAAGATTCCCTTAGTTTGACCCTAAAGATTAGGCTCAATGTGGGCTTCAGGGGTCCTCTTTTTACTGTAATGGTCCCAAAGGGCCCTGCTTCAGGCCTAGGCCAATCTCCTATAGACCAAAGGGTAATTTCTTCATAGCTAGGCCTCTGGTTTTCTGTTCAGTGCTGTCAAGGTACAATTAGGAGACACCCTATTTTCCACAGCTAAGGCCCAACAAGCCAGCTGTGCCCTGAGCTTGACATAACAACAATCCCTCTCCCTTTCCCCAGTTTGTAATCACCAACAGTCCCCCACACAAGTAACTACCAAGTAAATTGAACAAGGTGCCCAGATGCTGCTTCCAGCATTGCTAACCCTGGCTCTGTACTCCAATGAACAACCACAAGGCTCAACAACCTTAAGAACTTGGATATTGTTTCCTCAAGACCCAAGAATGTCTGTGTTGTAGTCCAGCCATTTGTGGTTTTCATGCTTAAAAACCCTACCCCTTCCACAAGCTAGTGAACTTCATTTCTTTGGAAGAAGGGCTTTGCTTACAAGTTATTTCCTTCACTTTGAAATTAAACGTGTTTGATTCCTGACTCTCCTATATCCAGGCTGCTCTGTTCCACTCTGGTCATCCCCAGATTAGAGGCCTGTTCAGTCTGGTTGACTCTGAAACCCTAAGGGTAGAGCATTTAAAGAAATGTCAACAGTAGTGACTCAGCTGAACACTGGAAAGGGTGATAACAGCAATATTCTTAGGAGGAGTGTGCTGTTAAATGTTTAACAATCAGATCTCTGAAAAAGCACAATGACTTTTTACATTTAATATGTGTTATAAACATTTACCCCACCCTTTCTAAATCTAGGCAATCCATAAAACAATACAAGCTGTGACTTAAAGCACGTGTCCATTGCCAAGGTATAAATGCTCACGTAGAAATCTAACAATTGGCTCTCTGAGCTGACTCCAGAATTGGAATTACTATGGTTTTTGTTCCAGACCACATCAATAAAGCAAATATCACCATAAAATAAGTCATACAAATTTTTTTTTTCCCACTACATATAAAAGTTATGTTTACACTACACCAAAGTCTAAGTGTACAACACTTATGTCTAAATTATATCTGTATTATGTCTAAAAATATGTCACATAACTTAATTTAAAAACACTTTTTTGCTTAAAAAAAAAAAAAGGTCTTCATCATCATCTGAGCCTTGAGGGAGCTATACTCTTTTTGCTAGTGGAGAATCTTGCCTTGATACTGATAGCTGCTGATTGATTGGGGTAGTGGCTGCTGAAGGCTTGGGGAGCTGTGGCAATTTCTTAAAATAAGACAGTAATGAAGTTTGCCACATGGATCGACTCTTCCTTCCACTTGAACATTTAGAAGTCATTATAGAGTTACTAATTGGCCTACTTGCATCTCAAGGAATAGGGAGACCTGGGGAGAGAGAGATGGAGGATAGCCAGTTGGTGGGGCAATCAGAACACACCCAACTTTTATCTGTTAAGTTCACCATCTTATATGGGCGCAGCTCATGGTGCCCCAAAACAATTACAATAGTAATATCAAAGATCACTGACCAGGGATCACCACAAAAGATATATGAATAATGAAAAGGTTTGAAATATTTCAGAGAATTACCAAAATGTGACACAGAAAGATGATGTGAGTACATGCTGTGGGAAAAACGGCACCACCAGATTGGTTCCACATAGGATTCCCACAAATCTCTAATTTATAAAAACCACATTATCTGCAAAACCCAATAAAAAGAAATAAACCTGTTTTTCTGCTCATAGCCCAAGTAAAAGGCAAACCAAGATGGACTGTTTACCTATTTCCTTAATAACATAACAGAACCTAGTTTTCTTACTCTACCTCTTTCTCTGCCTATATTTTTATCTTCTTTTCTTTCATGTTTCTCACTTTTACTCTGTTTCATTTTCCCTGTATATTTCTCTTCTCTTTGTTTTTCTCCCTTTCTATCTCTCCCCTTCCTTTCTGTCTGTCCATCCATCTCTCCCTCTTAACTTTAACTTTCCCTACCTCTTTTTTCTTCTCCATTGTCTCCTCTTCCTTTCTCATCTGTCCTCCTCACCTCTTCTCTTTCCCTAAACTGGACACAATATATAACTTAGTGAGGCAGAAAGGCAAGTTGCATCATGTGTTTTATTTATACTTAATTGTAAAAGCAGATGAATTTTATATTTTTCGAAGAAAAAATAAATTTATTTTTATTTATATGCGCTCCTCAAATGAATCATTTTTTCTCGCAATCAAAAGCTCTCAGCAGAATAAAGGCATTCCTCCATCTTGACTTCACCAGGTAAAGACCATATAATCTACTGACCTTAGACGGATTCTATGTAAATTGCATTGATGAGTGGCCAAATTTCTTGATAATAGTCATAAAGCTGATCTCTCAGATCCAATTTTTGTTCCAGATGGAAAGACAATTGCCCCACTATTTTTTTTTTTTACAGAATACTGATAGTTTTTCATCAAACACTCCATAGATGAATAACTATGTTGGGGGGGATTATTACTCAAGGAAAATATTTGATTTCCATGAATCAATGTCTCTGAAGGGTTGTTTAAACACACAGTGTTACTGAGTACAACGTTTCTCTGACCTCTTCAGTCCAAATGCCTGAATTTGGATTCCAAGACACACCAAGTCATTCTAGAAAAGGTCAGGACTGACATGTGCACCAAATGTCTTATTCTTATTTGATCTAGATGTGATAGAATGGCATAGGTTAGTCTACCTGATGATTTTTAGAGTCACACAGGATTTTTGTGATATAAAAAAAGATTTCTACCCTTTTCTTTTAAAGATTTCCTAGAAAAAGGTCCTAGAAATTAGCTATGTGAATTTCTGGCACCAGGCACTTGAAATGATAGTATTCTGCTTTTCCATTCTCTATAGCTCTTATTCACCTGGTTCACAGTGAGTTGTTGTTGTTGTGGGTAGTAAGGAGGTGATAGTCCCACTATACTATATAACCCAGTCATATCATATTTGGAGTATTATGTTCAATTTGGAGTATTACAGTTTATAAAGGGCAACAATAGCCTGGAAGCCATTGAGAAGAGGTCAAGCAGAATAACAAAAGGACTTGAGACCATGTGGCATTAGAACTGATTAAAGAAACTGAGGCCATTTAGCCTGGAGAAGAAAAGACTCAACAGAGTATGATGGCTGAATTTAAGTATTTGAAGGACTGTGATATGGAAGCAAGGTGGGTAAAATCAAAAGCAACTGATGAAAAACATAGAGGGAAATTTAGATTTGCCTTCATGGAAAACTTCCTCACAATTAGGGCTATTCAAAAGTATAGTGGGTTGCCTTGGGAGGCAGTGGGTTCCTCATCAACAGACATCTTCAGGCAGAGGCTGGATGGGGACATTTAGGGTGGATATTTTTTTTCAGATTGGGGTTAATGTAATTTTCCTACAATTCCTTTGCTCTCACCTAAATAACTTAGAAATTCCCTAAGCTTGTCTACTCTGACTTCCCTTGAAGTTGAAGCATCTATTCTGTAGTCTCCTTTACAGTCATAAACTTATTACAAGATCACAGTCTTCTTGAGCGCAGAGAAAGATCCATTTAAAACACAAGGCACTTCTTGATAGTGGCATACAACTTCAGGTGATTAAAGCATATTAATTGAAGTTTTCCTATGTGCCAGTTGAGGGCAACTAGGTGGCATAGTAGATAGAGCACAAGCTCTGTGGTGGGGAAAACTCATCTTCCTGAGTTTAAATCTGACCTCAGACACTAGCTCTGTGACCCTGGGCAAGTCATGTCACCCTATTTGCCTCAGTTTCCTCAACTGTAAAATGAACTGGAGAAGAAAATGGCAACCCACTCGAGTATCTTTACCAAGAAAACCCCAAATGGGGTCACAGAGAGTCAGAAACAACTGAAAATGACTGAACAACATATGCGCCCAGGGTTATGTTGGCATAGTAGTATCTGGTATAGTGTAGGTGTCTAATGAATGCTTCCTGAATGACTGATTGTCTACTGTGGGATGTCAATTTTCCCCTCGTAGAATCTAAGTTACTTGAGGGCAAGAGATGTTTCCTTTTTTTTCCCTTTGTATCTATAATGCTTAGTAGTATTAAGTGCTTGATTGATTAAAAATAAATTTTAAAAATAATCAAAAGGTATTGTTCCAGGGCTATAACAATGATGGAGGCAAATAGAGCTTTTTCCCAGTGTGCTGAAAATTGGGCACTGAGAGTATTCAGTCATTCAATAATGTAAACAATTTGAGGTTAGCACCTTGCTAACAAGAATAATTAGGAAAAATAGGAAGCTAGTAAATAGCACCTTCATCCCCCTGGCAGAAACACCACAAGTTAATTCTCTCCATCCCTACCAAAGCTTTCTGTCCCACTGCTGGAAAATGTCTTTAAAAGTTTATTTGGGGATACATTTCATCTCCTGCCTCCATCTCTCAGTGGAGGCAATGGCCTCATGGATAAGCTCACAGGTCCCACTTAGATGTGTCCTTCCAGCCCACCTACCTAAACCACTAACCACCAAAACCCCTCATTGCTCACAAGGAAGCCTCTAATGGCCTCCCTGATCTTTTATCTACCAGTTGTTGTCGTGTTTTTTCAAATTTACTTGCAATCCATTTACTTTATTCTCCCAGAACTAATTTCACAATTTAAGATTTAGTTAATGACTGAGAAATCAATGAGATCTGTGTCCATCTGCATGTGTCATTGTAATAGAAGATTAACAAGAATATCTATTTTTCATAGACTTCCTTGAGTTTGGTTTGGTTTGGTTTTAAATTCATAGTCTCTTCTGTGATGCTTGGACTCATTTAGATTCTCTTCCAATACATGTCCATACATAAAGATGAAAAGTATAAAACTCTTTTATTAGTGGTATTGATTTTAAATTTAAAACTGTTGAGAATAAATTGCTAGTTTCAGAGAAGCCAGAGGGGAAAAGGGGATCTAGGGAGTGCCATGTAAATAAGCACTCAAAGGTCTTATTCTCCTTCTATCATTTACCTTGTCATTCTCATTCATTTCTAGGAGGAGATCCTATGCAATCAAGCAGGATTCTTGTCTCTGAACCTCTGCTCAATGAAATAAAAAAATCTGTGGCATAGTCTTGTCACAGCTGATGTGTCCCAACATTCTCAGATAGGTTACAGGTATAATTGCTGCATGCTCTTCATTCCTCCCCTGAATGTACTGCCAAATAAACAAAAGAGAATTATCTCTTCCAGAAATTGGAATGGATAAGGGGAAGGCACAGAACATCCAGGAGGTTGGGCATAACAGGTGATGATTCTGTGGCATTCACTTTCAGAGAACTCTTCTCCAGTCCCCCAAAATCTTATTAGCAGGAAAGATTTCCTCCTATCCAGTTCTCACAACAATCACTGCTAGGAGAGAATGTGGCTACTTCCTATTCCACACTTAAAAGAATAGGGACTAGACACATGATTTCAATGGTATATGGAAATCTAAGAAGGGGAAACTCCCTCTCCCAATGAAGTTTCTCTGTCTTAGAGGCTTTCTTGGAACACTGAGTGGATATCTGACTTGTCCCAGGTCATGAAGCTAGGCTGGGTCAGAAATGGATTTGAACACAAGTCTTTCATACTCTGAACCCAACTCTCTATTCCCAACCCAATTCTGCTCCTCACACTTAAAAAAAAGGAAACTCACGGTTTATCCCTAAAAGACATCTTGGGACATGGGATGAGGGGAGGGAGAGAGAGACCAAAACTGCACACAGTCACATTACACAGAGTTAAACCTGAATGCAAGGTTTAACCTAAATGCATTTTAACCTAGAATGTCTCAGAACTGATCAAGTACACTAAGTCTTATTTAGCAAGCATCATCAGGAAATGTGGTCAACATAAATTTACACCTAAGTGGAAACCCTCAGCCTGTCGTTCAGAGCCCACCACCATCTGGCTCCAGCCTTTCCAGGCTGAGTTCATATTATCCCCCTTTTACGTATTCCTCTCTTGTGCTCTCCAAGGCTTGGCTCATGGTACCTCTTCCGGAGCCTTCCCTGATCCCTTCAGCTGTTAATACCACCCCCCCTTACTCATATTATCTTGTGTTTACTTGCCTGTGTATATTCTGTGTGCTTCCAGTAATAATAACTAACATTTATATGGCACTTGAGGGTCTATAGGGTGCTTGACACACATCTAGGATCAATTAGAAAATCCTCTGTTGTTCAAAGTTCTTTACAAGCTAGATGTCTTCTCTTTCCAGTGTTTTTCTACCTTACCCACACTAATCACTCTAATCAAGTGTCACTAATCAAGTGTCACACACACTAATCACTCTAATCTAACCTTACATACCCACTCTAATCAAGTGACTCTGGATTCCTTGCTGTTCCTCTAATAAAATACATCATCTCTAGACTCCGGGTATTTGCACACCTGGAATGCTCTTCCTCCTCACATCTGCCTCCTGCTTTCCCTGGCTTCCTTCAAGTCCCAGTTAAAAATCTCACCCTCTATAATAAGCCTTTCCTGATCACCCTTAATGTCAGTGTCTTCCCTCTGTTGAATATCTCCAGTTTATTTTGTCTATAGTTTGTTTACACATAGTTGTTTGCATGTTATCTCTGCCAATGGACCATAAACTCCTTGAGAACAAGAATGGTTTTATGCCTTTCTTCATTTCCACAGTCCTTGGCAGATGCTTAATAAATGCTTCTTGACTGACTGGCTGCTGTTTTCTCATCTGAAACTCCCAACAAACCTGTGAGGTGGTTATCATAGTTATTATTGTTCCTGTTTTACAGATGAGGAAATTAATGCTTAAAGAACCTTAGTTATTTGAAGAACTAACGAAAGGATTTGAACCCATGAGCAGCAGATAGAGCAATGGCCCTGGAATCAGGAAGACTCACTTTCCTGAGTTCACATCTGGCCTCAGATACTTACTAGCTGTGAGACCCTGGGCAATTCACTTAACCCTGTCTGCCTCAATTCCCTCATCTGAAAAAATCAGCTAAAGAAGGAAATGGCCAACCACTCCAGTATCTTTGCCAAAAAAAACCCAAAATGAGGTCACAAAGAGTCAGACATGACTGAAAAATGACAAACTTCCTTACTTCAAATCTAGTACTTTATCTGCTTCATAACTCTACCTCTCAAAAGAAGGAAGGCTTCTTGTGAGGGGCATTGTTTTTCTTTTTTGTATCTCTGGCACTTCCACATAGTAGGTACTTAATGAATATTTATCAAATTGAATTTGATAAATTAATTATCCAAGTTCTTGAATTACCCATGTGCCTTTTTTAAAAAAAACTTTAACAAATTTATGGAAATTTTTCTGAAATGCATTTTAGAGCTTCCTACCTCCTGAAAAAAATAGATTTTTTCATGAATAAATCAAGATTTCAAAGTTGAAAAACAATATTACTCTAAAAAAAAGTCTATCCAAGAATAGCTACGATGCATGGGGGAAATGAAAAAAAAAACTGTGGTATCAAATAAAAATTTTCAGAGTAAACATCCATGAAATTGTAATGGATATAGGTGCTTAATATCTGCAGGATCGATTTAAAATGCATTTCCATCTGGGTCCTGAGATCTGCATCCAAGAAACTTTCATTGCATGTAACCAATTTAGAATATTCGAGTCAGAAAAGGAGGTCCAATTTAATTAATATTGAATTTCATTATGATTAAGTCATGGCAACAGTAAAATGTTGAAATGTGGGAATTTATAATATTACAAACACTTATTTTAAATTGAAAATATAACTTCTAAATGAGACAGGCAGGTCCTCAAAATATTGTATCTGTTTTTCTTCATTGTATATTTTCAACATTTGTAAAGCACAGTGTTGGGCACACAGTAAGCTCTAAAAATGTTAGTTATAGATACTCAGATGGAGCTTAGATATCATCAATGTGGACGTTCCCTACCACCATGTAGATTATAACCCAATCATAGCTACCTATCCTGTGCCTTCTTGTCCATGTGTTCCCTTGCCATAAGGAGTTCAGTACCTTGGGGATCTTCTTTACTGTCTCTTGACATTACGAGCGTACCACAGGAGTACACAATCAGTCTCATATCATATGATAAATGAGTGGTGTATTGGTAAATGTTTAACAATGGGCTCTCAAAAAATAAAATGTGCACAAGACACACTTTTAAGTTTAATTTACTTAAATTATTAACATTTTCTCCCTCACTTTTTTAAGGTTAGACAATCAACAAAACAATAAATCAAACTGTGATTTGTCAACATTTGCCAATTTTTGAGGTTTAAGTCCGCTGAAATTCAACAGTTGGCTCTCCTGAGACAGTTTGAGCTAGCTTCGGTGCATTCCTGTGACCAAGACCCTCTGCACTGCACATAAAAATTGTAGGACTCATGAAAGAACACTAAAGGTTATCTAGTGTAAATCATTTATTATATCAATAAGGAAACTGAAGCCTATAGAGATTAAATGACTTGGCCATGGTCACACAGTAAATTTGAACTCTGCTCTTGTCAAAACCAATCCTCTTTCTACTACACCACACCATTTTTTCAATTCTTTTCCATTTTAATGGGACAGTGTCTTTATTGTCATTAAAATCTAAGGCTCAATTTATACACCAAGGAAAAATTAGTACAATTCCGCTGACACACATGATTGTTGTTCAGTCATGTCTGACTTCATGACACTGTTTAGGGGTTTTCTTGGCAAAGAAACTGAAGTGGTTTGCCATTTCCTTTTCCAACTCATTTTATAGATGAAGAAACTGAGGCAGAGTTAAGTGACTTGACCAAAGTCACACAGCTAGTGTCTGAGGCCAGATTTGAACTCAGGAAAACGAACCTGCCTGCCTCCAGGGCCAGTTCTATATCCACTGCGCCACCTAGCTTCCCTAGCTGATGTAGATTACAACTCTTCCATCACTTGGTAGATGGTCTTAGAGAGTTGCATGACAAAACAAACAAACAAATAGGGTGGAGGGAGGAAGAAAAGAAGTATTTATTAAATACCTACTATGGACCAGGAATTGTACTACAAATATCTCGTTTCATTGTTTGCATTAAAGAATGGGAATGAAGATGATTTATGCAAAAAGGAAAATAGCTGGGGTTTTTTTTTTTTCAAATCTAAGCCTAGGCTTCACATGAAGTTCATGTTTAATATCCGTTGTAACTTCCACTTCATAAATAGGAAAAGCAAAGCAAACAAAAACCAAAGAGCAGTGAGCTATACTTCAGTGGAACCTATTGCGACAGAATGAGGGCAGCTAGAAATGCAGCTGCTTCAAGTATTCCTGCTTAAAGTTATATGAGTGAACTTCTAAAGAGGCCTTGATATTCACCTGTATGGCCTTTTCTTGTTCACAGATCATCAAAATGAATTTTTTCCTGCAAAATTGTTTCCTTCCACATGAGATTAGTCTTAAAAGGAAAATGCCCTGTGACTGTTAGCTCTTGAAAATATCCAAAGATGACAAAAAAAAAAAAAAAAGGAGTTTTACCAACATCAAAGAGACTAAATGTGATCTTCCCCCAATGATGCTTTGTTGGAAACCATGTGAAACTGGGTCCCTTTCGGGGTTTGTTTGTTCTTCCATCTCACTAAAGCTCAACGGAAAATTCTGTTATGCACTTTAAGAAAACATAAATTGGGAGTCAAACTTGGGTATCCTGGGTACCTTGCTGAGATAATGCTGAGTGTCTCTGCCACAATCCTTTCTATCTTCCATCACTTACCTTGGGAAATGTGATCAAATCAATATTACTATTGTTTCTGGAAAAGACATATCAGTCACTTGCTCCGCTCACCATCTCTCTGATTTTTCAAGACCAAAATACCCTTCCTTGGTCATCGTTCCACTAATGATGTCATTTCTCTCCTCACCATTTGAATGTAAGCTTCCCAAAGGCAGTTATACAAATTTAACAAGTATGTGGTAGTATTTCTTATATATTGGTGTAAGCTAATATTTTATGATGACTAATACAAAGTCCTAAGTCAAAACCATGGTAACATTCTTTTCTCTGAGAAATAATTGTGTGACACATTAAGTATCTATACTTCATACCTTGGGTTATATATCTTTGTATTCTTTATTGATACTTCTTGTTTGTGAGTTTATTTTCTTGGTTTTAATAAATCAACAAACATTTATTAGGCTACAACCATTAGGCAGAAATGGAACAATTCCTGCCCAAAAGAAGTTTTATTTTTAACATCATAGTCACTTCCCAGGATTACCACCCCTGCCACAATGAATCACCCCTTTCCTTGGGGAAGGAAGGAAGGAAGGAAGGAAGGAAGGAAAGAAGGAAGCAAGGAAGGAAGGTAGGAAGGAAGGAAGCAAGGAAGCAAGGAAGGAAGGAAGGAAGGAAGGAAGGAAGGAAGGAAGCAAGGAAGGAAGGTAAAAACAGTTGGACAAAACTGACCTAGAAAGCAGACATATCTAGCAGTTTATGCAATATCCTTCACCTACAGTCTGCTCCCTCTCTGTAGAGGGCGGGAAAGTGAATTTATCATTTGTTTTCCAGAATCAAGATTGTTGACTTTGACTAATCGGAGCTTAGCTACCTTTTACCTTTGTTTTCACTTATAATAATGTGATTATTGTGTCTATTGTTTTACTTAACTTTGCATCAATTTATGTGAATCCTCCCAAGTGTTTCTGAAATTGAGAAGATGTAGCAACTAATTGGATATAGGGGAGGGAGCAGGGACAGGGGACAATGCAGTGAGAAGAGTGGGTGAGAGTGAAAAGTGAGAACTGATAATGATTCCCAGGTTTTGAACAAGGTTAAATAAAAAAATGGAGGTATCCTGGAAAGAAATAGGAAAATCAGTATGAAGGGTAAGCTTAGAGGGAAAGATAGATATATTCTTTTGTACATGCTGAGTTTGAGATGTCAGACATGCCAGAGGAAGGCATTAAGTTGGCTATTTCTGAAGTTCATTCTTCTCTATCAAATCATTGGAACTGAGTTCATCAAGTCCAACTCCCTTATTTTACAAAGAAGGAAACCAATGCATAGAAAAATGAAGTTATTTGCCTAAGATCCCACAGCTCCTAAGTAACAGAGTGGGCTTTGGACTAGGACCTTACCCATCTTCATAAACATTTATGCCTCAATGTTTAATAAGCAACCACTAATATAATTCAGTACCTAAATAAAGAATTTTTTAAAAGAAACCATATATAACATATAACTATATATAATATATATAACACATATATAACTATATATAACACATATAACACATATAACTATATATAACATATATATAACTATATATGACATATGTAACCTCAGTGCGTATAGTTGTGCTACTTTTCCAGAAACAATGGTAATGTTGATTTGATTAGGGTTCCCAAAGTAACAGATGGAAAGTAGAGAGGATTGTGGCAAAGACACTCAGCATTATCTCAACAAGGTACATATGATACCAAAGATCAGAATTTTGCTCCCAATTTATGTTTTCCAAAAGTGCATAACAGAATTTTCAGCTGAGCTTTAGTGAGATGGAATAACAACCCAGAAAGGGACCCAGTTTCACTCTCAGTAAGATTCAGAGCTCCCACCTGTCCTGGTTCTACTCCATAAGAAATATTTCTAAAGAAGTCAAGCAGATAACTTTATTTTTTTTTGGTGGTGTTCATGGTTTTTTTTTAATTTATTAATTTATTTGTTTTCAGTTTTCAACATTCACTTCCATAAGTTTTATATTTTCTCCACCTCTCTCCTTTCTCCCTTCCCAAGGAGGAATGCAATTCGATACAGGCTCTACACATACATTCTTATTAAACACATTTTCACATCAGTCATGTTGCATAGAAGAACTATAACAAATGGGAGAAATCATGAGAAAGAAACCAAAAACATAGCAAAACAAAAGAGAAAATAGTATGCTTTATTCTGTGTTCTGACTAGTTTTTTCTCTGGATGTGGATGAACTTTATTTTTTCTTAGGAAAAAATGCATTCAATAAAGGTTGTGTTCAGAAAAGGCAAAGGCAAATGTGGTGGGATTCTTGCCCAGTCCTAATATTCCCTGTAGGTCATATACCTGGAAATCCCCCTTGCCTTAGAATGCCTCAAGAGTGAACTGAGCCTCCCCAGACACTTAAGCTCTCCTAATGGGGAGCCAGGGAACTGGAAGCCTGAGTATATGGGCTGAGAGAAACGCTAGGCTAAGTGAGCTGCATTGAAAGGCCTTCATATTTTATGGGTCTGAACTTACTTTTGGAGCTTCAGTGACAACAGGATCTTGTTCATTAGCAAATTGGAGAAAGGCCCGAGGACTCTTCTTTTTCCCTAATGTCAAAGTGAATTATTAATTAGCTCATGCCTATTAAAAAACTCACATATACCCAAATAACACCACCAGATTATGACTAAACAATCTGGATGATTGGGAGGAGAATTGAACTTAACCTCCAAATTGAAATGGTTCATACTACTAGAGAGGCAATTAAATTATGGTTTAATATAGATGGAATCAGGAAAGTCCTGGGTTCTAATTTTGCCTTCCACACTAAATAATCATTTAATCCCTTCGAGTCTTGGTTAACTCAAATGTAAAATGTACATTTTGGTTGGAGTAGAAGTAGAAGGATCTGGATCTCTGATTTCATCAATATGGAGAATTTCCATTACAAAAACTCCTTATACCAATGCAGCTCTGCAAATTATAGTCTTGAAGAGTTGGCCTGAGAACACTGACAGGTTTGATGACTTGCTGGCAGCCACAAACAGCATATGTCAGAAAAAGAATTTGAACACAGGTCTTTATGCATCCAAGGGCAGTCTTCTTCCAGAGGAATCTACTCTCACATGTGAAGAACAACAGGTAAAGTGTAGTTGTTGAGGTCTCCCCTTGCTAAGTCATTGATTGAACAAAGTTGAAAGAGAAAAATATCAGTGGGAACCAGTGGATGCTGTATGGCTATGTTTTGTTTTAGGGAAGGTGCCCAAACTCTGTGCTCCCTTAAGGCTCTCAGAAAGGGCCGTGTTGAGGCTGAACTTATTAGGAAAGAAGCTTTTTACCCATTCCTGTATCCTCTGGGAAGAAAGGAAAGCAGAGCAGATGAATCTGATGGAGACAAGTCTCAGGTTCTAGATCACCAGAACACTGTTGGTCTGGGCTGGACTCTCTGGGAGCTCAGCTGTTGGGAAAGCCTGGGAGCATTGGATTTCCTTGGGCCTGGGTGGAACCACCTTGATGCCTGTCTCTACTTTCAGTTTAGGAAGGTGGAGAAAAAGGAGGGAAAAGGCAGTCCGAACCAATGAAGATAAGTAACAGCTGTCTCGGTGTTCAGTCAACAAGCATTTATTTACTGAGTGCTTACTATGGATCCGACACATGCTAAGTGGTCGGGGTGCAAAGAAGCAAAAACATTCATTCAGCAAATATCAGTGAATTCCTGCTATTTGTAAGGCACTTGGAGGTAAACAGTCCCGGCTCTTAAAGGGCTTCCAATTATTAGTTGGGAAAAAAAAAAACGTATAAGCAAATGACGTTTATTTACTTATTTCATTTATTCATCAAACATTTATTAAGGCAGAGAACTGTGGAGAAGAAGATGCAAAGTTTAGGTAAGATGCGGTCTCTGCCTGCCCTCCAGAAGCTTCCTCCCAGTCTAGGGAGACAGGAAGGAAAAATTCCCAGGGGAGCAGTAAGGAAGTTTCCTAGAGGAGAGGAGGCAGTATCCAGGCGGCATTTCAAATACCAAACTCGTGCCTCAACAGCCCTCAGAAAGACCTCAAGAGAGACGGAAGCTTTCGCTAGAGGTTCTGGACGCTCACCCCAGCCCTAGCCCCGGCCCCGAGGAAAGGGGAGGAGGCATTACTGAGGGTGGAGGAGGAGTGAGTTGGCTGCTAGCCCGACTCAGGCCTGAGGGCAGTCAAGGGGCGAAGTCGGGAAGCTCTCTCCTCTGGTCCAGGCAGTTGTCCCAGAGGAGTTGAAGAAAGATCATGGAGAGGGCAGGCGATGGGATGCTGGCCTGGGAACAATGAGGCCGAGCAGGCGTGGCAGACAGGCAGACCCCGGCGCGTGGGGGCCGCTGGGTTCTTCTCTCCCTCTCGCCCCTCCCCGAGGCCTCCGCCGCAGCAGTCAACCTTTCTTAGCATCCGCCTCCCCAGTGTAATTTTGCCCGGTCTGTCCCTAGTTGGTTGCCTAAGGCCACTGGCACACAGAGGGAGAGAAGGAGGGTATAGGGTGGGGGGGGGGGGGGAGAGATGGGGGAGGGGGGAGAGAGAGACACAGGAACGGAGAAAGAGAGGTGTCATGTCTACCAACTGGGCTCTTTCCTGACCCAGCCACTCATCTGTCACCACTGTCTCATTCCTGTTATTTACATCTGTCTTTAGCATTCTAATTACTCGCTTTATTACTTTAGCCTGGAGGAATCCTGTAAAAAACAACGGAGATGAGGATCCAACCACACAATAAAACTGCCCAAAATCCCCCCTGCACATTATACAGAGCACTTGAGAATATTTGTGCTGTTATATGACCTCAATATGTCCTTAAATTGATCTTATTATATCTTTCTTTTTTCCTTCTCTTTCTCCTCGTGGAGGTAATGAAGTCCTTTAAAGGTGCGCAGTTGAAAAATAAAACTGCTGGTACAAATAATGTCCGGGTGTTTAGGGCGAGCGGGGAAAAGCGGGGCGGGGGGGGGGGGGGAGAAGGGCTTGTGGGGGAAAAGCGCTTACGTTATTTGGGACTGGACCCTCCGCGACTCTTAAGTACTGACCGATAACAGATCCGGTCCTCGTAGCCGCCACCCCCCTCCTCACGTGTTATTTTGCCGTAATCTAATAAAACAGAGCAACCCTCCCACCCGTGCTTGCACAGGGGCGACCGAGCCTTGAAAATTTAGTGGGAAAAATAAAACGTCTAATGTATTTCATTACCTTGCATTAATCTCTGTGTCCCCAAGAGATCTTAGGAGGGGAAATGAATTAAGAGGAGAGATGAAAGTGGGGTTCAAAGATCATTTTTTTTTAATAATGTAAGGTTCAGAAGGGGGAGGGGAGAAACCTGGTAAATTTGGTTACGTTTTTGTCAATGGGGTACCAACCTGGAGGCTTTGGGGTAGATGGAAGATCTGAACCCAGAGCCAAAGGAGCACCAGGTTGAGGAAAGCTGGAATGAAAATGTGGGCTCCTAACTATTATTTATTCCTGCTAGAGGGATTCCTGTTGGCACTCAGTTGCAATTTTCTAGGCTGCTAATGGTTTTCTTTATTGTGTTATACTAACATAATCTTCTCCAGAAAAAAATGACAGAATATATGGATTTTTAGATAAATAAAAGGCGTAATTTATTGGCCTTTATGCTCTTCTGATGGAGTGGTTGATAGATAATGTAATAATATGTACATAATTAATCGGGCTTACTGTACCTCAGTCAAATTACGTTCACAAAGATAGTATCTCTCCTTCTCTGTGCCTAGCGTTTCTTTTTGCTCACATCCTTCTTGTCCCCTGTGGGGAAGAGGGCAGTGAGTGGGGTTGGGAATGGGGAAAAGGGAAAGGGCACGAAGAAACAATCGAATCCACAAAACTAGTGAACATTGTTGAAGAAAAAAGAGTCCCGGTCAAGCTCCTCGTCATTCCCCCCCACCATCCCCGAACACACAAGTACGCTGTGTTCTAGGTAAAAGGGGTCTAAGGGCAATATATAGGCAGATTAGAAAGCAATAATATGCAGGAAGTAGTTGGCAAGGCCTTCCCCCTTGAAGAGGGTGCTTGAAAAAGAAATAGCCGTGTAAATAAGGTAGTCTCAAAGTTAAAGGGCTAGTCCCTCCTTTCTGTTACCTGTGATAAGCTGTTTTTCAGGGAATGGACTTCGTAAGGTTTGTTCAGCTTTTTGTTCAGAAGTGTCTGCTATGTCAAAATAAAACATACTTTTTTTTTTTAATTAATGGTATAAACGGGAGGTTGGGGGAGGGGACACGAAGCTTTTCGTGGACAGGAGGAGACCTACTTGCTTGCCAGGAGATCTGTAAACTGAGGGCTTGGAGGAAAATAATTTCCTAAAAACCCAGGGCCCCTTCCACCCCCTTGCCTTGGCTCCAGTCGGTTGTCCATTCAAGGCATGGCATGCTTGCTCTTCCAAACTCATCTAAATTACATCAATAACAGGGCGCACTCTTTAATGAGCTCTCAACTTTAAAGACTTGAAGGATATTAACAAGCCGCTTGACAAATGGTGCTTAGAAGCACATTAAAGACGCTGCTAATGGAGCGCATAATGACGGCTAATTTTCGATCAGATATAAATTAGAGCCCCAACAGTTATTTGCCTTAAGGACTTTATGTAAATGATTCTGTTCTGTATAAACTGAAAGGCAAAGAGAGCCCCGCCATTTTGGCAATCCTGGTGCTTATGATTAATAGATCTGCTGCAGAACTGGGCAAGACAACTGATGACATTTCCATCTAAAAGTCAGTGTGTTTAGGTAGTAAATAAGAGGTCTGCAGGAGACAGTGAGTGTCTCATCTCCACCGGGTGGGGTGGAGACAAAAAACGTCCTTGGAACCTTTCCCCTGGGGTTAAGGAGCTTGTTCCCGGCATAGAGACAAAGTCCGACTTCCCGACTTTTTCTGTCCCCTACACTCAAACTCACAATCGAATTACCCTTGAGATCAAGCACACCTTCCTGCCCAGGCTCACAATCTCTTGGCACTTCTCAGGGTCACCCTCAAGGGCACGGTCAAAAGTGGCTTTACAACCTCCTCATAGTGGAAATCGCTCACTGGGGATTTTTCCAGAGTTTTACAGTTGTGGTAAATTAGTTTCTTCAGATTTCATCCATGTGTTAGCAAATATCAATGATTTTTCAGCCACATTGGAATAGACAGATAGAGGCAAAGACAGAACAGATACAGAAACTGGTAATTAAGTGCAGGGACAGGGTCTGGAGATAGGACGATTTACAAGAGAAAGGAGAGCCCTAGGATTATGTTTAAGCTAGGAAGGGCCTTAGAGATCATCTAGTTCATTTTACATATGAGGAAACTGAGGCCCAGGGACCTTAACCCTGACTTGCCCAAGTTCTCACATATAGCAAGAGACAGAGCTGGGAACAGAACTAGAGGGACCCAGGACCTCTCATTTCAGAGCCTATGCTCTTAATGCATCAACAATCTTCTTCAGCACCTAATAGTTCTTCCTGGAATGTAAACTTAAAATTTCTCAAGGGGGCGGTATTTTGGTTATAACTGTTGTTAACACCACTCACCCCAAAGCATTCTCCAATTTAAAAGATGTTTCTGAAGTCACTAGAAAAGATGAAGGAAAAAGTCTTAGCATTAAGCAAGTTGCCACCAGTACACTCCTCAATCTCTTCTGTTGAGGAGAAAAGAAAGGGAGGTTTTGTAACCTACAGAGCTTGTTACTTCTTTAGGTCTCAAGTTCATCACCTACACTTGGCTACACGTCCAGGCAATGGGATGGGGGGCACCCAACTTCTTTGGAACTGGAGTAGACAGGGATTGCAGTGGCTGATCCTTTCCTAGAGCAAGAAGGGAAAGAGTATGTGTGAGAATATAAGATCTGGAAGATATCCCTGCATTCCTCCTTCTCCCCTCTCCCAAAAATTCTTTCTTCAGGAAGAAAAAATGCATACATTAGTGCACATATCTAGGTACAATGTTCTCTGCTTCTTGCTTCTGATGAATATGGATTTCAAGAGATAATAGTTATAAATATCAAAATACCTAGGCAAGTCTAGTGGAGTGTTGGATGTAGAGGGAGGAGAGACTGGTTTGAATCCGGCCTCTGATACTAACTAGCTATTTGACCTAGGGCAAGTGATATAGCCTGTTTCTTCATCTTTAAAACATAAATAATTCTGCCTGAAATGCTCACCTCAGAGGATTATTGTAAGGATTAAGTGAGAAAGCAGTCTGTAAATACCAAAGCATTCTACAAAGTCCAACTTTGTTAGTACAAATGAAGAAGGGCCTCATAACTCCTAGATAATGTTTCAAGTGAGTGCTGAAATTCTGTCCAGAGAAGTAGGCTGTTTTCTCTCAGCTTCACTGAGATTCCCATATTGGAGAGGTTTCCTTGACTTGTGCCATTTGAAAGATGGGAGGGGGGAGGGAAAAGGAGAGGGCAAGGGGATTGACCATTAAAGAGATTTCACCTAGACTTTTTAAGTCATCTTTCTCTGGAAATAAACTGATACTAATGGTTGTACAGCTGGAGTAAGGTTACTTCTTACCGCTATTACAGAGTTACAGAGCGAATTAATACTGGGGCAAAAAAATGAAATTCTTCCAATTTTATCTTAACTCTCTTTCTCTGTGTCTCCCCTAGGTGTGTGTGTGTGTGTGTGTGTGTGTGTGTGTGTGTGTGTGTGAGTGTGTATGTGTCTTTACCTCTCCTCTCTGCCTCTAAGATGTGCACACAAACACACACACACACACACACACACACTTCTATCCACATATGCAGAAAAATCAGAGAGAGGCCTATTATGGAATTACTATGCTTTATCCAAGCAGCTGAGGAAACAAGACAAATGAGTCCCAATAGCCTTGACCTACATCCTAAACAGAGAGGGAGAGAGAGACAGAGAGAGACACAGAGAGAGAGAGAGAGAGAGAGAGAGAGAGAGAGACAGAGACAGAGACAGAGACAGAGACACAGAGAGAGAGACAGAGAGAGAGACAGAGAGAGAGACAGAGAGAGAGAGAGAGAGAGAGAGAGAGAGAGAGAGACAGAGAGAGAGACAGAGAGAGAGAAGATGGTAGCAGTGAATTAATTTCTTGGACTTGACACATCTGAAGGACTCTTCCCAGGCTCTTCACTATGACAGTCCAAATTGAATTATAGAAAAAAAGAAGTTAATTCTACAAACCTGTATGACTTTGTTAGTGATGGGCTGAAAAAGTCACTGATAACCATTTTTAAAACAGTCTTATAACTTGCTGAGGGAGAAGCTGGGTTTGTCAATTCGGGGTTTGCCAAAGACCCCTGACTTCCATGAGTTTCTTCCTTTGGGGTTCTACTCTGATTGAAAATTGGAAAGATTGAATCCCCTCCCCCCTCAGCCCTTAATTGAAATATGTTTTTCTTCTTTTGCATCCCTTTATACTGAACAGCAGAAACTACAAGATCTCTGGAATCTTTGGTGGAACACAACCTCAGTGTGAGTCACTTTGGCTAAATGGAAAGGGACATAACTACCAAACATAGTGACCTTGCTATTTTTCTGTCATTTCTGTAGCTTTTTGGCTAGCCCTCATTGCATGGCATACCACCAGGCCCACTATTCTAGGGTACTAGGCAATGACTCTTCCAAATAGGGGTTACCTACTTCTGGAACACACTGAGTCAAAAGCAAACATACCCTAATGGTACAAAGGAAGAATCAATGAAATCCATTGACTCATACACATAAAGAAGAGGCAGGACCTTGTGACAATATCCTAATTAACAGCCATTTGAACTCTACAGGAGAAGTTGCAAAGCAGAAATCCCATGTAACTAGTGGCTCTCTATCTAAAAAATTAGTAATTTTTTTTTGCTGGAAATTAGAAAACAAATAAATAGATTGGTGAGCTTTAAAAAGCTTAAAATGTGGTACCTGAGGGGCAAAATAGAAAGCATCTCTAGTGGGAAGATCTTTTAACTTGGAACAGGGGGTCTGATATCAAATTCAGTTCTGCTCCCCAGTTTTGGTGTGACCTGGAGTTAGTTTCTTTTCCTCTCTGAGGGAAAAAGTTTCCCATATCTAAAATAAGGGGGTTTAAACTACATAATGTCTAAAGTACCTTCTAGCTCTAAGTCCTATGAGTGTAAAATCCCACAGTCCTTAGAAACCTACAGTGCTTCTCACTCAGGAAGAATAAAACATTACTTTAACTTCACAGAGAGGAAAGGTTACCCTCCTTTAAAATTCACATTTATATAGCACTTTAAAATTTGCCTAGCGTTGATCTTCAAATAGCCCTGTGAGGTAAAGAGTACAGATGTTATTGTGCCTGTTTTAGAGATGAAGAAATCTAGGCTCAGAAAGGCTTAATTGGTTAGATCATATTCACACAGCTAGAAACCAGGGGAGGCAAGTCTGGAACCAAAGTCTTGCAATATTAGGTCCAATGCTTTTAAGATTCTTTAAGGTCAGGGCTTCAGAGCTCTTTTCCCCATCTGGCAGGTAATACAGAGGTCAACTGGCAGAGTAATGGGGCTCTTCAACTAGAACTAGGAAGACAGATTATATATTTCAAGTCAAGTCAAAAAACATTTGTTAAGCACCTAGTATGGGCCAAGAATTGTACTAGGTGCTAGGGATACAAACAAAGGCAAAATATAATCCCAACTCTTGAGGAGCTCTCTTCAACTCAGCAATTAATCTTTGGGTTCTTAGAAGGAATGAAAAAAATTGAGGAGATTTAGTAAGATAGACTGATGAGTCTCTGTAACACTAGGAGAATGGGAATCTGCCACCTCTCTCCTAAGAGTTAAGGCTCCCTGAATCCCAATTTGAAGCAGAATCATGGATGTAATCACTACCTCTTCCTCTCTCTCTTCCCTATCTCCAACCTGGCAAGTTGCCCCTAACCTTTATGGGATGTTGTATATCCCTACTTTTATTACCCAGAGATTACAATCACTCTAGGATGGGACTATAGAGTTGATGCTATGGAATCAGGTAGGAAGAAAAACTCTTTAACCATGTACTCAACATCCAAGAGGTCACAGCCTATATCTCATGATCAACTAGAAATCAAAAAATCAAAGAAATTTAGATTACCTTTGTTTTAAGGAACAAAATTGCTCATGTTAAGTCCCTTTAAAAGAAAGTAGGTATCTTCCTTAAGAAAAATGAAAAGGGTTTTATGGGAGCTTAGCACTAGGAGATGGGCCTGTAAGATCCCACATATTTGTATGCATTAAACAGGATAAAGGGGAGAATCTCCAAAGCTGAAATAGCTGATCTCATTTGCTTTTAACTCTATGCCTTCTCTCCTGTATTTCTACTGGAACAGATGCAGCAAGACCTAACATGTGCCTTTGCCACGCTGTAATGTGATTTCCATCAAGCCAGCCATTAAGGATCCTTTTACAGCTCCCCCTCACCCTCAGCTTCCATGGTGCCCTGGGGCTCAGTCAAGGAAGGCTCAAAGAGTAGGCTCAGTCTCACTCCCTCTACCTAACAGAAGAGGATCACTGACCCTGCTACTAACTAAATATGGAGAGACTGATAGATTTGCATGAAGGAATGGGTCAGGCAGGCCACAATGGCTTCTGTCACACAAAGTCCATAAATAGGACCTTAAAAAGAAAAACAAACATATTTATGGGGAAGGGACAGTTAACTAACTATAGCCTTAGAGTACTGATTTTTCCAAATCAACTCTATAAACACTTCATCAATATATGAGAACCCTGGATACTATTGCTCTGGGATCTCATCCAGTTCAACCAAAAAAAAAAAATTCATAAATTAAAGAAAAATTTTGGTTGCTCTTTTTTTCCCCCAAAGTAAATAGTAGAACTTCTAGGAGAATAGGGTTTTCTTGAAGTGTGTGCATAGCATCTATGTATCTCCTGGGAGATCCTTGACTTACATGAATTCAGCTGCTAAACACACTCTGCTCATCAGAACTTGCTAAGATAATTATTTTTAATCCCTTCCCCCACCCCAAACAACCCCTTACTAACTTAAAGGAAACTTTTTGTCTTGAAGGAAACTTCGAAGGAGAGAGCAGGATTAAGTGCTAATTTAAGAAATAGGTTATCTCCTATAAAAAATGTTTACCATACCAACCTCATTAAATTACTCAGAAAAGTAAACTGCTTGAAAAATTAAAGGGTAAGTAGATGATAGCCCCCCCTTTGAAAGGGAAATGGGGGAGGGGGTTGTAGAAGGATCATACTCTCCTGAGGAAAAGCCAAAAAGTTTATGAATCTGTGTGTCAAAGACAATGAGAGTAAGAGTAGGGGGAGAGATGGAGAAAGGAGTGAAAGGGCAAGGAAGACTAGGGAAGGAAGAGGAGAAAAAAAGAATGATAAGAGAAGAGCTAGATGAAGGGGAGGGGGGGACGGAGGGGAAAGGGGAGAGAGAGAGAAAGAGAGAGAGAGACAGAGAGAGAGAGACAGAGAGAGAGAGAGAGAGAGAGAGAGAGAGAGAGAGAGAGAGAGAGAGAGAGAGAGAGAGAGTGTTTTATAAGCTCCAGAGGATCTGGAGTAAGAGGGCTCCTGCTTTCTGCCCAGTGACAGCTGGAGTAATGGCCCTCGTCCCCAGTGCTGGGGCTTTGGGTTTAGTAATTACTGTCCAGCTTTCCCAGATCAGGACTTTGGAAGGAACCTGTTCCCTTTTCTCTTTTTCCTCCAACTTATTTCACTACCATTTCTACCCCTGGGCATTCCAGAACCTAAAGAGGATGGATTGGGGTTGGAGAAGGTTTTCCCTGGGAACTCCAGTTTCACCAAACATCAAGGTCTAACTTCCTTCTAAACAAGGGTTATCCCAAACCCCTAGCTTCCTAGGCTTCTATGGACTATACTTGGCTGGTACAGGCTTCCCAGAACTGGTAAAGAGGAGAATCTTCCCTGGGATCTCAAACTCTATCCTTTTATCTTCTTTGAAGGCCTGTTCTGACCATAGAAGGGGATATACTGAAGGTCTCCCCCACCACAGCCCAGAGTTTCTGAGTTCAGGCCCCAAGAGAGATGGATGCTCCACTAAGTCTTTGGGAAACTGCCTCCACTTTGACAAGAGACTGATTAGGCAACAGTCCCACAGCCTAAAAGAAGGAAGGAAGGAAGGAAGGAAGGAGGAATAAAAAGTAGGAGAGGGAAGGAAAGAGGGAAAGGAAAGGAGGAAGGGAAGTAGGGAAGAAGGAAAGTCTGGTGGAAAGGTGGAAGGAAGGGAGGGAGGGAGAAAAACAGTGGGCATACACACGTTTCACTGGGCCTGAGGGCACAGGGCTGGCTAATGGGGGAGGGGGGGTGTGGAGGCAGCAATGGGGGTGGGGAAAAGGACGGGTCTTAGCTCTCCTCTTCCTCCCTCCCGCCTCCCATCCCTCCCCCCCCCCCCCCCCAAGCCGTTGGAAGCCTCACGTAGCCAGGGATTTTTCAGAATAATTGATGGGTCCAGTTCTCCAGAGCTTTCCCTGGGAGAGCTCGGCAGACCGCGCTAGAATTTAAATAGACGTGATTAGTAAAATGTGAGGGGCCGAGGCGCCCTGGCCGCCGCTCTCAATCTTGCTCTTTCTCTCTGGCTCTCAGATTTTCCGGCTGGCAAGACGTCTGCTCTCCGGGCCGCTGGGGGCCCGCAGGGGGCAATGGGCAGCCCCTGGCCCGGGGCCCAAGGCAAACCCGCGTTCGAGAGGAGAGCTTCTCCAACACCCCCCCCATTCCTTGCTTTTTACCTCTTGCGCCCCGAAGCAACTCCCCCTCCCTCTCGCCCCTGGAAGGGGTTCGCAGGGCGTGGGGGAGGGAATTGGGAGGTGGGGCTAGCTGGGGGGAAGGGTGGGGAAGAGTGGCGTGTAGTTCGCGATCCTCTGGTGCTGCGTAAGCCTGCTAAGACTGTGGGTGAGGGTTCTTGGCTGCTGCTTCCTAGCACACCCGCGGTAGGGGTAGAGTAATGGATTTGGAAGAAGGCTTCTCTGTGATCCTCCTCCCTTCACTCCTCCGCCGCTACCCAGCGCCTGGGCTACTTGCTTCGCTCGCCTCCTGTCTCTTGTCTGCAGCTGGGGCCCAGAGCAAGCAGGCCGGCAGGCGGGAAGGCGAGCTCCCTGCACCGGCCTGAGCCATCGCCACGCCCGCCCCTAAATCTTACCGAAGGTCTGCACTTACCCAAAAGCTTGGAAAGCTTGGGGGGGGGGGGGGTAGGAAGTAAGAAGTTCCCCAGCCAGGGAAGAGCTTCTGCCTCGACTCTTTCCCACATCCCCACCTCATCGATTTGTTCCTGAAAAAGGGGGCTGCGCGTTCTTATAACAGCTACAGTCAATTAATATTGCATTAACTCTATTTAAAAAAAAAAAAAAGCCAAAGCACCAGAATGCTGCACCCTATCAAAGCTATCTATTATTCACGGAAATGTAATTGGAGACCTAAGATGTGTGTGTGTGTGTGTGTGTGTGTGTGTGTGGTGATTGTGTATAACCAGGGCAATGGAGAAAAACACAATCGTGACAATATTCCAAAAAGGAAGGGGATCTGGCGTATCTAATATTTAATTTCAAGTCTGTGGTTTTCTAATTCGAGATTAAAAGCAGTCACGTCTTTGAAGCCAGACACTTGGTATAAATGTACAGTTAAAATATTCTATTCCGTGGTCCCCAGACGGAGCTCTCTGCTCGTCCCAGGCTTCATTAAATTTTTATTATCATCCCAGGCTGGAGCAAGGAGTGAGAGGGAAAGACTGGAAAGACTGTCCATCTAATTGCGATTGATTAAAAAAAAAAAAGCTTAGCTTTCGTCTCTCCTCCCCCTCCCCAATTTGATAAATTAACAGCAGGTTTTTTTATCCGCCCATCCTTAGGAGAAACCGGTAGAAACAGTTATAATATCATACAAACGTACTTTCCAACAGTCACACAGGGTCCAGAGCCTTCTCTGTTCTTTGAGATTCTAGGGAGGAGGGGAGATGAGAGGAAGGGGAGGAGGAGGATGGCTTCAGAAAGTGCTGCCAATGTGAAAAAAAGATGACATCAGTTCTAGAAGATATCTGGCGAAATATCAACAGAGAAGCGTTTGCACTAAGCTGGTTCTTACCATTCAGAGATTTAAAGCTTATTGTTGCCCAACAAAACAAACATGATTATAGCCTGCTTCTCACTTGGGCAGCCTTACTGGGGTTCAGGATGAAAGGAAAAAGTGACATAGTGGTTTTACCTCTTCCTGGCTTCAGTTTGTTTGTTCTCCTTGCCCCGAAACTACCAGACCCCTATACACCTCCCCGCCCCCTACACACACACACACACACACACACACACACAGAGAGAGAGAGAGAGAGAGAGAGAGAGAGAGAGAGAGAGAGAGAGAGAGAGAGAGATACCAGCCAAAACGTTTGTTCTTCGAATCTAGTTTCATTTTCTGCAATTAATCTATATTAGACCAAACGGTTTAGGATTTAGTGAATGTAGGGGGTGAGGAGTGTGTGTGTATATGTGTGTGTGTGTGTGTGAGAGGGGGGGGGCAAAGAATTCACGCCAATGAGGACGTTAAAAAAAATTTATTTTTAAAGAAAGCTTTTTGTCTTGCGAGCATTAAAGGTACAAAATAAAAGCCACAGAGTTTTCTTTCTAAGCAGCTCCCTATTATCACGTCTCCACTTAATTTTATTTCCATTCTCTCCAAGTTAAATAGAAAGACTGGCTCACAGGGGAGCTGCCATGTGGCCACAGACTGGGGATGTCAAGCAGAGAGCCTCGCTGTGCAAAGTTAATTTCAATTCCCGAGGAGGATTTCACATTCCGGCTCGCTCTGACCCACAGTAATTAGCTGAGATAACTAATGATTACTTACTTATTCCTTGTAATTATCTGGATTTAATAATTCGCTGTGTAATTTATTAATTCCCCCATAATAGCCTCTCAGTACTGGGACTGGCTCATTTAAAGGGGAAAAGCGGAAGAAGTTTCAAGATTTCTCTCCTGTTGCAACGTATTCACTCGCCTATAGAAAAATTTGGCTCTTTTGGTCGTTCTAATTATCCTCATTATGAGGGAATCTTGTTCTCCCTGTTTGCCATTTTAGAATACTATGCTGATTTTTTTTTCCTCTCCTGTTGCTGCTGCTGCCATTGGAAGAACAAATGAAAATATCAATAATGCCTTATCTTTCTTTCCTTCTTTCCTTCTTTCCCTCCTTCCTTTCTTTCCTGCCTTCTTTTTCTCCCATCCTCTCTTTCTTTTCTCCCTTTCTTATCCTTCTCTCTTTCTTTTCTTCGTTCTTTATCTCTCTTTCCTTCCTTCCTGTTAGTATTATTTTCCAAGTGAGATAAAGAGCATTTCAGTTAAGAATGTTAAAGGCTTGTTTTCAGTGCTTTTAATTCTACGCTGTGTAGAAATATATGAATTTCTTCGAAGAAGCTGCTTGAGAAGTTAGTCTTCCGATCTTCTGAATAATAGGTTTCAAAGAAAATCAAGAGAGTTTTTAAAGTTCCATACTCCCCACCACTACCACATCATAAAGAGTTTTCCAAATGGACTAAGTAGAAGAATTATATATAAAGGGAAAATCGATACTGCTGTTTTATGTAAAATGAGAGAGGTTTAGACAGAGGTTTTGTAAGCTGGATTCTCAGGCCTTGTTCTTCATAGGGAAAGTCATGTGTTACACATTGAGAAAATGTAATTGCTAGAAAAAATTAGAATGTATTATATGGTTTGTTACTTTTGAGTATATTATTGGCACCTTTAGATTTCCATATATCCCTTAAGAAATCTTTCAGTGAGATTTGTCTAAATAAAGAACTGTACCCCCTAGGTGGGTAAAATATCAGTGACAATGTATAAACACAACATCTAAGTGGGGGATATAGTGTTTTAACTGAGATATGGTGTTTTTATGTAGCAGCTGAAACCACTCTTCCAGCCTGTCAATTGTTTTCAGTTTGTATCCACACGATCATGGTGAATAGAATCATAGGAAATAGCTTGATTTTTAGTCTGTTATGTTGTTTAAAATAAATCACTTGTGGGTGAACTTTCAAGCCTAGGATGCCAGTATGTAAATATATGTATGTATATGTGTATATATATGAGTCTGCTCATACAAACATCTCCTTTCCACATAATAAATATGATCTTCCTGTAGTATGGCTTGGAGAATGACTAGAAAATGAGTCATATAAATGCCTACTGATAGGTCTGATGTGACAGTAACGTTCTATTTTATCATATAATCAGTTACTGTTTTGAATATTTTCAGACCATCTCTGGTCACCAGAGTCTAGCTCAACCACTCACACACAGTTGGTACTCAAAGATGTTTATTGAATTGAACACTTAAATAAATATTAGATTGAATTTGGGGCATGAATTATTCTCCCTCCCTCTTTTTACTTTAACTTCCTTACTCTTTTATCTGTCCCATCCCTACTCTCCACATCTTTTACCTTCACTTGGATTTCTCTGCCCACTCCCTCCCTTTTTTATTTTTTATTTTTGCTAAAAAGACTACCTGACAGAAATGGTTTTATTTGGCTCTCTATATTTCCCCACAAAACCTACCACACTCATAGAATTATAAGATCACAGATTCAGAGCAGGAAAATATATTAGAAGCCATTAAGCATGTTTAATTAATAAGGGGGTAAACAATGTCTTTCTTGAAAGTAAAAATACATTTGAAGGGGGAAGAAATATAACACTCTGTATGTGAGTCTACCCAATCATAATCTAAAATGTCTTACATAGGGAAAACAAACAAACTAGACAGCACAAGACACAAAGAAAACCTGGGTGAATCAGGGTAAAGGACATGCTGCTATCTCAACTGCTGAAATAGCTGGATTTTTACTGATTTTTTTTAACTTTACTCATTATTACAACCATGGACGTGTAAAGTTTACAAGTCCCAAAATATAGTAGAAAAAATTTCGAGGAAAGCAATATTGTTTCCACCAGTTCTACCTTCTCTTATTCAACACATTTCTCCATTGCTACTTGTTACCTGGATTCTTCTTTTGGTAAAAATGTGATGTCTTCATTTGTAAAACAGAGTATCCACACACATGCACACACTACCTCGTTCCTCGCCTTCCCCTCCCCCTTTCCTCAACCAAATAAGTACACTTATAGTAGCACTGGCCTGGGGAGAATCGGTTGTTATATTGAACATTTTCCTTCTAATTTTGGAAGCTTGTCCTACTCTGTATGAAGGAATAATTTTCTTTTGAAGGAGAGACTCTTGAGTTTCTCCCCTCTGGGATAAGTACAACTCCCTAGAACAGGACAAACAAGGTTTGCAACTCCAAAAAAACGAAGAACGTGGCTTGGCCAGACCTGGTGCTCTGTCCATGGTGCTGAATGCGAGACGACTCTGAGATTGAGCAGTAAATTGAGAAGGGCAAGGATAGAGAAGAGTGAGACTAAACGAAGATGAAGGATTTCAGCTCTCAGAAAGTAGGATGAAATAAAGTCAGCAATAAACAGTGAAATAATCACCCTGTTTCTTTCTTCTAAACTTGGCACAGTTGTAGTAATTCTTTCCTTTTCTTCAAAGTCCGTTTTCCTTGCCCCCAACTCAGACTGATTCATGAGTGTCAAATGTTTCTCATATTTTTTTTTAAATTTGGAGGGTTCACCCCTTCCTTTTTTGGTTAAGAATAACCATCTTCCCCCTTTAGCCTCCCACTCTCTATCCATAATGGAATTTGTCACATCTCTAAAGCATGCTCAAGTGTCACTCCACCATTTATTGACAGTCTGAATTACTAAAATGATTTTGAGTGGGAGAATCTGGCATTCCTTCATTTAGTCATTGACATTAAAAACACCTTGAGGGAGTTTCACTTTACAGGAGAGCATGGATTAGATAAAGCGTAGTAATCAAGGGTGGGGAGGCTGGGGGATTATAAGGAGGAAAACCCGCTGGTCTCCTCTTACTTGAACTGTAAAACATAATTGTTATTTTGTACAATTACAATTTTTCTATCAATAATATTAAACTCCAATTCATAGCCTTCTTAATAAAGTGTTTTTAAAAACCCAATCACTGTATAATTTGAGAGAGCCTGAAAATTATTAAATTGAAGTTCATTTCACTGTTGAGCAAAAGATTGGGGCCAGAGAAAGAACTACTTTGTCTCTACTCTGCCTTGAAGAGACCTCTGCCAGCTCCAGGGACTCCACTCATCACAGTAGGTGGCATAACACAATCATCTTTTAAATATCTCTCTTATCACCTCTTGTTTCCCCTTTCTCCAATCCATCACCTCATCCTACCCCCAGACCAGTTAGCGTCGATAAGTGTGATGGGAAGTGCTGTAAAGGAGGGAAAGATGAAGGAAGGAGAGAAGTCCTTCCAACCCAGCCTCATTCCCCTCCAGCATGGCACCAGTCTACTCTTTAAGAACTGTCAAATGGTAGGTATCAGCTGGAGGGTCCTATTCTGTATCTAAAGCACCCTGAGCTTCAGTTCTAGCCACACCCGGTCACCTGGCATTGCTCTGAAGAAATCTGAGCAGTCACCTCTCAGTCTCTCCAGTTGGCTTCTTCTCTAAGTGCTGGAGAGGGGAGGGGCAGAAAGGAAAGATGATTAGGAAATGTTCACCCAAGATTTTCCATTTACAAAGCAACTCCTAGATGCCTTGTTGGGGGTCTGGAGGAGGCAGGTTTTTGGAGCCAAATGCCTCATATTATCCTGGTAGAAAGAGAGGCTCTCTAATACACTAAGCAGTGGAACTCTGTTTTAAAGAGACAGTAATAAATTCAGTTTATTCATTGCTACAAAACCACGGTTCTACCTGGACCTAAAATAACTATCCCTCTAGGGAAAAAAAAGCATCAAAATTGTCATATTAGTTTTCCAAGCAATTCCACCAAAAAAGAACCAAATTAATGATTAAAACAACTTAACATTTTAAAGCAATTTAATTTCAATAGCATATTTTAATGAAAAAAACAGCATACTTTTCCAAAACATTAAAATTTTTTCCTCAATGAAAGACAATTCAACAACATTGAAAATAACTTAATACATGACTATATTAAATAAACCTCCTATTAACAAAAACAATAAAACCGGCTCATATACAGAATTTAAGACTTCAGAAAGTCTCCATTATAACAGCAATACAGCGAAATCTGTAAGAATATATCTATGTGTGCATCATTTTGAATGAACTATTTACAATACCTAAGGTACTGGAAGTTGTGTACCTTATTTTGTTGTTGTTGTTGTTTCAAAATAATTGTACCAAACAATGTGAATTTACAAGCAGTGCACTGTCCCTCTAACGACTAAAATTTGACTTTTCTACAAAAAAACCTCCAAAGGGGTTGGGGAGGGGAGGAATCTTGATAATGTTAAAAAAAGAAAAAAAGAAGAAGAATCAAAATAGGAGAACTGGGAGGCTGAAACACTGTGAAATAGTCTTGAAATGTAGAAGGACAAACACCAAGAGGAAAACCAAGCCAACCTTAATTTCTTTTCAGCTTTAGAGGAGTGTCTGTGTGCTTGTGCCTGTGAGAGAGAGAGAGAGAGAGAGAGAGAGAGAGAGAGAGAGAGAGAGAGAGAGAGAGAGAGAGAGATTGGTGGGGACAAGATGGGAATCCCCATTAAATATGTAAGGAAGTAAACAATACTTTGGACAGTGAATCAGGTCTATACAAATAACGGAGGACATCTATTACAGTGTCAACAAGCCACAAATAAGAACACTGCCAGGAAAAACAAAGGAGAAACTATCTTTGTTCAGAGTGAGAATTTACACGTGGGCCAAAAGGAATATTGTAGAAGACGGTAGCTTTAGGAATTCGACAAAGTCTTCACACTTAAAACTTTTATGGTGTTCACTGTCTGCACTTTCCCTTTGCTTTTTTTTAACCAGACTTAGATTTAAAAAGTTTAATTAATCAGAATGAGCACAAATTAAGTTGCCAGAGACATAAATGAATAATTTACAGAGGATTGTTTGGCAGTAATCTAATAATAGCTTTTAAAGATCAGTGAACAGTGGGCAGCTCCTTTCCTAAGCATTAACACTTCATAGGAGAACGAGAATAATAACCACAGTAAAAATATATTATATATAATATACAGTGTAAATGCAGAAAAATCTGCCATCTCTCTCTTTTTTTTTAAAATCAAAATATTTTCGAGATGTCTCTATTATGTTAGGGGTCAAACTCTAGTTTAAAGTTTCAGTCCTGACACAATTTTAATTTTCTGAAAAATAGCTGCAAAGTGTACTTTTTAACTCGAACATGGGTAATGTCTTTAAGAATAAAAACAAATCTTACTTGGACGTTCTTCAGTCTTTTAAAAACGATTTTATATCTGCCTTCAGTCAATGTCAGAATACTTGAAAGAGCAGGGTGCCTTTCTAGGGGATGTGGAGAGGGAAAACATCGTTAAAACTTGAAAATTCAAGTCTTGTTTTCTTTTTTTTTCCTATTTCTTATCCCCCCCCCCCCCAGTTTCACCAGACTTATTCAATAACTCTTTCTCTTTTTCTCTCTCTGATGGAATCAGACACTGAAATAATTTCTTGTCGACAAGTAAGAAGGGAAAAGATGGGGAGAAGGAATAAGGTGGAGAGAGGAAGAAACTGAGACCGGAGAAAGGGAAAGAGTCCCAAGGGAGATCGAGGGCCTTTCAAATCCCAGCCGAATATTTCATCCTTTTCTGTTTCTGCCTCTGATTGCAGAACCAGACCCGCACCACGTTTTTCTTAAGGTCGAGTTTCTCTGCAATGGCGGCAATTTTCTCAGAGGAGGGGCGAGGCTGGATAGCGAAATAGGCTTCGAGGGAACGCTTCTCGGGAGCAGCTATGGACGTGCGCTTCCTCTTCTTCTCAGCCCCATTGAATAGCTCGGGTTTGGTGAGCTTTTCTCGATGGGACTTCTCTGCCTCTTCTAGCCAAGCCTGGAGGATGGGCTTGAGGGCGATCATGTTGTTATGGGATAGGGTGAGGGACTCAAACCTACAGATGGTGCTCTGGCTCAGCGAGCCCACCCCGGGGATCTTGAGGTTGGCCAGCGCGGAACCCACGTCTGCTTGGGTCACCCCCAGCTTGATGCGTCGCTGCTTGAAGCGCTCGGCGAACGCTTCCAAGTCCCGCGGGTCTGCGTCCACGTCGCTCATGCAGCCCATGTGCGAGGGAAGCCCGTGTGCGTGGGCCATGCTGAGAGCCGCCTGGTGCATAGGATTCATGGTGGCCATGTGTGGGGCGTGGGCTGGCGTGGACACCACTGATCCATCTGGCCCCGTCATGGCCCCTAGAGCCAGCCCCGGCGTAATGTGATCCAAAAGCTCTCCCTCCAGCGCTTGGTGCGGTTGGTGGTGGTGGTGGTGGTGATGGTGGTGGTGGTGGTGGGTGCCCGACAAAGCAGAAGGGTGCGAGATAGGCACGGAAGACGACGACGCAGAGGACGTGCATGGGATGGTGTTCATAGTGTGGTAAGTGGCGTCTGGCTTGAAGGGGCTGTGATGCGGCGCGTGGTGATGGTGGCTTTTGGTCTGCGAGACGATGTCCACGGCCGCCAAAGCTTCCGCGCGGGCCAGCAAGCTCTCATCCAGACCACCGAAGATGTTGCTCTGTAATTGCAAGTAGAAGGCACACATTACTGACTACAGGGAATTGGGCTCTCCTCCCCACACCACCTCCGCTAGTTTTCCCGCCTGACCGCCCGCTGCCGCCAGGCAGCCCAACTAAACCATTTCTGGAAGGTTAAGAAAGAAAGGGGGAAAAAAGGAAATCCTGGTTTAAAAAAAAAGGGAGAGAGAGAAAGAAGGGGGAGTGGGGAGAGAGAAACAGAGAATGGAGGAGGAAAAGAGAGAGCAGAGAGACTACACAACACCCAACACAACACAGCGCACACAGAGAGGCAATATCCCAGGTCATAAAAATTAATATGAAAGACCAGATCCACTGAATACATAAGTTGAGGGTGAGGAGAAGAGAGCGAGAGAGAGAAGGAGAGAAAGAGAGCGAGGGGGGAAAAATTGGAGGTGTGGGGTGATTTGCTGTGCAGACATGAAAAAAACATCAAGCAGATAAAGGGGGCTGTCAAAACGTGCCTTTAAGCGGTGATTATGCAGAATACATACCGGTGGGGTGGGAAGACACGCTCGCCTCATCGCCTCGGAACCTCCGCCGCCCCCGCTGCCTCCGCCGCCGCCTCCACCACCGCTGCTGCCGCTGCTGCCGCTACTGCTACTCCGGCCCCCGCTGCCTCCACCGCCGCCCCCGCTACTGGTATTGCTGGGAGAGCTGGACGAAGGCACCGCGGAGGAAGAGGTACAGGGAGAAGCGGTATGCAGCGCTGAATACTTGGGCTCAACATGCAGGCTGCCGCCGTGAGGCATGCTGAAAGCCTGCTTGCTGTTTAGAGACATCATCATCATCTTCCCGGCCGCCCCGGAGAGCAAGCACCCGCCGCCGGACGCGCCGACGATGCCCGGAGCGGGGAGAGACAAGGGAAAAGTTGGGGTGCGGGACAGCAGGCTCCGCTTGGAGACCTGGGTGTCGCCTTGGGGAGCGTGGGTCGACTCCGCTCCTGTGGCTGCCGCTGCCTCTTGGTTCTCCCAGGCTCCGCTCTGCTCTGGCTTCAGCCCTTTCCTCTCGCAACTGCCCCCCAAGCCTCGGGCCGGCCGCGATGTTATACTTCCCTAGCTCCCCCTCGCCTTCCCCCTCGCTCCCCCTCCTCCTCTCTTCCTTGCCAAGCTCCTACAAGGTTTGTTCCTTTTCCCCTTTCTCCCTCCTTTTCTCCCTCTGGGCTCTGGGTCTCTCTTTCTGTTTCTCACCCCCCCTCAACCCCCCCCCTCAACCCCCGCCTTCTCCTCTGTCACCAACACTACCACAGACTGCCTCCTCCTTTCTCCTCCTCTTTCTCCGCCTGCGCTCTTGATCCCAGTGCTTCTGGGTTGGCCGCCTCTCTGACTCCCACCCCTACCCACCCCGATCTCCCCACTTCTCACCCTACTCCAGGCCCCTCCCCGTTTCCCAAGGAAGCACCAATGCTGCTGGGAAATGCCCTAGGCGACTGCCACCAGTTCCCTTCTGTAGGTTCCCAGCGCCCCCCTCCCCACCCCTAGTCCCTCTACCCAAGTAGAAAGAAACTCTGCAGTGAAGTTGCCTGTGGAGCCAGGCTTGGGTTATCAATAGAGATGGGCTTTCCCTCTCTTCCACAGTTAACTGTTAGCTCTCACCCAGCTCTCTCTTCCCAACCCAAGTACCAGGTTCCCGCCCGTCCCTAGACACTGACTGACTCCGGTTCCCGGCCCCCGATGGAACGAACAGCTGGAGCAGCTGCCAACCAGCCCGCTCTCCTCCCTGCTCTCCTCCGTTCGTTCTTTTCTGCAACCTACGCTACTGCCTCAGTCTCGAAGCTCAGCCCCGCGCACCTTGACCCGGCAGGTGCCTTGTGCCGAAGAGACATCGGGATATTTGGGTTGTGAGTCTTTCTCTCTCCCTCGGTTTCTAACGGCTCTCAGCCCATTGGACAGCGGCAGGTCGGGCCCTGGGTGAGAGTGCGCATGCGACTACCCCCCCTCCCGATTCGGCACCCCCCCCGCTCCACATATACACACACACACACACACACACAGCGCGCCTCGCCTCCCTTCCCCCTTCTTTTTCTCTTCCTCCCCCTCTCCTGTTTCTAGTATAGTGAATGTGAATCTCGTGTGGATACGCTTGAAAAACCTTTCACTGGATTTATTATTCTTCATTAACCACAATAAAAGGGGGAGGGAGGGTTGGCTACGGGGGAGAAGGGGAACCAAAGATACTACATAGCGCATGTGTTGAACGCGCCCCGGGTTCCTCTTACACACACCACCACACACACACACACACACACACAAACACACACACACCACGTACCCTCGGGGGCCAGCACAAATCCCACTTATCTTCATTCTGAAGATACACCCAGAGGTTAGCTCCTATTTTTAGCGGATACCCTGCCGGTACATTTTTTTTTTTTTTGCAGGAGTTGCGGGGTGGGGGAGAGGTGATTGGAACTTCTGTGATAGACTCTGTCCCCTCTCTGAAAAGTGGACAGACTTCTAGTTCTAGTTGCAAAACTAGGTGCGACATCCCGCCCCATTGCCTCGCCTCTTCACCCTTATCTCCCACGGTGTTTGGTTGGGGGTCAGAGGGGATGGGACAGTAGATCCTCCCTGGTCCTCACATATGGTGGAAGGAGGGTGTAGTAAAGGGATCGGGGCTCACCCAGTGAGGAAGTGCTGGGCAGGAATAGCCCAGCGGGCAGGGGCGCCAGGGTAGCCGGGAGCAGGTGCAGGCGCTGCGCCTAGGGAGTGGCGAGCAGGTGCTGAAGCAGGAGGCGCAGCTCGGGGAAGCGCCCGCGCTGGCGCTGGGGCAAAGTCGGAGCGGGAAGGTAGCCGGCGCGGCGCGGGAGGGAGGGCGAACGGGACGCACCCTGGAGGAGCTAGAGAGGTCCGGTGCCCCACTCCTCCTGGGCCTCCTGGCTAAGGAGAGCATAGCTTTTCAGACCCGATGTCTTTTCCCACCTCTCGACCAGAAACAGGTTAAAGTTTCGTCCCCAATAAGCCGGAGCCTGCTCCTCCTAAGGTTGGCTGGCAGCAGTTTAGTGCTCGTTCTGATGCCTCCACCTGGGCTCTGGATCCAAACGAATTTCACTTCCTGGGCTGGGTTGGTCTGTTTGTTTCCCTTTTCGCTGTGTGGGCTAAGTGCATTAGACATACAGCCAAGGGAAATTCTGCTGGCTGTCTGGTGGGGCTGCGCGTGCAGGCTGCGCTGGGG
Organism: Pseudochirops corinnae; assembly: GCA_028646515.1. Classification (NCBI taxonomy): domain Eukaryota; kingdom Metazoa; phylum Chordata; class Mammalia; order Diprotodontia; family Pseudocheiridae; genus Pseudochirops; species Pseudochirops corinnae. The sequence goes on along the minus strand of CM053592.1, from coordinate 75,433,318 downwards.
AGCTCGGCAGGGCCCGAGGCTGTTGACATGAATGAACCTGGCTCGTGCCGGCCTCCTGCAAATATGTGCTTAGGTGTTTAATTTCGACCTAAACTGGAGCCCCTGTAATTTTCAAGGAAATAAGGGAGGAAAATGACATTGTACAGCTCTCACTGTCTCCAGCTTCGAGAAATGAAATAAATCAAAGTTAAAAGCTTGAGTATCATTTAATTATAGTGTGAATAGCGCTTTGAAAGAAGTAGAACAACATCTCTAAACAAATTATGACCGGGCCAGGAAGGAATTATTAGATTGAAATTTCATTTAGGCTCGGGAGACACCGCGCTTCACTGTGTAATCTGCTACGCCTCATCTGATTTGTATGCTTAATTCAGCTTGACGAATTTATTAGTTTTCATAATAGTGAAAAAATGGAGCCTCACTATGGGCTAATGCCTTGTGTATACTATAAATTGTATGTCATCGGTGAAAGGCTGAAGTCTATAGAAATCTTTTATTAATGACGGTATAGGAAGAAGGATTTTTCTTGCCAGCCTCAGAGAGAGGTTCATGCCAAAGCCCGATGCTGGTTGTCTTACTAGCCTTATTAACATATCTCCCTACTAATTAGGCTACTTCATCAATGATATAATTTTAAACTTTAAATTAAGTTCTAATTAAAAGAGTTGTCCAATTTGCTTAATCTTCAAAAGGCTTTGGTTGGTCTAATTAATAAACTGGTGAGCATCTCAGATGTGAAATAAAAGAAAATTCACAAAAATGTGTGCGTGTGTATGTGATTTTATTCGGACTTGTATCAGGTCCAAATTAAATAAGTTGGTGTCAGAGGGGGAAAACAGTTGCCAGATGCCCTCATTCACCCACCCAGTACCTTGGATTAGGAGACTCAATAAACTGAATTTCAAAATCTGGATGTTAACACAATTTGTGTGTGCTTTTGTCTCGAAGAAGAACATCATGGAGAATAACAGAAAAAGTCTTCTCTCCCATTAGGTGCCTAATTAGATGTAAATGGAACAGCAACCCTGAAATGTTTAATGAAGATTTTTTTTTCTCTTGGCAAAGGGAAGGCTGAACTTGGAGACCAAAATCAAATATTTGGGGGTGTTGGAAACCTCTCCTTCTCCCCTCCCCCTTCATTGAGCTTAATTACTTGCAATAGTTGTTTTAATGTATGTTGTCACCTGGGAGTATTGAGAAATGCATATCGTTAATATGAATTAATCTTGATTTTAATAGCAACTGACAACTGATCTCCAAAATGCTAAACACTTGTCACCGCTTCCTATGGTAAATAAGGTAGTATAATAAATTCATGAAATAAAGAGACTACTAGTGAAGGGACTGGACAAACTTTGTTTGATGTGGAATGGCTTGATGAAAACCACTTTAACCCAGTAAACTCCAAGGAGTGCTTTTCCGAAAGGGCCACAATCCCTATTTCCATACAGGTCATGTTGCTATATTTTCAGTTATTCTTTTCACAGATGCTTCTCTCCCTGGAAGGGGATGGGGATTTAGTAGTCAAATTATCTGAGATGAAAATCATTCCTGTTTGGCTAGTAATCCAAGAGTTTATTCACCTGGTTATTCGCCCTGACCTCCTAAAAATATTTACTTTTTTTATTTTAATCAAGTCACAAAGTCAGTTTCCTCCCTTTCTTATTCAAAGTGAAAAATGAACAGCAGCGCCCAGAAGTGACTCCTGTGCTGCATAGGAGGGAAAATGCAATCTTCTCACAGCCCCGCGACTTGCAATCTCCGCCTCATTACAAGAGTGCCCAGAATACCAACATGCTCCCAGTGATATCGATAAAACAATACGTCGAGAGTTTGCCCACAAACCGCTCCAAAGTGCATCCGCTTATTTAGAAACTGCTCAATCGCTAAGATACATGGTCCTAGAAAGTTTCGGAATAAATTGAAGAGGTTTGGACCAGTATCTCAACCCCAGTGAACTTGACCTACAAAGCTTCGGAGCTTAATTGGCTACCTGTCCAAAGCAAGCTTACACAACCGGTTCGACATTCCTTTACTCCTAGTTACTAAAGGTAGAATGTTCAAGTGATTTGTTTTTGTTTTAAATCAAAGAAATGAGAAAGGGATCAATTGCCTTCACTTTTCTGGTAAAGCCTCCAAGCCCGGCCGAGCTATTGTTTGACTACAAACAGATGTGACCCCGAGGGCGTCCCAGAGTAGATCCAGGAGAGGCCGGAGAGGGTTTGAGTTGATCTCACTGGGCTTCTCTCCCTCCCTTCACCCCCTGCAGTCACTTTGGAGCAGGCTCCCGGGACAGTGAACTGCCTCCCTCTTAAGAGCCTGCCCCATGGGTGTCCAGAACCTGGAGGAGAAAATTCTAGTCTTCTTTCTCCTGTCGGAGTCCAGATTTATAATTAAAATTAAAAACAGATTTAATATTTTACTAAACCTGATGCATTTCGGAAGGAAAATTAGTCCATTAAGGGTCCGATGATTTTGTTTTGACAGAGTCGAGTGGAATTGAGAGGAAAATCTCTCTAAAAGGACACTTTTTATTGGGTTTGTATTTCAATCCGGGACGCGGGTGGCTCGCTCTGGCCTTGCAACTTACCCTGCTCTTGGGTTTTTAAGGGCGGAGGGCTCAGAGCCTGCACCAAATCCTTTGAAATGAATGACAGAGAAGTCCATGTGCCTTCTGGAATGTCCAGGTTTCCATAGGGGGCGAAGTCAAAGTCAAATACACAGGAGCTTCCCTAAAGGCTTATTTATTCTGGCGGGGGAGCACTCTGGAAGTATTTCGAAGGCCTCCCCCGAGGCCTCCAACAGAATTCTGTCCAAAGACTGGGCGGGGACGGACGGAGGAAATGGGCTGAAGTAGAGTGTGGGAGAGTTCAGGAGAGATTGCTAAACAACTGTATAATCATTTCTCTGTCACTTTTCCCTCTAACATTCTCTCTCCCTTTACCCCTCCAAACTCCTTCCCTACACACATATCCCAACCCCAAGCTCTCTCCTGGTTTTTGTTCTAACTTCCATTCTTCCTCAGACTTCCAGGACTCTTTGGGGCTCCATGTGTCTATCTGCCCACCCGGTCTAGGAGCAAGAGGAGGGAGGCCCCAGTTTTCTCCAAAGTATGCTAATCTTCCTCCACCAAGGATCGAAGGCCGAAATACACCATGCCTCACCGTCGACCCTTACACTACAAACTCTCATTCTGCTGGTCTATCCCAAGAAAGTTGGGGCTCCTTTACTAACGTCCTGGGAAATGCTTGCGTGTAGTCATTCCTTCTCCTAGATTTGGATTCTCGCTTGCTCAGCCTTTCTCTGGGAGGCAGTCGGGGCTACGGTCTGACGTGATAGACAGAGAAAGGAAGGGTAAGGCAGAAGTCACAGAGCAGGAGTTCAACTCGCTCTCGTCTTCTCCATGGAGAGCCCTGGAACACTCGAGCCTCTCCTTGGCGGTTGGGAAACACTATCCTAGCAGCGCCTGGAGCTCTCTATTTGGCCAAGCAGAGAAAAAATGGAATGGGAAGAGCGGGAGGAAAAAGAGGGGTGTCCTGGGACAGTGGAGGAGAAATTGTCCAGTGCTCGGATCCAGGCAGAAGCAGGAAAATCCTTTTTTATTTTTTCCCCTTAAGTACCACTTTCAGGTTTTCAGAGTTAGACTGTGATGCCACGTGGGGAAAAGCTAAGATTCCTTTCTCCATAAAAGAATAAGAGCTTCTCCGAGACTCTCGCATAGGTTGTTTTTGGGAAGACTCCGAGGTGCTGGACCGCCCCAGTAACGCAGGGTTTGGAAAAGAGGAATTCGATTCTTTGGGATTGATTTCAGCCAACAAGACCAGGAGAGAACTTTCCACTCTGAAATGCTGAGGAAGACAAATCTTTTTTGGGGCGAAGACATCTTAAGGACCTTGCAGGAGCAAGGAAATTAAAATCTACCAGTGAGGGTGAGGAGTAGGAATTAGGGATTCGATACCCCGGGGTTCCTCATTCGCAAGGGAATGCGGGCGCGGGCGCGCGCACACACACGAGCCCGTGACAGGTTTTCACACAAACACACAGGTCACACACACTCAAGCATATAAATACAGACACACACACACGCGCGCGCACACACACACAAAATCTCCCCCAGAGTCTTAACTCCTGCGCGCCCCTTTCCTTCCAGTCTCTACAACAATGCAGAATTCCCTTACGCTGCAGGTCCTGCCCCTTTACTCTCACCTCTGACAGTGAATTTCCTAAATCTGTGTGTTTACCTTTTGCCAAAGTTAAGTCCAGTCACGAAATCAACCTGAAAGCATTGGAACAATCAATGCTTTTGCAATTTTTTTTTTTTTTTTTTTTTTTGCCTCGTGCTTCTCGGCACTAAAATAAATTCAAGAAATCGAAACTTAATTACTTGAAAGAAATTCAGAAATCCCTCTGCATAATTTATCGTCATTTTTAGTAGAGTTCGGGTTCAGTGTATTGCATGTTAACTCTACACTTTTCCCAAAGATCTAACCCTATCTCTGCTCCCCATCCATTCTCTTACTGTCTCTTCCCTTGTCTCAGGCTCAGTTCACTTTGCATTCGTTTTCATGCACAGAAATCGTCTTTCCAAAAGCCACCAGCCACAAGAATGGATGGTGTGTGTGTATTCATTTATGCCTGTTCCTCCCTCCCCAAGCTGAGTCCACCTCTTCCCCCCCTCCTTTATTTGCTTGCAGGTTATTATTTGAATTTGGGAGAGTTGGTTATTTTACTGATCCTGAAACCAGGCCTCTTAGCAAATACAAGTCTGGACTATTTCTCCAGGGAGTATTGTACCATCAAAAAGTGTCATTCTGCTAGTGATGGAAAAATTGATTAAAAGGTGGATTTTTTTTCCCCCTCTCTAGAGACAAAGTCTCTTTTCTATAGTGTAGTTAACCCAGCTAAAGTACAGTCAGCATGTCAGTATCTCTGGCTCAGTTTACTTCTCAAGCTACTTAGGAGCAATGCTCCACAACTGGTTCCCTGGCTGCCTTGTTTTCTCTCTTCCCCCTTTCAAAGCTGACCTCCTGGGAGCTACCTGTCAGAGAGTATCTAGTCAATAAAGTGCTAAAGATCTAGTTCAAAATTAAAAGGCATGATGATTAGTATATACATATACATGAATTTAAAAGGGATGAATACAAAGGCTTAGGTCTTTTGGTAAAAGAATCAGTTTCTCAAGTGCAAGATGTAACAAGATGTATAGTTGGGGTAGGCAGGAATCTGGAACTTTTAGTGACTAGAAAACTCAATGTGAATCAGCTATGTAACCAGAAAAGCAACAGGGCTAATGAAAGGCTGCTTCATGTAGCAGATTCAGTACTGACTGGTTTTGAAGCCAGGAAGATATCTGGGTTGGAATTCTGCCTTAAACCCTTAGGACCTGTGTGACCCTGGTCAAGTCATTTAACTCCTCTAGGTCTCAGCATCCAGATCTGTAAATGAGGAGATAATAGTGCCTACCTTACAGGATTCTTGGCAGATCAAATGAAATAATACATGCAACGCACTCTGAAAACTGAGAAGTGCTACATGAATGTGAATTATTGTTGTTATTATTAATATTATTATTCTACCACTCAGTGAGGAGTCTAAAAAAAAATAAGTGTGTTCAATCAGTCCAAAAGTTTTTTGATAATCTGCCTGCTAGACAAAATCTTCCTCAAATATCACTAAAATTAGTTGATAATGATTTTCTAATGCCTGGTCCAGTGAATTTAACCAACCCAGTATTCCTTTAATTCATTAGTATTGTGAGTATGTCTCCTGAAAAGGAAACTTCATCACAGACACCTCATAGAATCTGAAGTAATGTTATGAAAGAATGAAAAATACATTGGGGAGCTGCTTGGAAACCAAAGTACATTTTGATTTAACTTACATTAACAGAAATGTAATGTAAAAGTGAAGGGATCTAACAAAACCATTAATAATTAAAAAATAATTACAGATAGTCTATCCTTACTATTCATAACCACTCAACACTTCAGACAAAGAAAACGGAATACTCTTAATGTGACTGGGATGTGAGCAGCCTACTAATAAGAAATTAGCCAAGGACCATGCATTTGTCAGAATAGGCTAGCTCTCCCACTATCCTCCATTTCTTCCCCTGACTCCTCCTCCTGGCATATTAGACTCTCAGGATTATCTAAGATCTTCATATTCTTCTGGCCTAGAGATTGACTCTCTCACAATCCATACAATGGAATTCTCTTGGACAGTTTTATTTTGTTTTGTAACAATAGTTCAAGATTTCATTTAAATCTTATCTGAAAATTAGAGACACCCAAGTACCATAGTCAATGATAGCTATTTACTCTCCACCTATTGTGCACTTAACTCCTAGATTTGCCTATTTGGGGTGGAGCATGTTCCCTTCCCTTCCCTCGAGCAATTTAAGTATTCAAAGACCGACTTTATTTCCTTGCTCATTTTGCAGAGAACATTCTGTTACTAGTAATTGTAGAAGCATGTTATAGTAGAGAGTCAGGCAAAAATCAAGAAAACTTGAATTTAAGTCTTGCCTCTGATACACACTGGCTGTGTGACCAGTAACCAGTGATTTAATCTCATATTGATCCCCAGGCAACTGTCTAAAACTGTGAGTTTGAGGCAAGGTGCTGATCTGCATCAGTAAAGAGATTGTCCACACTAGGAGTTTCCAATACTGCTGAAATCCAATGTCTCAGCTGAAAATAAAGTAGTATCCATAACAACAGTAGTTGTCAGTATGACATAGTGGATGGAAAGCTGGCTTTGATTTCAGGAACATCTAGGTCAGTCAGTCAATAAGCTTTTATTAAGTGTTTACTATCTGCCCAGTACCGTACTGTGTCCTGGGTATATAGAGAAAGGCAAAAATGAATGAATGAATGAATGAATGAATGAATGAATATAAAAATTTGGGTCTTACTCTTGTACTTTAATGGAGCTATTACTCTAAGCTCATATTCTAAAGTGGGAGATGATATGGGAAAAAAAAGCGCACATAAGATGTATGTGTATATAGTATAACTAGAATGTAATCCCAAAGGAAAGGAACTGGGTGGGGTTGGGGGAGAGGAGACTAGAAGAGGCCATTTGCAGAAGGTAAAATTTGAGCTGAGTTGTGAAAAAATTCAGGAAATCCAGGAGGCAAAAGGGAAGAAAGAAAGAACATAAGACCCTGGGCAAGTCGTTTAATCTCTCAATACCCCAGGCAACTCTCTAAGACCTGGAAAATCATGGAACAGCTGCATAGTAGAGAGAATTTTAGTAAAGAGTTTCTTCCTTTATACCAATGAAATCACAGATTTAGTCCAATAAAAAATAATCAAATGGTGGTTTTTAATATTAGTAATAACAATAAGACCTCGAATCAGTTATCACTTTGCAGTTTTCAAGTACTTGCTTTCCTTATCCTATGCCTCAAAAAAAAAATCGTGGGAACTAGTCTTATTGCCTATGAATAAAATGGACTTGCATCATCCTTTTCTGTAACTTACCTTTCTTTCCTTTTTGGTGTTTGTGTGCTTGTATCCAAAGACCAAAAAGCTGTTTTATATCCATTTTCCTGTACTAGGACTTTTCAGAAAGTGTTTGTGGAAGGTCTAGTCATATGTATTATTTTAGCAGTCTTCTGGCTTTATTTTGTTTCAGAGACGCTGGGGACTGAACCTGTAGAGCTCTGTTGATGTAAACTGGAGCTTCAGAGGAATCAAAGCAGCCTGGTGGAAGGCAAACTTTACTGCCTCCTTTCAGAGATAAAGGAAAATGTTACAAAAGGAAAGATTTGCAGACATAGTACCAGAATGTAAGAAAGCCACGACTGACCCTAGCTGGGAAGACACCGGAAAGTAGAAACTTACTGTCCATGAGAAATTTTCCTCATCAAAAGAGTCTGAAGCTTCCCATCCCCAGTTGAAACAAAACAAAACAAGACTTTAAAAAAAAAAGCCACACATACTTTCATTTTTCCAGGAAGCTGAAAGGAGAAATAATGAGTTGAATTCATAGAGTGTGTCTTTTCAAAATGAATACAATTAATTCAACGTAAGAGAGCATGTTTACATTCTATATTTTAAAATGAGGTTCTTTATAACTTTTTATGGAGGAAAATGACATTTATTTGAGTAAAAACCAGTTTACCTATAGTCATTTGTCTCCCCATCCACTTCCAAAATATAGATATTACCTGTTGGTTATACAGGAGTTCTTAACTTGGGATCTGTGAACATGTTTCTTATTTAAAATATTTTGATAGTTGTACATCAATATAATTGTTTTCCTCTGTAATACTACCTGTTTTATTTTGTATATTTAAAAACATTATTCTTGGAGGAAGTCTACAGATTTTCAGAGATAAAGGACTGCCCAAGGGGAGACCACGACAAAAAAAAAAAAATATTCAGCTTGGTCTATTCAAATCATGACTATGCAAAAGAAATACTTGAAACTAGCCAGGATCCATTTCTTGACATAAAAGGCCTTTAAAGAGAAATTAGATGAGCTACTTAATACTGAAAGCAATAGGCTCTTTTGTTTGTTGTGTTTGAAGAGAAAGGCATGTGGCTCATAAGGCATCATCTAAGGGAAGAACAGGGTGAGGTGGTAGGATAGGGCAACACCCCATCCCAGTGAGGCCAGGACTGACATCTTCCAATTCTGCCTGGGAAAGAACATGGAAGGAATGAAGCCAGCAATACCAATAGGGAGAGTAGTCTATGATGGTCTTCAGGCCATGGCAGAAGGAAAGAGTCCATCATAGTTCTCACTGAATCTTCAATCTGTGCTCCAAAGACAACTTTAAATGCTCAAGGATTCAGCTGGTAGGGGAGAAAGGGGTCATCACAGTTTCTTGATCAAAATAGCTCCCATGTGATATAGGGAGGGGAGGGAGGGGGTCCTGTTCAGGCAGGCAGGATTTCCCACTCCTGAAATGGAAGGTAGGGAGCTGCCAATAAGGTAGATAAATGAAAATTTTTAGCCTGGACTATAAGAATCTCAATATGGAGTGCTCCAGAGAAGGAGAGGGGCAGAAAGGAGGGAGTACCAGCTATGAGTGGGGAGAGAACATGGCTGGGTAGTAGACAGACTATTATTTGGAGAAAGTCTAAGCCAAACACATACACACACGCACACACACACACACACACGTTTTTGTGTTATAACAAAACTTTTGTCATATTTGTAGCTCCAAAATGCATTTTCTCCTCTTCATCCCACATCAACCACTCATCTATACATGTCAAGTTCCATTATCTTACAAATGCTTTGGTAGGAGGCTATATTTTTTGTGGTTAGAAGACTACTTGAAGATATAGCAGGGTTTTCTGTGAGGAGGAGAGTATATGAGGTGAAGAGGAAAGCTACCTACTCTCACTTGTGTGGCCCCTACCTTAGGAATATGGGTATCATTGGTCATTTCCAGTCACCACAACCTTCCTCCCATTGGGAATGACCTACTCTCAAGTCAGTCCCCTCAGATCTACCCTGAAGGAGAATTTCTGTGAGCATTTATAAAAGGGAACCATGTAGAAAGTTGATGTGACCAACTTGACGACCCAGTCACAGAATATAGTCACACTGATTTTTTTAAGCCTATATTTTTAGCCTATAAGAAAAAAAATCATATCCACATATCTTCATATTTTTTGATGTTTATCATCTATATATATATAATATGTATACACATATATTTAAAGAGAGAGGTATCCTATCTCACAGCTTCTGAGATTTCAGTGGAGGGGGAGGGAAAAAAGTTTCACTCCCAAATGTTTTATGCATTTTGTAGTTTTTTGGAGGATTAGAATGAGCTTTAATAAATGTTTATTTGAACTGAATTTAAAAACCTAACTCCTCTTCCTTCTCCCTGTATCCAGCTTCAGAAGTTCCATTCTCCCTTTCCACTTTCTTGTTCATCCCAGTTCCCTTTTCTCCCATGAACTTCACCTATCCATAGCAAAGAAGTTAAATATTTTTAATGGGCAATTCACATTCTTGTTTACATTGGGATGCATTGGTAGATAAGTCTCCTCTTACCAAATTTGATTGATTATAGGAACAACTCGACAAAAAAAAAAATGTGCTGATGAAAAGAATGATTTTTCTTTCTCCTTGCCCCCTGTGACCAAAAAGCAACCAGAAGAAGCTGGAGAATGGATGAAGTTTCCAAGGAAATGAGTCCAAGGAGTAGGTTTGAGAGAGGAGGAGACCTAGGACAGGGAAGAGAAGAGCAAAAGGTTTGAAAGGCCAAAATGACTTCATTTTGCATTATAGGGTACATTAAAATACTTAATTATCAGCAGAGCGAACCCTTTGTGAAACTGTCATCCCAGGGTCCCCACTTATTTTTAATTTGCTCTCTATCAAATATGTCACACTGATCCTTTTTTCTGTTTGGAAACCAATACCAAAATACAGCAGTATGAGATCTGGTGATGCCAAACCGTCTTTATTCTAACCCTCTCACTCCCCTCCCCCCCCTATTTCCCTGAAGATTCCATAGCTTTCATTCTTACAAATGAATTTTATTATTGCTTTTATTCAGTTCTAAAGTAACCTCATTGGTAATTTAATTGTATTAAGTATTTTCATTTTTATATCAGCACAGTGTAACTGATGAGGTGTTTGGGTGCTTGTGCTTGGAACCCAATGCCAAGATCACATTTCTCCCTAGCTTCAAAACACATCCTTGACAGTTTTCTCCCTAGTCCAAGGACACTATGCCTTACAATAACTCATGAGTGGGCCCCAGGAAGACAAACTACCTTTCTTCACAATTACTCATGAGTGGACTCCAGTAAAATAAACTAGCTTTCCCCATCACAAGAACAAGCCAACCTCTGGAGAAGGCAAATATAGGACTCTCTTGTACCCATAGAATTATCGGGTATTGATTCCCAAAATTATCATATTCAATCCAGAGGTCAAGCTATAGACACCAACTCTCAAGGCTATTTTACAGCAGATGTAACAGACCAAAATACACCCCTGAGAAACTCCTTCCCTGTTTCTCAGTAGTGAATGATGCCAGTGACCAAGGTTGTAAGTTTTCACCTACTTAGCGTATCTGCCAGATAATCCACTACTTTTCCTTTTTAACTTTACCATTATTCCTATTAAGTGGCAAGTTCCTTAAGGAACTGTGCCTGCCATATTGACATTACAATGAACTTTTGCCAGCTTGGCTTGAGTCCATGAATTCATTCCAGATGACCCTCTCCTGTACTTCAGTCCTTGAATGGCATCATAACCAAGAATAGTGACTGTATCCCTAATTATTTCTTTGTCTTCTTTTATTTCCACAATTTGTTTTGCTTGTAGTTGTATTTACATATGTCCCAGAGGGGGGGTGGGTAGTGCTTCCTGTGGGTCTTTTCTTCACCAACCCAATTACAGGAAATTATAACCCATTTTAGGAATATGGTCTGGAATGGGAAAGGGTAGATCCAAAATTAAGTTGCTGTCGGGCTCTTGGTCTTACTAACAATGAGCATACATTCATCTGGTCTGATTGGTCTAATCACAAGTTGTGGGTAGTCTCTGCTTCCTCTCTCCACAATTGGGACATAAATATTGTTGCGCTGTACTGTCCCAATTTGGATGGAAGAAACTGGTTTGTTTGAATGATCAGGTTGTAGCAACTAGGATTGAATTGCTGATTTAACCTGGATAGAAGCAGAGGTGGTAGAGAAATCATGGGATTAATTTGAAGGATGATTCTATTTTTTTTCTGGTCCATGTAATGAATTCAGTTTAATCCAACCTAATTTATTAGACCCTACAATGTGAAAGGCACTATGCTGGGTAGTAGGGTTACAAAGATAAAATATGAGACAATCTCTGACTCAAACAGATTGCATATTCTACTGGGATGGGGGAGGAAGGGTGACACAAAGAAGAAGGAGAAGAATATGAGGGTTCATCTGAAGAATCCCTGGTAAATTAAATGACAATTAGAAAGGTTTAAGGACTCTGATCAATGCAATGATCAACCATGGTTCCACAGGACCCTGATGAAACATGCTACCCATTTCAGCACGTTAGGTGTTCTCAGGGTGTGGATTGAAGCATATTTTAAGGGGTATGGTCAATGCAGGAATTTGTTTTGCTGAATTATGCATATTTATTATGAGATTTTCTTTTTCTTTTTTTTTTTCTCAGTGGGAGAGGAGGTAAGAGGGAGAGGAAAATATGTTAATTGAACATTTTAATTTTAAAAAAAATTTTAGATCAACTTCTTGAGATTATAAGATTTGAGCCTTCATTTGGAGGAAACTGAAGAGCACCTCCCCATGAGGGGGCCAGGGAGGGAGGCTATTTGCCTTGCTTGGAAGACACAGGGAGTTGCTAATTGGCTCCCATTAATCAGTGCTGCCTGATTGGGCCTCAGAAAGACAGACCTTGGGGGGGGCGGAGCCAAGATGGCAGCGTAGCAGCAGCAACATATTGCAGCTCTCACATAGCCAAAATTCCCATAAAATAGGACTCTAAACCAATCCTATAACTCCAAAACGCACACAAGGATACTTCTCACTAAAGTCAGCTCAACTGCGAGGAACCATATCAGCACTGCGAACCAAAGCCAGCCTGGCCTGAAGCCAAGGCTGCGCCCCAGGGGCTGCGGAAGAGCCTTTCAGGTGAGTGGATTAGCACCAGCTGCGGATTAGCACCAGCTGCTAGTGGGGATTGTGAAAGGGGGAAATAAGCAGTCCAGCAGTAAGGTCTCCAGAGCGGAAAAGTGAAAGGCAGAGGTTTTGCACCCACCTCTGCAGTTGTAGCTTTTCGCCTGCAGCCTGCAGACAGCAGGGAGACTGAGCGATTGTTTTCAGGCCAGGGCTCTCGCATTGAGCGGCCTGGATCCGGATCGTTGTCTTGGGCCTCGGTCTTGGAGTCTTCATTATCCAGTCAGCCGGAAGTCTATGGCAGCCGGGAGGACCCCAGTGATT